>BGZK01000038.1:0-600000 GCA_005406025.1 Eumeta japonica | reverse complement strand
TAGAAAGGCACATTATGAAATTTAGACACAATAGCCATTTGGTACGTTCCTATTTTATTAGCAGTATCACCATTTGCAGCAACCTATAAGCAGATATTCTAGATTTTTGATCTTATCTACCTGTTGAAAGAAATGTATTTATTAAAAGATAGAAATAATATTTATAAATAAAAATTAAATCGCACCCTATCAGCACCGACAACAACTGCATTAATTTTCCTGGAGCGCATGAGTGCTGCAACCATACTATCAACAATCAAAGTTGATGGAATTTTCTCATGAACTAATTCATAAGCAGTGAGTCTTGCACCCTGATTATAAGGTCTAGTTTCAGTACAGTACACATGTTCTGCAAAAACGCAATTATTAATGTTTTTTTTTACTGTTTTAAAGAAATGCTTATTATAGTAACATAAATATTTTGTACACATACATAAGCATCGTTTGGGAATTTTTCAGTCAGTTTAGTAGGAAGACGCTGTTTATTACATACCTAATTTTTTAGCGGTGTGTAATGATCTAATTACACCAAGAGCAGTACCATAACCAGCAGTAGCAAGTGATCCAGTGTTACAATGGGTAAGAATTCTTACATTACCATCTCCTTCTAAATTAGTTAATATTATTTCGGAACCAAATTTTCCAATGGCTTTATTATCTTCTATATCTTTTGATAACATACTTTCTATTCTGGTTACAAATCTAAAATTCCACAATGTACACTATAAATAAGATTGTGTCTTTTAGAAAGAGCTATAAAATTTGATTAGACCGGTTATTGATAAGTAAAATTATAAATAAATTAGAATAAAAAACTTAAGATAAAATAAATACTCTCATACTGACTATGTACATAAATTTTGACTTGTCAATTAATTGTCATTGACTGCATGATCTACAAACTACATAGATATCTCTTATGGTTCTAGATCAATTATTTTTTTATTTCCTAGTTATCTTCCGATTGTTCATAATATTTTTACTAAATAAATAAACTTTTTTTCTATCTACATAAATATTCAAAAAGAATTAACATTACAAAACACAGCCTATTCAAAATTAATCGAAATGATCTTAAGTTTGACAGAGGTGGTAAACGTCACCATTGTTGTAAATAAAAAAATTAGAAACGGATCATAAGCAAATTGTTCATCAATATAAAACTCAGACTGAATATGCTATAAGTACATGATTGGCAATAACTGAATAAAACATGTGTTCATTCATCCAGTTTCTCTCTTTGATAATTAATCAACCTCAAAATCATACTGGTCCAGCATTGAAGGCTTAAGGTCCAAGCCCCTCAATCTGAAATACAAAATGTTTGTGGGAGGGTATGCCTCAGCAGTGCCGGTGAGAGGTGGATTTTACTCTAACGACGCCTGTTTATTTTGTAAATGCATGTGCATATATCATTTTTATTATAATTACTCAGACAAAGAAAATAAAAATAATTTGGATTCTAGATACATACGACATACTCAAAAAATACATAAACAGGTCATTATAAAAAAAAAATAGTCATATACCATGAGAATAAGGTATACTTTAGTATTTCATGAATTCTTATTCATTATGGAATAAAAATTCATTGTTGATTTTCTGTCATTACTTAGCTGAATAATTTCCCTTGCATTTAAAGTAATATAGCGAATGAAATACAGTGCCCATGTTACCTATGCAGTACATAGCTTATACAGTACACATCTTATATCATAACTACCGAGTAATGGCGATCTTAAACAAAACTGGTCTAAAAAGATTATGTCTTTTTGCATACAATGATTATCATATCTATAATGTTAAAATGATCCAAAGTAAAACAAAGTTTTGGTAACCACTATTTATAACAATTAAAAGTCATATCATTATTTGTAGATATACCACCTTGTTCCTAAAATAATGATTTTCAGTTTAATTTAATCATCAAAAACTCATAAAAATTAGAGGTGTAAAGATAGAGGACATAAATGATTTTTTATTAAGTTGTTCAAAATCAGTAAAACAATTTTTTTATAAAACTTTGCTTTGCTTTTCTTATAAATTTTTCTTGTTTAAGCAATAACTTAACTAGCCACAGTCTGAATATTTACACTTTTATAAATAAGCTTATCTCCCTAACAACGTAAATATAAAATCAAGGAAAGTGGGAGTTTGACTCTCACATTCAGGGTTCTGTATTATTTGTATTAACAAATGAAACTAAATGAAATTTGAATTGTAGTAAGTTATATCAAATAGGGCATTGTCACTCCTTAGAAATTTGAAAAAATAATCTAATATAATATTGATTCAAACAGAAAATTGTTTGTATTATAATACCTATGAAGGCATTCGTTAATTACATGAGATATTTTTTATACATTTGAATTAACCTTGCTGAGATTTAGATGTGGATGAACTCTTCCTGATGTGAGATGTTCTCAACGATTTTTGGTAATGAAATTTGTTTGACCTATTCACAATACAAAATGTGCTCATATAGATAAAAGTACAAAATTCTAAAATAGTATTTTCTATAAATTTCAGTTTTGATGTGAAATTTTCCATTGAGTCCCTGTAAATGATTTAGGTGAGATTTTACCAGACCTTTGTCACTATAAGCTCACATATTTAAGGGCAGGGCCAAACCGTGAGTTAAGGGGGCCCTGGGCTGAACCCCAAAAAGCCATATGGTAGATCCGGCCCTGTTTAAGAGGCATTGTACTAAAATTGGCTTGGATGTACAATGATAATTAAATTACTAAATTGTTAAAGAACACAAATAACACATTTTCTTTAGTATAACTTTTGTTGAATATGTATCATTGTTTTTTTTTTCAGATCTATAATATGTATATGATTGAAAAGTAAGAAAAAGACACAAAATATATAACTATGAAAGCTAAAAACCGCAATCTGTATATGTGAAAGACAAATCACTTAAGAATCGTTAGGCATTTTTAAACACTTATTTAATGACACCTCACACAAGGATTTAAAAAAGAATATTCCTTAATTTTATTATTTGATGTTTCTGCAATTTTTTTGTAATCAGTTTACAAAGTTGTATGATGGTTTACATAAAATGTGTGCTTGTACATTTCGAACAGGATCAATATCAGAAATGGCTGTTAAAAACTATGATTTAGGGACAGGAAATGAATGGATAGACAAGTAGATATATATGACAAAGCCATAAAGGTTCCATTTGTTTATCTTTGTTTATAGAACTTCAGAAATGACTAAGAAAATTTTAGATGCAATTGCACTAAATGGCTTGCACTTTAAAAGGGTAATTGTGATATTAACATTGTCAGAACAAAGCATTGAAAATATGGTATACAAATTGCAACAAACAATACCACTACTACATTCAAAAATTATTTATTATTCTATAAATTCGAAAGAAACAGCTGATTGTTAACAATTGCCATAAATACTTGCTTTGTCAAGTTTTAAGTGGTAAACACACAGCACAACTGTGGTTTAATAACTCTTTTTGAATGAATTTTTTATAGTCTTATTAGAAGTACAAATAAGTTTCTGCTGCTTTGAGAGAGATGGCATGCCACGAGGTTTACGTTAGAATTCGCAGATGATAACCGGCTTGAAAATTAGGTTACTCATTTAAGAACAAAATACCATATCATGTTATTAACTCTATATTAGCATCATATATTTTTTTTATCCAAAAATGTCTAAATCTGAGTCAAATAAGCATCATTTACGAGAACTTTTAATTTACTTCTTTAATTTAAAAAAAATATGCAGTTGAGGCACATCAGTTGCTCGTAGAAGCATATAATGAGGCTGCCTTGAATGAGAGAACATGTAGTAAGTGGTTTCAAAAGTTTAAAAATGGTGATTTTGACGCAAAAGGCAAAAATCGCAGAGGAATGCCAAAAATTTATGAGAATACGAAATTGGAGTAATTATTGGAGGAAGGTCGTCTCGAACACAAAAGGAACTTGCATTTACTTTAGAAGTCACTCAGCAAGCAGTCTCGCATCATTTAAAATGATCAGGAATGATTCATAAACAAGGTAATTGGGTTCCATATGAATTAAAGCCGAGAGATGTTGAACGCCGATTAGGCATGAGTGAAATGCTGCTAGCTAGGCACAAAAAAAAAAGTTTTTTACATTGAATCGTCACTGGTAATGAAAAGTGGATACATAATGATAATCCAAAAAGAAAATTATGGGGACTAGTTGGCCACATGCCAACATCCACAGCAAAACTGAATATTCATAGAAAAAAATCTCATGTATGTATTTGGTAGGATCAGCTGGGTGTGGTGTATTACGAGTTGCTTAATCCCAGCGAAACATTCACTGTAACTCTATACCGAACACAATTGATGACATTGAGCCGAGTTCTGAGGGAAAAACGCCCTCAATACTACTCCAGACACGACAAAAAATTATTCTTCTACATTATAATGCTCGTCCGCATGTAGCGGTTCCGGCGAAAAACTATTTGAAAACACTTGATTGGGAAGTACTACCCCACCCGCCATATTCACCAGACATTGTGCCATCCGACTATCATCTGTTCCAGTTAATGGCACATGTTCTGTAAGAGCAGCGGTTCACATCATATGAAGATATCAAAAACTGGGTTGATTCATGGATAGCTTCAAAAGATAAGAAGTTCTTCAGACTCGGAATCCAAATGCTGCCTGAAAGATGGAAAAAAGTAGTCGCTGGTGATGGACAACACTTTTGTTAAAATTAAATTACTGTTCTTCCACAACAAATATCATTTTATTGAAAAAAAATGGTGGAAACTTATTTGTACTCCTAACATAAAATTTAAAGTCATAAGTGTTAATGATACCTTTTAATACCATCACTAAACTAATGCTTTTCTTGAACATCTTTACAAGATCTTCATAAATAAAAAAACAGTGATTGACTTGTCAAATTCAGGCAACATATGAAATTGCAGAGAAGTGGTGATCGATTTAAAAAATGATAAAGAATGTAACACCAACTGTAATTGATTAATAAATATCTAGTCAATACTAAAATAATATCTTATTTACTATGATGAACAGTCACAGTTAGAATAAAGATTACTTGTTTAATTACATTTCTTTGAAATCTTCAGGACTCAGATCTTCTTTAGCAAATAAAGTATTTGCTAAATTTATAAGTTCATCTGCTGCTAATTTTATATTAACAGCTGTTGGTCTTGCTGACACAAGGTAATTCAATTTACCTTCAATCTGTAAATTGAAAAGCTGAGTATATAAACCATAAAGAATTTGCTCTTTATATTTTAAATTATCTGATTTCTCTAAGATTCCCATATTAGTAAATTCAATTTCAATCTAAAGAGCATTTTACTTTTGATTGTGTCTATCAATGTTAGTTTTAGATTTAATTTTCATAAAACTGTTATGATTTTTATTTAACTAGAACTATGTTTTGTTTTTGTTTAATAAATATTAAGCATGTAACATCACAGTAGATACAAAATCGGCTGGTTTAGAATGGTTTCTAAAATAATCCACGATTCAATAACAGCCCAAATATACGATCTTAATGAATATCTAAATCAGCCTAGGTCCAGGAAAACCAGACAGGAATCAGTTTGGTGTGTAATAAATGCTTAATACATAAAATTACATTACAAAATGTAATAACTATATATTTCCTAACATAAATATAGAATATAGATCTCAATATTTATAAATAGTATATCTCTCAGGATTTTGCCTCTATAAAATAATAGTGTTTTAATTACAACTATCAAGCAAGGGAAATCCTGGCCCAGCAACATGGAAGCCAATTAAATATGTTATCACTTATATATGATATGCTGGGTACTAGATGGTGTGGTGATCGCCTTATCTGGGTTTGTTTTCCACAATATTCATAAATTCCATAATAATAAAATAATAATGTTAAAGAAAATACCTCTTGGCGCATAATTTTCTTATCAAGTGTGTTATCCTTCAATAATTCAACAGCTAAAGATAAACAACCAACAATAGCAATAGCTGGTGCACCTCTAACCTAAAACATTTTACACAGTATTATAAAATCACCACTTCCTGAAATACAAGTCAATTACTAAGTTCTCACAAATTGTTTAGAATGCAAGGCACTAACCTGCATTTTATTAATCACTTTCCATCCATCTTCGACGCCCTCTACTTTGACATATCTCGTTTGAAGCGGTAAAAGCAATTGGTCTAGTATTTCCAATTTCCCTTTATTATATCTAATCGATTCGAGACTCATATTGGATTCTTAAAAATAATAATTCTCGGAATAACCTAAAATGTGTTCATATTATCAACAATACGAACAAGAATTAAAGAAAAAAAAACACTCTCATAAACAATACATAATTTATTAAATATAGATAAAATATTATCTACTTAGGCACTTTGTTATTTTATTAAAATTATACGATGTTAACAGCCGTTTTGCCTTTCAGCTTACTTTGCCCTACACCTAAATATATTTATTTAGACCCATCACAGAACAATAATATCATACCCATAGATAAACTAACTTAAACTGTGAATACTAGACTATTACGTAATATTATATAGGTAGTGTATATGGCATTAACAAATTAACGTCACAAAATGTAATAACAATTATGATCGTTACTATGTCAGATATAAATAAATATCTTAGTATATATATTGTAATATCAAACACAGTAATAAACCCGTTGCTTGACTTATGTCATGTGCACCTTGATTATACAAATTATTCTAATTTTTTAACAATAATTATATAGTGAATCCTTCAAGCCGTATACTACATACTAGATTTACAAAATAGTTCATAAGAAAATGATTCGAATTGTATAATTGATACACATTGTCATTGCCCCATGCTCCAATAACAGAACCATTTGATTGAAGATCACATAGAATATAAATAAAAAACTACCATAACTATGTTATGTTTTTTTTTTATAATTGATACAATTTAATCTTTTATTTGTACTTGTCACAAAAATTATTTGTGAAAACAAAGTTTAAAAAGTAAAATAATACTGGACAGTGGTTGTAAACTTTGTAATTAACTTTAGAGAGCCTAATATGATGTGTTGCTTTACGTGTTAAAGAATAGAGAGCTAACCAGCAAAGTAGGTAGTATGGTAGATTCGCTTTAACAGACTGCATTAAAATTGTCTTCTAACTTTCATTACTTTATTAAAAAGTTACTTTTAAGTTATCATTTAAAGATTTATTTCACATGTGGACGTTACGTTAGACGTTAATTTACATGAGAATTATACTCACTTATGAGAAACTTTTCTATGACTTTGTTTTACGGAAATAGATTTTTGAAATTACTCTCTAGTATTTGTTTCTCTAAATGGGGATAAATAGACTTCACTATCCATTTTAATATTATTTGTAAAGTAATAAGCCGTACATGATGATGCGCTGAGTTAGACAAGGTTTGGGTTGATTCGATTTGTATTTTCTGAGAAATTCGTAAACAAATACTTATGTACAAAAAGCATTACGTCGGGTGCCACATATTGAATTTTGTCCCAAATACAAAAGGTGAACGAAAGGATAGCTGCACTCATATCTACTTTACTTAAAATACGACGTACAAACTGGTACAGTCTTCAATCGGGTACACGGATAATGTAACATGCTGTATTAATTTTAGTTTTAAGCTTTTAATTTAATTTTTTTAAGTTTATTTCTTAAGTGTACAAAAATGCATTATATTTTACAAAGAATTTATTGCATACATCGTTTAACAAGATTGTTAAACTATGTATGCAATAAATATTTGTAAAATAAAATTGATTAAGCCTTCATTTTAACAGATTCTTTTAAGATATAAAACAAACTTATGTTAACAACATTCCGTCATGAATTTCAATTTCATTTGTCCTTATAATATACGAAATATAAAAGAATTATCGTTAAAAAATCATTACGACAATCTAACTGAAAAACACTTTTTTCCATTGAAATTCACGTTATTGGTGTTTTTAAAAATATATTGAAGAATAGAAATAATCTAAAAAAAATTTAAAGCTTATTTTTTAAAAATGTCCAATATTTATTGATATCATGCAACGCCGTCTAATGTTTTTTTTTTAAACTGAGAAAACCAATTTTTTTTTACTAATCTAAAGACATGTATTTTTAACGATGTTGTCAGTAAGATGGCGCTGTATTTAACGATACTTTAATTAAATGAATGGTGATATCGCTCATTAATCGCTATGAATATAATACAGCGTCATTTATTTACTAATGGTCTTAAAGTCAGAAGGTAAAGGTTAAAACTTCTAGCTTAACAGTAATATAGAATTAATCTACTCTAATGTTTTAAACTGTACACCAATTATATTTTTTTTAGATATAATCAACTCTTAAATGTAACCTAGTCTATAGTAAAACAGTAATGCTGATTCTTTAAAAAAGTTCGAACTTTTTCATTTTATACATTATTTTTATATTTCTGCCATACTTAATGTCTGACTGTCAAAACTTACTTTATGATTTTATGGACTTCAGTTTCGCTTGACCTTTATTTCACCTCTAAATGACATCACTATGTAGGCTAAATTGGTGATAGTTGAATAGTCAACAATGGGTGTATTCCGAATTTCTCATTAATTTCGAAGTTAGACAACTTAATAACGCACGAAAAGTGCCGAAAACGTCATATTCAAATTCAAAATAAGTTTATTTCGTAAGTTATTGAATAATACTTGAATATGTGAAAAAAAATTAAGAATTTACAGTATTTTGAAAAATTGCCGCTCGTTCATTAGGCAGTTTTTCATCAAGAAGAACGAACAGCAAACAAGGGTAGCTGTTTTCAAAATAAATTATACATAGTCAATCAAATATAAAGCTATTACAAAAAAATCAAACTTGGATGTCCATTTTCTTATGTCCATAAACATTCTGATATGTCTCCGAGATTTTGGCTATAATGCTATTGCCTACTACCAAGTATTCAATTATTTTGCTATGGACTGAAGTACATGAATTCTAAAACAAAATATTAAATGTAGACCATGTATTCCTCAATGTAATATTATAAATAAAACTTTTAAACTTAAATTACATGTACAATTTTTAATACAAATAGAAAAATAATATTATTATATTCAAGAAATATTCAAATTCAGCCTCACAATTTTCACTTAATGTAAAGTAAGCGCTTTTAACTTTGTTCCAATTTTACTGAAATTATCTCGCTTTAGATTCCAATTCCGGTCACATTTTTGATTCTAATCCCGTCCCTACACTCGTCGTTCCCAATCTCGTTCTTAGTTTCGTTCCCGCTCCAACTTCGTTTTTTATCTTGATTTCGTTTTTGATTCTGCTTCCAGTTTCCTTTCAGATCCAACTCTTCTACCAATCACAGTTTGATTTCAACAAAGACAAATTAATATCAAAATAAAATACAAAATATATTACTCGGGGATAAAGTAGCTTTCTCTTACGAACAACCGTGCTATTAATATTTTAAATTGGGCTATTAACATATCATTTGTTTTATACGAACGGACTTAGGTTAAGATTGTTTTGTATTTTATTGTATTTTGTGTGTTTTCATTAAATCATTTGAATTGTCTTGTTTTATTACCCGGGTAGGGATTAGTCATAATAAATTGCATATTTTTGCAATTGCATTATATTTAATGTGTTTTATTTTGTCTTGTTTGTCTTGTTGTGTATATTATGTCGTATTTAATTGTAAATACAAATTAAATGTGATGTGCATATGAGTCAATATTATAATATAGCGATACTTCTCGAAGAAATCGGCTATTCAAAATAAGTATATCCTGAAGTCTCAGGATACATTTATTTTGTTTAGCCTTCTTAAAACGAAATAATGTAATAAGTTATTAATCATTGAATATATTAATATTTTTTAAATTATTTTTATCATTTGACAACTTAGTACACTGACATTGAGATTATTAAGTGATATAGATTCAATGTCGTCTTTAAAAATAATTTCTAGTTGATATGAACAAATTTAACAAGTGGTTCACTATGTAAAAAAGTAATATGTGTAATGTAGTTTGTTTTTAGTATTTTAGTTTGCTATTCTAAGTAGCCTATTTTAATTTAATTTCAATGTTGCCGTATGTCGGAATAGAATACGGTTTGATGTCTATCTGTGGTTAACGTATATCATTTCTTATCATTTCTATGCTTTTGATTAAAAACGGTAAATGTAAGTATTGTTTCCATATATTTTGTGCTTATTGCTTATACCGCATTACAACTTGTTACTTAACTTATACTATTTCAACATTTATATATAATAATATGTAGAAACAATATTAAAACCCAATGAAACTACTATATAAATCAGTAGGTTCTGTTTGTACACATAATATTCTTTTTTAAATTTTGTGATAAATATTCGTTTTTTAGCTAAGTCGCTCCGTTTTTTAAATTTTCAAATTTTTTGTCTGTTTGTATGTTTTTCTATAAATTAAAAACCGTGTGACTGATCTCGAAAATTAACAAAATACAGCAAGAACATATGATTGAGCAAATGATAGGCTGTATGTGATTTTAATATATCATACTGTAATCACGAAAAGACATATTATTTCTGTATTTTTAATACCTGATTTATAAAACATTTTTTAAATGATTGAAATCGTTAGTTAACATTTCATTGAATTTTCATGTATATGTTGTTTGCCTTAAAATAGTTTCCATGTTAATAGCTTTTAATTTTGAAATGATAAATGTGTATATGATTTTTTGATAAGAATTTTATTTTTCTTGAGTTATATGTTTGTACAAAAACGAATATATTTAAGACAGAAAAAAATAAATGGATAAAACCCTTTTATACATAAAATGTTAAGTTTATTTCGCTCTTTTAACATTTAAATATGTAAAATACTTTTTTCTAAAATGCTTTTGTTAATAGACTGTTCCAAAGTTGAAGTTAATAATGGCAACATTGACTAATTGAATATTATTGTTCTGTGCCGCCTTCCACCCTTCTTTCCGGCCGGCATCAACGAGGCGTCGTGTCGCCATTACGGTAATTGAGCAAGGTTATTGGTCAGTAATTTACTGATTTTCCTGTATATACAATGGGTTTACCACGCGTTTTCATGGATGTCTCATCTGATGGAGCTCCTTTGGGAAGAATTGTTATCGAGGTAAGGGAATCAATGAACTGTTAACTATTCCGCTCCATCTATACCGGTGTGGGCTAGGTCATCCACGCTTATCTTTTTTGGTTCGATATTTCTCTAGAAGCTTTTTGTGGTGTTTGAAACAGTTGAATATTTTATGACGTTATTTAATTTATCAGCATTAGATATTTAGATATAATGTGCATTAGAATTTTTTTGTAGTTATATTTAGCCATGTAGTCTATTTTGTACATTTTGTGACACGTCTAATGATATTCTACATAAATATGTACCTACATATTTCGTTGTATAGTTTCAGTCAACGAATCTTAAGAATCTGCAGAATCTTAAGTTTTTTTGCTATGATCCCACCAATTTTTACTGCACATTCTTTTATTTATCATGTTTTTAATTTTTCTACAGTTGAGATCAGACGTCACACCAAAAACTTGCGAAAATTTTAGAGCGCTTTGCACCGGTGAAAAGGGGTTTGGCTACAAAGGATCTACTTTCCATCGTGTTATTCCTAACTTCATGCTCCAAGGTGGAGATTTTACAAATCACAATGGTACTGGTGGCAAGTCAATTTATGGGGAGAAGTTTGCTGATGAGAACTTTAGTCTCAAGCACACTGGCCCTGGCGTTTTGTCTATGGCTAATGCTGGTCCAAACACTAATGGATCCCAATTCTTTATTACTACTGTGAAGACCTCTTGGCTGGATGGAAGACATGTTGTATTTGGAAATGTGGTTGAAGGAATGGATGTTGTGAAGCAGGTTGAAGCCCTCGGTTCCCAATCTGGCAAGCCATCGAAGAAAGTAGTTATTGCTGATTGTGGACAGCTGTCTTAATTCAGTATATTATTAATATTAATACTACGCAAATAAATCATTCATGATATTTTTAAGTTTAAACGTAATGTCCTCCCTAGTTAACCTTCCAAGTAATAGAAAAGTAATCTGAAAGAAATTAAATATGGTATGGGTCATTCCAGTTACTTTAAGATTTGTAGTGGTCTTCTAGCTAGTTCACTTAAACTGAATTCATTTATTTTTATGCATTGTCTATTCATAATAAATTAACTTATGTAACAAGTTTTGTGTTTGCATTTACTGTATTAATTATATACATCCATAATAAGTATTTTCTATCAACTGTGAATTATCCATCAGTGACTTCAAGGTTTATGTACGATACAAGGTTTAAGGAATTCAATTCCTCATATAAAATTTGTGAATGGTATTAGCATATATGATTATCACATCAACATGCTTTGCATAGTTCTTTTTACTATCAGTAAAAGCTACAATGATGTCTTTATGAAACATGTTTTTTTCAAATGTCATCATCAACCATCTTTGATATAAACATAATTTTTACTGTGTTGGTATTTGCTATATCTTTGATTAATAATCAGATTATCTACTTTATTAATAAACAAACTGCCCTCAATGCTTCAGACTTAAATTCTTGTCTGACCTACACACTAATATTCAATGGCTAGATTTCATTGTTTTCAAGCATTACTAAATATAGGATATTGATGATTTATTGCAGTATTTCATATGACAATTTTTTTTATATTTAAATTAATTTGTGACAAAATTCTGATTATAAATTTTTATAGTGTTATGGAAATTTCCATAAGTAAGGTACCTATAGTTTGAAATTTTGTCTTTCTAAAATTTATTGATTTATACAATTACTTGAACTTCATTCTTTAGAGAAATTTTCACCAACTTCATTTTATTTGGAACTGAAATTTATCTTTTTTTTTATTTGTATTGTCAGAGTCAAAACAACCTTGAATAATAGGAAAACTTTAGGTATGACTCCATAGTGTTTATGGCTTATGGGTTTGATAACTAATCTACAATTGAAATTAAGAATATCTTCATTTCATAGGTTATAAAATAACACTTGAAATATGTCATTTCTTGTGAATTTTTATTTTACTAATTCAGAAGGCAGTTTTCCCTCAAGGAAAATAAGCAAGAAACTTAAGGTTAGCCAGATGTAGCAACCAAAAAGATTTCCATAATGATTGTGAAGACAGTCATTGTTGAAATTTGTGTTGGTATAATCCTAACAAATTGACAGTGCAGATTAAATATTACACGATGAATTTGTAAAAGCATTGAATTTTAGGAATTAATTTTCTTATTTTAGAACGTTACAAGCATGAAATGTGTCATGGGGTCTTTGATTTCCTGCTTATTGTTTAGTCACAAGGTTAAAAGGTTATGATGACGTGAGCTTTGATTCATTTGAATATGCCTTATTAGTATGCCATACATAAATTTTCTCATAAGAGGCTCTTTTAGTATTAGTTTCTCACATGTATTAGAGTTATAGCTTTTACAGCAGGTGGGTATAAATTATGGAATTATTACACAGGAAATTTTATTAGTATGTGATTTGATGTTAAAATGACTACGCATTTTATGCTCATGCAAATGCTATCTTTCTGTCCCAAACTGTCAGTGTCATAATTTTCCTTTATGAACCTAAATGAAAAAAATTGGAACAGAAAGGGTTAACTTAATAGGGTTACTTTTTTTAAAGTAGATTTTATATTGTGGAAGATTAAAAATAGTTAAAAAGGTTTTTTGAATAGATAGTATTTATTATATATTTTTTATTATCTATTCAACCCAATGATTATGAGAGAGTAAGTCTATTACTTTTGCCAAATTATAGAAAGAATTTATAATATTCAATGTTAAATAGCTATAGTAAGAGTTTTCAGAGGATATAATTTCAAGGACATGGGTATTTTGTGATGAAAAGTTGTCAAGTCATGGAGGTAAATTGTTAGATATGACAGTTCTCACATTTTGTGTAGAGCCATTATTTTGTTATCTAGTTACATATATTCAATTTATAAGTACAACTGTTAGGGTGATATGGTTAATAAATTCAAAGTTATTAAATTCAAATTTTGAACATGAAAACTTTTAGAATTGTTTTTATTGAATTTGTTATTTCCTAGTGATGAATTTAAAGAACATCGTATAAAGTGACATCTAATCTGTACAAGTTTAAAGAAATATGCTTTATTAGTATATTAATTCTAAGTTACTCATCGTTTTTTATGACTCATTTTAGTAATTTATTCTAAACTATGTGTCTGTAAATATTAATGGTAAATATATACAAAAATTAATTAACTTTCATTATATCAATGTAAACAGCAAATTATTCAGGCAGCAGTGGGAATAATATGAAAGGAAGGAAATAATATATGTACGTAGTACAAATGATTTCGATTGCCTTTAAATTTTGCACCATGGAATCTGGAAGCATACCACCGCCACCGCGTTTCACTAGAACGAAAGGAAATAAACATATCACATTCCTTTGCGCCTCACAGTCGGGTAAATATAGGAACTTAGCTCGCCGGTGTGGAGCTTATTGTGTTGTTGTGTGGGAAGGGAAGGGCGTTGTTAGCGAAAAAGGTGTTTAGAGGTGTAATAAGCGCTGCGGTGTTGGGCATTCGTATTTCTATGTCTTATAAGATGATATGATTCCTTGATAGGATTATTTATTTATCAATATCTGCAACTAATTGGAATGTGTCATTTGCTAAGAAGACGTAATTATGGGAAATATGGTTGCGTTGTAAACTAAAGTCCCTATTATGTTTACGGTCTTCCTTTCATTTGTATTGATTTTTTAGTGTCCTCTATAATCGAATAAGATAACGATGTTGAGTTGCATTACCTTGTCCAAGTACCTACATAGGCATCTTTAAGACCTTGTTTAGTTTAAACGTGAAAATGTTGCTTTTACGCTCGTCGAGATATATATACAGGCATGCGCACACGCCCGCGCTCACGTCCGCAAGCGCTGACGTACGCAAGCGCTCACGCCCACGTGCGCAGGCGCATGCGAACACGCAAGTACGCGTGTGTATGTATTCAGTACAGTATACGGTTTATTTTAAAATTGCATTATTGTTTTAAAAACAAATATCGATAGTGTTTATATATCTATCATTTTAATTTTTATATGTCATAGTAATGAAGACTAATTTGTCTTACGAATTGATCTACCTTACAATTTCAAAAAAATTGCTAAGAATTGAAAATTGTAAATTAATATTTTCTTTGAATTTGACACAAAACGAAAAATGTCATTTACAGATTCTGCAGAGCGATATTATTCGTAGCTAAAAATGATTTATTATTATATTTTTTTTTTTATTAAAAATATTGCCCTTATAATTCCTCGAGATGTATGTGCCATATTAGTGTGCAGAGGCATCGTATAAAGTTTTTATATTTTTCTTTAGTTCGCTTACTCGGTGTATGTGGCACATGCGCATCACTAGAGACAGGTCACGCTTCGAGAATAAGAATATCTAGTGTGGGTTACTTCTTAGTGCTCGGTTGAGAATGAATGCCCCAAAATTGATAGAATTTCTTTCCAAATGTAAGTATCAAGGGAATATAGAATATTTGTCATTTTATTTTTGGTATTTAAAGAATTATTAGTAAAAAGACTCTGGATTAGAATATTAAATAATTCGCAGCATGGCGCCATCTGTTGGGACGTTACAATCCCACTATCAGAAAATATGGTAATATATAATAAACGACAGCTAACTAATAAATTGGAAACTATAAAACCTATATTTAATCACTTACCTAATATATTTCCTACAAAATAAATGAATACGAAATGTTTTACGATAATGTATCTTTGGTCTTGTAACAATGTCCTGTTAACTAGGATAAAATTATGATTTTAATTTTTTCGTACTTCAAAAAATATTTTTTACTTTAATATTTACAAAAAATACGTTTGAATGTGGTCAAATGACGCTTTGTCATCATCATAAATAAAGCAGTCATCGCTGAAAAGATAGTTGAATCATTGAAAAAAGTTAGAGGTCCTTTGACATAAAGGTAAAGGAATTCATTCTACTTCAATTGCGGATGGAGTCGTGGGCGAAATCTACTTTTGGACAAAATTATCCAGTAATTGACATTTTATGTATTAAAAAGTTAGAAATAATTATGATTCAATTATTTCACAAAGAAATAATTGAATCATAATTACTAAAGGAAAATATTATACTTTTTAACATATAAACATCTTTTTTAAATTGTCATAGTAATATTAATAACAATGATTTAATAAACGTCTATGGAAAAAAAGACAGTTTTTTTTTTCAATGAATATGTCACGTTGTTGTTTGTTGTACAATGAATTACAATTGATTAATACATCTCTTCGAATTTTAGTGTTTTATACTCAAACTATAAAAAAATCAAGATACATCTTTTTCAAAACAAGCTCCTATTCAACTTTTGATTAATAAATTATATTTAGTAATTTACGAAATTTTTGTTATTTAATTTCATAAATCACTAAATGTAATTGCTACGACTGTTAAATTTACACTATGTACTAAAAAGCTACTACACGAAATTTTAATACAATTTTAATAAATTTGCTGAAACAATTTTTTGGGACAAAAGAACTGAACACTTTTTCGTTTCATTTTTTTTTTATTTATTAAATACTATTATTTTGTTATTTTATATTCTATTAAATTGATCGGTTGATCGATTTCAACGAGACTTGTAACTAGACACAATAACAAAAACTTATTTCAGTTTAAAAATCGATTTCTGGATTTATATTTTTGTCCCGCTTCCCAAAATTTACTAACCAACTTTGTGGTGTCGATTGAGATGTAAGTGTGCACGCGCATCGTAAAAAATAACTCATTTTCCCCTAACGCGCCAAAAGAAGTATAATTTCAAAAAAGTTATTTTAATTTTTTTGAAATTTGGCAAAGTCTACATAATTGTTATGTTTTGTATGCAGCAAATACAATTCCTATGTGCAACAACACACACGCATGCTTGCATATATGCTAGCAAGCACGTGTGCGCGTATGTATATGATGCTTTTGTAGATTATTACAATAAGCTCGAGACCTTTGCTTCTCTTTTGAAAAGAAACCACACAGTTAATACATATGAATTTTGATAATATCTTTGAAACAGTTGCTTGCACTATCTGTCAATATTTGTTTTTCGCAAAATTATAATAGAGTGTGAGTAATACTTTTTGATTGCTTTTAATCTGAGTTTTAAAATTATTTGAGTGTAACTTTTATTTCAAGTTAAAGAATAAATGCTTTTTTAATCTACAATTTTCCCTGGATACCTTTTTGATTTTTTTTGGTATTTGCAAATAAATATCTCTATTAATTAATTTCCCATAATGCTGTCAAATGTAAAACTTAAAACAGAATGACTATCGGATAAATATCTTTAGGTACCTTACATTTGCCGTCTTTTTTTGAATCTGGATGCAGATAGAATAAAAAGGAAATATACTAAAACTGGTTTTATATTATTATTATAACCACAGACATCTTTAAAGACAGACCACAGATTTCCATTATGGTTCGATTTCGGTGTAACTTTCTTTTTTCACTGACATTCATCAGTCGTTTCATGCAAGCTCGAAGGTTTCGGATGTTCAAAATTTGCCTTTTTTAAGGGTTCCATATCTCCAAATGAAAAAAACCGAAACCCGAATAGGATCACTCGTATGCCTGTCCATCTGTCACAGCTAATATGCCTGAATGTTATATATATGTCCGCGATTTAAATACGGACGTGTAACGTAAATAAATAAATTTTACATATGATATGTCTTTATTATGGGGAGTAAATTATATAATTTTTAGCGAGTAAATTAGAAAATTGACACAAAAAGTTTTGTAAGCTGTACTAGGTGAAATATCAAATTTGTGAACGTCTTGAATGTATGTTTTAAATATATTTAGTATACAGCTCTAAAATTATTTAAGAAAATAGATGAAAACTTATAATCAGCCCTCTTATTGCCGCAACTACTAGGCTTAAAATTTTAGTAATAATAGTTCTTTACTCATATATTATAAGAAAATCTATAAAAAGTGTATAGATCGCTTCACTTCGGTTCGTTTAAATGTCTAATATAATTTGATGCTGATTAAGTACACAAGTGACTTAGCGCGTTTCAGTTTATTTATTTTTGTTCCATCGTAAAAGCAGTAATATAGACAAACATCAAACTTCGCTTGATCACAATGCAGATTTAGGAAAAAAAATAAATAAAAAGCAACCAAGTGTGAGTTGGGGTTTGTACTAAAATTCCGCGAATATCGAATGAAAATAATTTTTCTTATTTAACACAAATACATTACGTTGTAGTGTGGAGTCCTGGGTGCACGAGTCCGTCTCACATTTGGCCTGTTTTATTTTTTTAATATGCCACCAATTTGGTCAGTGTCAGATTTTCTAAGGCGATCCTTGCCGACCCTTTCACCACACATGTCCGGTCTGTAAATTTGTTTTGTCTGCCTACTTTTATTTATCTTTTCCATAATATGGTCAAACAACTACAATGTACTTTTTGCTATTCTAGCCACTACATTTTCTTTTAGACCATACCGCTCTGTGCAATCACTGTTTCTACAATCATCTTTCAATGACCATTTAGCCATACAACGCAGGGATTGCATCTCCACTGCATCGTACGTAAGCGTGGCGATTAGAACTCTATCATGGATAGTCAAACGTGCTTTTCGTGAGACACTTTTACAATTTGTTTGTGTGTAAAAGACTTTAATTTATTTTGGACGTTTATTCCAATCGAAAAATATGAAAATATTATCGTATTCATCATGTTTCCTTGACAGGTCTGCTTTTAATCTTCTGCCAAATAACAAAGAAAAATTTAAAGGGCTTGTGTTCGTTGCAAAAGAAAACTCACAAGTAGTCTAGTACCTTCGCTAATTTCTGAAGGTTTCAAAGAACAATGGGTAAGGTGTTTATGAAAATATTTCGACGTGTACTCGTACCATGAGAAACTTTTTAAGAGAGGTTCTGTTACAATCAAAAAATATAGGGCTAAGTGTTTAGTTTCTTATAATACGGTTTTGTACCAGTTTCTTAATTAGTTGGTAAAGTAATTACCAACCAACCAGTTTATCGGTTGTCGGCCGTCAGCATATTGTCGATGTCTTCAATTGCTTGGAGATAATGTCGATTACAGAACATACTTCAATCGAACTAAAATATGGAAAAATGTAAAAGCATTCAAACTATTGGTTACCAAAACTTCTAGGTACTAATTATCTACTAGCGATAACACGTAACAGAACGCGGCCTGTATATATACACATCTAATATATTCTATATTTTCACGGACCGTCTTCTTAACATCATCAATTTTTGCAAACTTGCTATGGCACACTAACATTTACCATATTTCTGTTATTCGAAAAATTGTAGACTAATTTCGGTAACAAATTTCTTTAGCCTGCGCTTGGTTCCATTAGCCAGCTGTGAGTCACGTTCTCTATTATTTACAGCGTGTCTAGAACTCAGTGTATTTAACGACGTATATCTTCCATTTTTCATGATGAGGTCATGGCCAGAATAAATCGATACCTTTGCGTGTTTGTATGGGAACACCATAGCAGCACTAAAAAGTCGGCACCATTGAAATCACAATTCATGTAGATATGTAGATTGAGTTCTGTGTACAGTAATGACTTCTAATAAAATTACAAATACAACCATTATGTAATGTATATTGTGGCGTGGGTAGGTACATATTATTTCAACATCTGTATTAATTTATTGATACAACAGTGTATTTAAATCTACTTTATAATGTTCTTAGTATAAGTTTAATAATATAATGTAAACTAATTGTTTTCTAAGTTAATGAAAAATAAAATATTAATCAGTTTTAACTAAAAATGTTAAACCAATAATGTTTAAGCAACCATAGCTGAACACCGCCCTGTACTTAAATTCTAGTCTGGTAATGTCGCTTTTGTAGTGCGCAATCATCTTTACTTCACCTACAGATTTTGTATATAAGGATTTTATATATAAAAAAATATATGTAAGTAATTATAAATTACCTCTTTTTTTAGGGGCGTTATTTGGGATCGATAAAGCAATATATGGGCGCCATTTCAGCAATTCGTATGGGTTTATTTTAATTAAGGATTATAAACAAAATAATTTGCAACAGATTGTCTTATAATTTGACTGTTAGGATTTATTATATTGAGTTACTAAGGAGACTCAATGGAGTAATATTATATGAAATAGAGTTCATTTAAGTTAGATATATTTGAAACATAAACAACGAGAATTCAGCTCTTCACTACATATCGTTCGTAGTTCTTTGTTCACTTTTCGAGAAAAACTTTGTCTTTGTAGAAAAAACTATGTATTTTTTTCACATAAAATACCAATAATCATAGGTAAAGAACTTATAAATAAAAATATAAATTGTATCATATTCTCGATTGAAACAAATGTTTTCACTTCAAATAAAATTCTTGAAAGAATAATATTGTCAAAGATTGATTGTAGATTTGTAGAATTAATTTTTGGAACATATTCTTCGATAAAGGATATCTTGTTTAGATATTTGATAAAAAGTCGTCGTTTCTTGTACAAATGTATTATGTTCATTTCTTTTCATGCAGAAATGCAATGGAGTTATGAAACAATGCCGGCGCGCGTTTACGGTTACGACGATGCTATCCTTAGTAGTACACCTCGAGTACTTAATGCCTTCTCTTTAATTATAATAATGGCGAAAAACAATAGGCGATGTAGGAGATCTCATAAAAATGTTTCTCTTATTTTTATAAGGAGAAGTTTATTTTAATTCCTTCTGGAATTAAAATAAAATTATAAATCTATATCTAAGAGTCTCTATGCATTATCTCGGTGCATGTTGAACGGTATCTGAGAAAAAGAACTGTCAGTAACGAGCAATAGATAATTAAATGTTTAATGATTATGAAGCATTTTCGGAAATTCCATTTATATAAAAAATGATCTAGCCCGGCAGACGTTGTTCATGTTTGGTGGCTCGGCCGCATAGTTAATACCCGCAGCTCCGCCAGTATGGACGTGGAATGAATTCCTTCATCTTTTGTGTCGATCAATGTCAATCTCAATTATGGTCTCGTTTTCGACTCCAGTCCCGTTTTCAATTTGGACGAATCTGGGGGTAAATGCTAATATCAAAATATATATTACTATTTATTTAAGATATATTACTCGGGGACGAAATGATCTACATTAATGGTTGAAGTCGGGGGTTAATGTTGGAAGCCTAATTTATTCAAGAATAGTGTACATATCTATTAGTGAAATTTTTTTTAGAATCGGTTCATTAGCTCGGTTTAGGAGTACAAATACGTGGATGAGATCGGGGACAAATGCTAGTTTTCTTGTAGAAACCTTTCTGGGCTTGTGTATCATCAAAGTCTCATAGTACCTATCGGCTCAATAGATTAGGCACGCATATAGGTGAAAAGTATACTTACATTGATTTTTATTTATATAGATTGGAAAGCAAAATTATAAAAAAATTAAAGTTTATTACAAATATTTACTTTTTTTTTATGTATTCTTAGAAGTATGTATTGTTGAAAAACGCAGGTTTTTAAATACATTTAAATTATATAGCTTAAAGTAAGAGAATATATAATTTGTTAAATATATTTAGCTATTAAGTACTACTATAATAGAAATACTAATGTGGTGAGATTTGACAGTTTTTCATCAATATTATTTTATCTACATTTGTAGCAGTCAGAAGAAAAATGCCATCTCAGTTTTTCGCAACATGAAGATACATACGATACTCATTTGCAGAATTTGTGCTTTGGTTACACACTGTGATATTATCATAAAAGAACACCTTTATTTGTTTGCCTAAATATACCTACTTTTTTTCGAATTCAAGAGGTATGTTATTGAATAAGATTGTTGAGGATGATGATTCGTCATAACTTTTGATTTTGATAAGTTCATTTCTAGACCAACTTTAGAACTGACCTGGTGTAAATCATTTATCATTGTGTTTAGGTGTTGAGGGCATTTTGAGAACAGAATAATATCGTCGGTGAATCTGAGATGACTAAGAACGTTACAATTCATGTTTGTACTTTGCTTGGACCATGGTAGGTTTCTCATTACGTGCCGTAGAATGGCTATAAACAATTTTGGAGACATTGGGTCACCTTGCCTGACTCCTCTCTTTGTTGATTAAAGCGCTGACTCTAACTTGATCCTACTTGTACTGTTGCCGTAGATGTTCTTCAGGATATTGATGTATTTATGTCTTATATTCAGTGATTCCAAAGCTTCCCCGATGTTTTCGTGTGATATTGAATCAAAAGCTTCTTGTAATCAATAAAAGCTAAGTACATGGGTCTGTGGAATTTTAAATACTTGTCTATCGTTTGGTTGCCAATTTGGATGTTTTCTATTGTGCTGAAGGACTGAAGAATTGGAATAACTTAGAAGAAATATTGGACACATAAAGAAATTTTAAAATCCAAATTACCATTGCATACCAAGAAAATAGTTATGGACATGGTTATACTACCATGCTTCAGCTATAGGTGCCAAACGTGGACATTTGACGGCAAAACCAGAATCAAAATCCATACCACCCAACGGCGAATCGAAAGAAGCAGCATGTACTTAAAACTCAAAGACAGGGTGAGAAATGCCGATATCCGCAAGAAAACAAAAGTAACAGGTAGAGCATCTGTTACTTTTCGCTACAAATGAAATGGAAGTGGACAGGTCACACAGCGAGATACAATCAGATGGACACAATGATTGGTGGAATGGCCCGGTACACTGGGAAAAAGAATGATAGGCCGCCCGTTCGCCAGATGGGCAGATGCAACCGTGGCAGCAGCAGGCAGAGACTGGCTAAACACTGCCAAAGACAGGAAAAATTGACATACCTTGAAGGAGGCTTTTATTCGAAGGGTGTCCAAATATAACTATATAAAACATAATTAATAAATTGTATTCATCATAAATTGTTGCTTTATTTGTTAATTTAAATTAAAAACACAAATTCTAACAATGCTAAATGTAAATTATTATTTGAAAAAATATTACCATTATATAAAAATCTAATTTTATTAAAGCAATCATTTATCTATGATATACTCTCAAACTAATTCTAACCGTAATTCTTATTTATTTTGTTCTTAAATGTAAAAAATAATGATTGTACTGTAACTTTTGTATGGATTGAAATAAAACTTATTATTATTATATTAATAGACAAATGAAAAACTAAAGTTTATTTGAAAAACATCATTTGATTTCTTTTATTCTCTCGTATTTAAGATAAGATAAACATACCACTATTACAAATAAATTAAGTAATAAAGTTATTATTGCAATTAATCTCTTTATTTTTTAAAAATTATATGCTCATTTTAACATTAATATTTTTCAGATATGTTCAGCGCTCTTGGTATAAAGGTATCATTATGTGGTATAATGTCCTACATTTTGTTAGTACGATTTAAGTTTCTGACTTGCACTGCAGACTCGAAAGATGTTTTAGAGTGGTCGTTTGTAAATAAAGCAAGTCAATGAAGAAGAGATCTAAACATAGAGCTGACCGTTCGCACACTAGACGTAATTATATCTGACTCATGCCGGCGCACTGTTAATTCTGCTGTGTTTAAAAAATACTAGTTATATCAAATTCCAAATTGACGACTTCAACCGTCAAAGCTTGTATTGATTTTTATATGGGTCTTTTAATGTAACTGGTTATTTGTTATTATTCGATTATAATGATATGCCTTTAATTTTTTGCGTTATTGTTAATTTACAATTTACTTTTTAATATGAAGGTATGTAAAGACAATAAAGTCAAACTATTTTTTTTTGTACATTGAAGATCAATGTTTGCTATAAACATATATTAATTTAGAAATTTCTACATATTTCAGTTTCATTTTATAAAATTAGTTTGTTTAAAAATACGTAAAAGCACACGCCCACGCACATTCTTGTTTGCTGGGTCCTAAATGTGAGGTTGTCGTTACAATTCACGAATGTTAAGCTGCTAAGCTCCAGTTTCTAGTTTATAATGATTAATAACGATATATTCCATATGTTAACTGCTTAAACTGCCAGTATTTTGATCTAGCCCACGTCTACATAATGTGTTTATTTCGCAATTTATTGACGATTCAACGACACTAGTAACATTCAAAATCGAGGTTTATATGAATCCGAGATGTTAGACTCACATAGGTGTACTTCATAAGGAGCAGTGTGTGAAAATTCTAACTTTTTGATACTTTAACATACACAATTCTCAGACCGCAAACCCACACTTTAGAGGTCTAATAAGAAATTGCAGAACTTTCGGAAATTTTCGGTCATTGTCATTTGACGTAAAAAGTTTCAGTTTTGATTACTTCGTGATTGTTAAGTAAATCTCGTACTTAAATCATTTGTAAATTATGGTACATGTTATTTTAATGATTCACATAAATATTTGAAGAGATATATTTATGTGTACAAAAAAAAATTATGAAAAATATTACCGTGAATATCATACATTCACCTTATTATAAACATTTGATGAATAGTTATGCTTATATTGAAGTCCCTGTCATTATTCTGTACTTATAATTTTGGCATTTTGCGTCTGACTATTAATGGGCTAGTATTTTATCATTATAATATTAGTGATTCTTCGATGGTAGCTCATTAAATTTTCCACCGCGATTCGATACCAAAATTTTTTATAAAATTCTAAATGTTTATACAACAGCACCACTCATGGTCTTACAATAGTCGATTAGAATTATTGTGGAACTTGGATGATGTATATATATACCAAGTGTGTCATCTTCGGCTACATTATATCTGGAAAATGCCATTTATTAGGTTGGGGAAAAAGATTTTTCATATTTTATAAGTGAAAGGTTGCAGTAAAATCTCTTTGGTTGTGATGTTTGTATTTGGTTAGTTTTGATACCATTAAATAGACAACATTAAAAAATCAAAAGCGGTGTCCCGCCATTTTTTTGTTGTTTTTCAGTCCACCAAAATATGTGAATCTAACGTAGAGATTCGATACATTTTGAAGTTTTATTAAATAAAAAAAAAACGCGACATAATTTGTGATGTTTATGGACATAACGCAGTGTCGGTAAGAGTACAGTAAAGCTCTTTATTCGCGGGGTATATGTTCCATAAATATGCCGCGAATACAGAAACCGTGAATACGGAATGGTAATTTATATGGGATTATAAGGGATACGTTCCTAGGTGACAAAAAACAAATATATAAAAAATTAATTTAATTGAAGTTTTTGAACATTTTAATTAATTATCTTAAGGCTTAGGCAATGGTTTAAAGAATTTTGTAATTTTTCTTGCTTGGCAGTTTTCAAAAGCTCCTTCAATTCAGACTGATACACAGCAGTCGCATTAGCAATTGCCTCTTAAAATAAGACTTCGTTCCATAGACGGATCAATGTTCATAAAGAAATCGCAAAGCTCATTTGCCATTCTTAAACCTTCACTAAGATTTTTCAAATTAAATGTCACCTTTCCAGTGCTAGTTGAAGCCTCTTCTTCAATGGGCTGTGAATTTAACATTTCCTCCAAGTTGGTTTCAGTCAAATCTTCATTTTGCGATTCAAGCAATTCCTGAATGTCACTTGATTCTATCTGTTCGAACCCATCTCGTCCTATTCCATTCGCGATTTCGGCTATGTTTGCAGTCAAAATTTGAGGATGCACAGATTCTTCGTCATTTTCCGCAGTCAGAGCAGGCCACAGTTTTTTTCCAGCATGACTTCAATGTGTGTAGCTTCAGTTCTTCCAATGATTCTTTTATGTTTACGATGCATTTTGCTATGTCAAATTTCTTCCAGCATTCCATAACATTCATATCAGGATTACATTCCATATTATCCAATATGATTTTGAAGGTTCGTCTAATGTAATAGAGCTTAAAGGCCTGGATTATTCCTTGGTCCATAGGTTGAAGCAAAGCCGTCGTGTTGGGAGGTAAAAATGTCACTTTTATATTTGGATGCATAGTTTCAAGTTCGCGAGGATGACCTGGTGCATTGTCCAAAAGTAGAAGCGCTTTAAAGTCTAAATTCTGTTTTTTTTAAATAAGTTTCAACTTCAGAAACAAAACAATTCCGGAACCAGTCACAAAAAATAGCGCTTGTAACCCACGCTTTCTTATTAGCACGCCAAAACACTGGCAGGTTGTCCTTGTTTTGATTTTTTAAAGCCCCGAGGATTAAACGATCTGTAAAGCATCAGTGGCTTAATGACACAATCTCCAGATGCATTAAAACATAGCAGCAGTGTAACTCTATCCTTTGCTGCCTTAAATCCAGGAGCAGACTTTTCGCTTTTAGAAATGAATGTTTTGTTTGGCATTCTCTTCCAAAACAGTGCAGTTTCGTCTGCATTAAATACTTGTTCAGGTTTGTATTCTCCATCAGCTACTAGGTTTGCAAATTCTTCTGGATAACGTCCGGCTGCAGCAGTGTCTGCAGATGCTGCTTCTCCAATGATTTTGATGTTATGCAATGATTGTCTCACCTTAAATTTATTGAACCAACCTTCCGATGCTTGAAATCCTCCATCTGTACATTCACCACTAAAACTACCATCAGGTTCTTTAAAATAAGCGTAAAGACGCTTTGCCTTCTCCCGGACCATTGGACCACTCAGGGGCATCCTTTTTTTGGTTGCGGTCTTCGATCCATAATGACAACGCCACTTCCATTTTTTCTACTGCTGGATCACGAACAATTTTCGCTGACAGTGAAGTTGAAGCTACAGATGACCTTATTTTATCTTCAGATTTTTTTATCGATCGTACAGTTGATTCGTTGACATTGAATGAGCGTGATATGGATGCAAATGACTCTCCAAGACGTAAACGATCAAGCATTTCTATTTTCACTTTAAGCGGTAACACAGATTTTTTTCGTATCGAAACTCGTTTCTCATTTTTTTAGTTGACATTATAAACTAGGGAGTGCAGTAGAGACGTGTTACTCGATCACTATTTTTGTAACGAATGTGAAAGACGAAACAATAAAACACCCAAAGCGGCTTTTACTATAAACGGAACAACAACATTTAAAAATATACTTTATTTTTGAGTTATAAGGTTGCTTTCATTCTGTTTGTTTACATTCTCAAAAACCGATCGCGGCGAAGGCGGCTTGTGTCAAAGGCCTCGGCGATATCATTTAACAACATACTTTAGGCAAAGTTGTAATAAGATCTATTTTACTTTTTTTATAAGTCCATTTGACAAGGATATTGGGTTGGATACCTATTGGAATAATTTTATTATTATGTATGTACTTATTAAATCCGCGAATAAAAAAATTTTTAGTCGCGAATATAGGAATTGGGTCGCATTTTTTTAATCCGCGAATAGTGAAAACGCGAATAAAGGAAGCGCGAATAAGGAGGTTTTACTGTAGTATAAAACTGGTTCAAGCGTTTTCAGTTCGGTAATTTTCATGCTAAAGATGAACCTCGCTCTGGTCGACAGTTCGCTTCTGTTACGGAGAAAGTCAATGCTATTTTGGAAAAAATAGAGCAGAATCGGCATATTAGTTATTACGTAGATAGCTGAGGAGCTGTAGATTGACTACGAATTAATTGTGAGCCATTTGAAAAAAGTTCGATATTTGAGTCCCACACGAGCTCACTAAAAGACAATAATGAATTTTGTATTTATTTGCGATTCTCTATTTAATCATTACGAAACCGACTGTTTTTAAAAATATTGATCACTGGTGACGAAACATCGATTACCTACGACAAGAACATACGAAAAAGATAATGGTCAAGCCCCACAAACTAGTATGTGGGGCTTGCTTCCCTTTTGCCTTTCTTTTTGCTTTGTCTTTAGGAATGACTAAACCCGCATTAACTCGCTATAAGTTGATGATATGTGTGTGATGGGATTGGAAATGCATTATTTGTTATGAGCTTTTACCGCAGGGCAAAACCATCAGTTCAGATTCTTACTGCCAACAGCTGACGAGACACGAGCAAGAAGTAGAGAAAAGACGGCCGGAATTAATGAACAGAAAGGGTTTTACTATGATAACGCCAGACCACGCACATCTTTACACACTTAGCAAATATTGAGAGAGTTTGGTTGGAAAGTGTTAATGGATCCACCATATAGCCCTGACTTTGCATTCTCAGATGTTTATACCTGTTTCGGTCTCTTAAGAATGCTTTAGGTAACGTTAGGTTAATATCAAGAGAGGACTGTCAAAACTACTTCTTGCAATTTTTTGATCAGAAGTCTCAAATTTGCTACAACCATAGAATTATGTTACTATTTATAAAATGACAATAACCAAAACAAAATGGTATTTATATTATAATTAAATGCCAATACAATATGATGAAAAATAACCATAAATTTGTATGTAAAATACGAAAAAGCTTTTTCCCCGACCTTATAATTATATAAATATAAGCTATTCAATACCAAAATGAAATTATTAATTTGATGTTATATTTTTATAAATATCATTCTTATGACTATTTGTTAACCGCAACCTTTTTCCAAAAAGGAAATTTAACAAGAAATCACCCTCGGCAAAGAAATGGTAAACTCCCTATAATATTGCGTACAACATTTACATGGGTAAGACATAGAACACTATTTTATCACTTTATATACACTGCTGTTAGTTAAGTTCCTTGATAACCTCCTCCCCCGGCGTCTGTTTATAAAACCTCATTATAAAAATTTAATCAAATGAAACACTGTTTTTACTTCGTGTATTCTTATTTTACAAACCAATCATTTTGCGGGGACATCCATATTAGAAGCCAGCTTAAACAAAACTGAGGTCGACTCCAAAGATTATGCAAAACATTATTTATAAGCGAGTAAACATAACATCGATCAAGGAATAAAAACGAGACAGTCTCTGAATACCATGCTATAAAATGTATTACGTTGATATAGACAACACAAATAAAAACGAGGCGGTCTTAGAGTCCTGTACCACAGAATATATGAACAAAGCTAACACAAATGAAAACGAGGCGGTCTAAGATTCGCGTATTCTCGTATACATTATAACAATTATGGGGCAACCTAAGTGTAACACATTCGTACTGTCAATTTCGAGACGCTTGGGTATATATTGTACTTACACAAATCGACAAAACTAGCGAAACCGAGGCTAAAATTTCAATTTCTCTGATTGAACCGCCATAATTACGGATTCTCACCAATTAGAGGCTGTACATTTCGAATTTATTGTTAGATTTTTGCTTGTCAAATAGGAGACCGCCTTGGTTTAGAAGGCGCCTCGTTTTTGAGAGTGTATATGAACGATTGGCATCACATTTATGATTCGCCAAACATACGCATCAGTGGCGCAAATAGAGATAAAGTAAAAAACTTTTGCCCGCCTTCGTATATTAAAAAAAATAAATTAAATCATTACATTACACAAAAAAATAAAAAAATCAATAACAATAATGAATTACTTAATAGAACGCTTTCTATAATTATGGTCAAACATCTCTAGTATTTTTTAAATAATCCGATATAATCTTTTACCGTATGGTGGCGCTGTTAAACATCAGCGGCGCATTCTTTTGCCTTTAAGTTAGACACACCGTGACATACGAATAAAACACGTACACAAAAATTCCTATAAGTATGCATTAAAAACATGTCAGCATACAAACGCAATTTCAAATTCTGCCTAAATTAAATTAAACCGACATTTGTATTCTGAACACTTTTGTGATTTTATATAGCGTTTTATAATTAATGCGTATATGCGTCATTACTATTTTTAACAGTCATGATACTGTCGTTTTCGTAAACACCATAATTTTGATAGTTCTATATTATATATTTGTCTTATTCTGCTGTGCAAGTAGTAAAAATATTTAGTTACAGCTGTTAAATTTGTGACGGAATTGTTTGCATATTAAAATTAAACATTAGTCTAAACGCATTTAATCAGTTTTCTTATATAGAAAATTTACAAATTCTGCAAACCGAGCGGTCGTTACCAAATATAGACTTGTCTCGAAAAATAGGAAATGTAAGTAAAAATTTAATAGTAAATATTTTGAAATGTTTAGCAGGTTTACTGCGTGCATACACAAAAATAGATTGTTATGTTTTCCATATATTTTATTTGCAACTACGAAATCGGTTTGGAATAATCACGGATACGTTGATTTCCATAATTTGATAAATGCTGTTAAAAACACGACCAGTCAGAAAAACGCTTAGAGTTGTGTTTAAAATGACATACTTTAGGTAGAACTCGCATCGAAACATGTTTAATTAGCCAATATAAATTAGACATTCAGAAACACGATTCAAGAGTAAACAAGAATTACCTTTTCGAGGACAAGATGAAACTATCTCTTCATTAAACAGAGAAAATTATTTAGAAATGGTAGATTTATTGTCGAAATATGATGGTATTTAGTCACTTTGAACCTTCCACTCAGGGTTTTACAGGTTCAAAATGATTTAATTTTTAGTATTGCCTCACTGATACAGAGTACAGTTAAAAAACAAATGAACGATATTGATTTTATTGCTATTATTGTTGATGAAACGTATCAGATATAAGGTAACAGCTTACAGATATATTGCGATATTTTATAAATTCCAAAGTAGTTGACCAATTTATAGAACACGCGGATGTTGGTTTGGATGGCAAAACTATTTGACTGAGTTCATAACTTTTGCATGTCGTCGAAGAATATGATTGTTTATCCAAAATAGTAGTGTAACAGTTATGTCTTTTGGGCAAAACGGTGTCCAAGCTAATATTAAAAATTGTTGTCCTTAAGCCCTTTTTGTTTGATGTCCTGCTTATATTTTAAATTCGATTCTTTGTAAGTCATGTCAACGCATCAGCAAAACTAAGTGATTTTTCAGTATTAGTAAAAGCACTTAGAATTTTTTACACGGTAGTACGAAAAAAATTGTTACGGTCAATTCATTAAAATATCATGCGTTGCCGAAACAAGTTCGTCTTATAATTCGCGTATCATAAATGTCATTTCTAAAAAAATTTGAAACTTTTCAAGGAAATAACTGGGAATGTTGACAAATGGGGCGGCGATAACTTGACTGACTCAAAACACGTCATTCTTGCGTATTTTAAAAGAATTGAATTTGATTTTTTTTGTATGTTTTTGATAATGTTTTCGTAGAAACAGATATTTTTACGAAACATTACAGAAAAAAACTTGACATAGCTTACTGCGTGCAGAAGATTAAAGAGTTTGAAATATTTTTAGAAAATATCAGATCAAATTTTTTGGACATTTACAATATATAATTATAAGAATACTGTGAGCACTTGTGGTCAGCCTAAAAGGAAACGAAATTTAGATGACATCAAAAGTCATTACAAGCGTGTACTTATTGAATTAATAGATAATGTTCTTAGCGAGTTCGAGACCGCTACAGAAATTTAAAAGATTTAGGATATTTATGATATAGATATAGATATATTTGTATCATAAATATCATAAATCTTTTAAATTTATTATGAAATAAAATGAAATGATAATCTTATGAAAATTTTGGTAGGTTTAACATCCTTCTGATACTCTGCTTTATGATTTTGTAAATGTTTATAGTGCTCACAATTTTGAATTAGATAGTTTGACAAATAAATTAAAATTCATATACAAATCGTCTGAATTTTGAAATCTCAATGAATGTAAAATAATAAAATATCTGCATGAAAATAATTTACAGACAATTTTTCCTCAAGCTTTACGACTGGCAAACTTTCATTTTCATGTCTAAAACGCCTACATACCTTTTTACGCAAGACCTAGGGACAACAACGGGTTACCGAACTGTCAATGATTTCCATTGAAAAAGAACAGTTGACCGATTTAAAATTTCAGCAAACTTTTACAACGACGTTTTGAAAATATATTTAAAAAACGACGACTGGTGGGTGGATTTAACGTATAAATAATACGTAATAAGATTTAAAGCAAACATTTGCGGTTACAGTTTTCATACCCTTATATATTTTACTTAGTCACACATGAAAATGATAGCAGAGTGATAACAATGGCCATTAAATAGCCATTTTCGTTATCTAGTAGTTGAGTTGATTATCCAACACTTGGCAACAAATTCAATCGACTGCTTATATATTTAGATATCCAAATTATATAGAGCACACTGAAAGTTCTCCGCTCCTGGTCATTCATAAATGTTTGAATTTCGAATGTTATATTTTTAAAACGTAATTAACTCATTCATTGTTAAAATATTTTTGGCGGAAAGTTGTGCATCAATTATTTTTAACACGAGTTTGAAAGTCGTCATTCGTAGCAAACACAGAATTGACGCGAAAAGATTTTAGGCCAATGTTTTTTAATGGTTTTAAAAATTTACTGTCTCCACAAGACTGGACTCTTTTTTTTTCTAAATGCCTTTGGAAGGGAAGCGCTTTATTTCAGCACTGTAAGGCGATGGTATACAGAGTTTGACCGTGGCCATGTTTCTCTCCATGATGAAATTAGTGAAGATCGGCCCTCAACTGCGATTACTGAGGGGTATGTGGCTCCTGTCAGGCCAGTTACATTTGAAGAAAACCGGCGTATCACCTATATATGAGGAGATTCGAGGACATTTGGTATGAATCAAATTCAAAAAAATCTTACATCAATATTTAAAAGTTAGAAAAATTTGCTGCCGTTGGATTCCTCACGAACTCATCCCCGAACATAAACGGACACGAGTTGATTTGTGTAAAAATATGTTGTTAAAGTACGATTTACATTCGAACACTGCATTCGAATGCAGTGTATGATATGTTGTTACATACCGAATAGAAGGCAACAGTCTTATGTATGGGTGTTCGAAGTCGACAGCAAATCAACGAAATTGAGGCAGGCGAGAAGCGTAGGTAAAAAAATTATTGCATTTTTTTTTCAAGACGGGTCCTGTCTGCATTCGCGGTGTGCGGCAAAGAATTGTTATGCTTCGCCGCACACCGCGAATAAGACGAACTCATTTTTAATTCTGAAAAGGTATAGTTCGTGACCCATCCAGCATTTAGTCCAGACCCAGCATCATTCGATTTCTTCATTTTCCCAAAAATCAAAGATTTGATGCAGGTTTGACATTTACGGGGCCAGAAGAGGGCGTGATAGCTTTCAACCAGCAAGTACAAAATATGCCCTCAGAACAATGGTCCTCATATTTTCAAAAATAATTTGAAATAATGAAAAAGTGTGTAAAGTGAATAATACTTTGAAAAATAGTAAATATTTAACTTTACAAGTAAATTATTTTATTTATGAGTTACGCAAAACGTTCATTGTAAGTAGTGTGGCTAAAGGAGGCCCTTCGACGACAACGACCTGTGGTAGAACGCGACTTTCTTGGGTAAGTTCTTTCTTACTTGGATTTCTAATTTGGCCATAGAAGGCTCAAGGATGACCTACGGTAGAACGCCTTTATTGGATAAGTTCTTTATTTTATAATATAAACAATATCTGAAGCGTATATAGGAATTAGCTGTCTACCTTGACTTAAATTTCTATGATCGCTACTGCACGCATACACTATAGGCCAGTCGTATTGTACATTAAAAACGCAAAACGTGATGTAAAGCTAAATTTTTAGTGTGTTATTTGGACCCAATAGATTAGCGTGAAACAATATTTTACAAGAAAAAAAAAAGTTGTGCTAGCTGAATTATGTGTAAAAAACTGCAAAATTTCCGGACTTTTTTACTTTTTGTACTTTACCTTACAAAGCATGCGTTTTTTTTAGTATTTCACGATATTATTTTTAAAATCTATTAAATTTACGACATTTTGAGCCTACCTGCAGCTCCGTATGTCTAATAACTTACGAAATACAACACTTTAAAATTGGATTTTTAAAAATCAGGGTACTCCTAAAGGGACTGGCATCTAGTGTGAACAATGTGTACTTACAGAAAAGTAACCAGAGTGGATTAGAGTCTCTGTTTTTCTCTACATCTTTTAATCACGGACATCCATCTTTCGCCCCTGGATTAGTATTATTTGTACACGCTTTCTTAGGTTGCGACACTACTTCTACACTTTTCCGGCATGGTAAAATTTTGGACGTACTCCAAAAACACCCTCAAATGATACATGTGGCTACTATATTCCTGTAAAGCCACTCAACATGTATATCGAACATATCACCAAGTTCATAAGTGGTCGGGAGTAGACAAAGATCCAACTAGTTGGGGATGGAGCAGTAACCGGGAGGGCCTTTTTGCCGTGACTTGCGTAAAAGGTCCAGCTTCTCAAATTTTCCTTCAATTTATATCATGCAATTGTCGCAAAGGATGCACTAGATGAGGTTACACATGTCAGAAAACAGGACTAAAGTGCTCTGCTATTTGTTATTTCTGTCGGGGCAAGTCATGTCAAAATGTCATCACAATTGAAATAGATGAGACCGACAGCGAAGAATATATCAAGCCTTTGGAAATGTTTTCTCAACAAGAGTTGTTTCAACAAGATGATCAACCGGGACCCTTAAAAAAACGTAAAATTTAATTTTTTGTAAGATTTTTATTTTTGAAATGTAATACATATCAACAGACCTAATAACTTTATCTTGCTTTTCTTTTTTCCTAATGACCACAATTTCATGTCATAAGTATTAAGGTTAAGTCCAAATCGTAAAAAATATATTTTCGCACTTTTACTTTTCGCAGCGATTGCAAAGTAACTATAAGATCTACTGATCCCGTTTTGTGTGTTGATGATAGGTGATTATGTGTACTAGAAATTAGTTTCTTTTAAGTTTTCTCATAGGATGAGCGGCTGTGCCGATATTCAGCTATAGGCGAGAGCGAAATGAAAAAAAATTCATTTTTTTATTTGCAAATTTTCATAGTGTTATATCTCGTAAGTTATTCGACATACAGAGCTGTACATGGGCTTGAACTATCACGAATTTAATAAACTTTGAAAATTATGTACGCAATAATTAAAAAACCGCATAGTTCGTGAGTTAAAGTACAAAAAGTAACAGAAGTCCGGAAATTTTGCAGTTTTGCAACGTATAACGCAGCTAGCACAACTTTTTTTTTGCTGGCAAAATATAGGTTCATGCTTTTTTAATGGATTCAAATACCATAGGATAATAATATCTGTATTACACATTTCATTCTATTGGTATATCTATCTGTTCACCATTCATAGTTTTTTTTTTCTTAAAGATTATTTAGGATGCATCAAGATATTTATAGAATCTTTATTTCTAAGAAATAAATGGAACACATTGTCTATTTGTCAAACAAGAGGTTCCATTGCTTCATATATAATGTTTTCGCTACTCCTAATTTCCTTATTATATCCTTCCTTATTAAAAAGCTTTATTCATTTTGTGAATGTTTATTGTCATTGACATCATCTTTATTTTTTAAATTAAGTAATGACTATAATTACGTATTCAATAACTTTGTACAAAAAAAAACAAGTTAAAATACGCCAAAATGATAGTTAAAATACTACAGTTTGTTAATGGCGTTTTTAAATTAGTTACGTACAAATTGTACATTGAAGGTCTATATTATATTCGTAAAATGTTTTGTTTTCCTTAAATAAGAGAAGTTTATGTTTTCAGTCCGATTTTAGAAGATCAGAGATATCGTTAGATCTTGCCATTCTTAAAAAGGATGTAATATGGACATCCCTTTAAGAATCGCAAGATCATAATTACTCAAAAATGTATACGTTTGCATATATATAAATGATAAATATCTTTTGCACGATTGGACCGATCGGAATTGGGCATTCAAAACAGTTTGACTGAGCTCGCCTTTCCTGAATATTTGATATCAAATGATTATATAAATGTTGAGGAATGACAAAAAAATATTTTTTAATAGAATATTTTTTCAAGTAATTAACAAACTAATAGAAAATCTAATCAGTTCTATTCGTAATAAAACCGCTTTGAATGTTGTAAATTTGGTAGTAATTGGATTATTTCTTCGCGAGACATCGAGATTGTTAAAAATATTGATTTTTATTATAAAATATTTTTCGTGTGTAAAAAGCTATTGAATTGATGTCATTGTCGAGTAAGTAAAAGATAAATTCTCTTGGAATTTGATCGATTGATTTTTTGAGCTCCAAAAATTTAATCAAATGTCGTAAATCCCATTCAAATATGTTGCTTCATTCCAAAATATCTTTAACAATATATTTAAAATGTAATAATTGAGTAATTTTATCATACCTCAGATATCTCTAATAATTTAGAAAGAGAATGCTGACTTCAAAAAAAACTGTTTATCGATCCTCAAAATATTTTATAATTGACAAGGGGAATTTTAGTTTTCCAAATGGCAGAAGTTTCCACAGGGAAATTTTTATTATGTGGGAGACTAATTAAATTGCACTAAACTATGTGACCTACAACAGCTTTAAAATAAAAAAGACTAAAGCGAAAAAAATGTAAATCAAAATTATAAGATAATATACATACGTGTACAGATTTATAAAGCGTTTGGGTGCATGCGTGCATGCGTTGGGTGTGATGTAAATTCGAATTTGTGTTTGTGTTTGTATATGCATATCTTTCGCTACATCATCATAAGCAAATTTTCACTATCAGACTGAAAGGATGCATATACTATAGTCTGGTAGATATGATACAAAAATGTGGTAGAACAATGTTGTAGTCAACTTTACTGCAGTACGAAAATGGACCCGCCGGACCGGTGAGATACATACCACATTCTCACAGAAAACAGACGTGAAGTAATAGTTTCCGTTGTAGCATTTCGTCCGGTGAGTTAAACTTCCGGTGGCCCACTCCTCTCACCATCATTCCACTCCCCCTTCATTAATTCCACTCCATCAGATACTGTATTCCTATCTAAGAGACCGTCAACACACTGGTGATTCCTTTGGGGTTGCGAGAGTTCATGGACGACGATGACCACCTACTCTCTACTGGCCGGAAAGCACGTTTGCCCTTCAAATATGTTATAAAAGGCAAGGTACAACATTCGAAAAATAAAACTACTTGATGTAATCAGATGTGTATTTACACTACATTGTCGGTGTACATAAAGCACATATTAATTTTGAAATATAGAGAAACTGAAATGAAATTAAGAAATATTTGGCCTGTAGGCGTAATAAGCGATAGTCAGATTTTACTATTTATGGCGACTTATTCTTTTTAAGAGCCCCATAGGGAATATCAAGTTTATTAAGCGATCGTAATTAATTATTCTAATATAATTACAATATTTTAAATAGCTATTCTCACTCTTCCTATTAGTATTCTTTTATATCTCGGGACAAGACACGTTGTGTTATTTATTTAAGTAAGTAGGCCACCATCCATGCCGAGACTTAGAACGGTAAGCCAGATATCATTGTTGGCACTTTGCTAGCACTTAAAAATGCTATAAGAGACCTTACCGAGTTCTGTCTTGAATTTGAACAACCAAATGCTATACTGAAAAGACCACGTAACAGAGAACGATGAAGAATCAAACGAATTTAACCCCATAATAATTTTATAAAATTTATTTTTCGAAAATAAATACGAATGACCGTTAATTATTTTTATAAACTATATAATAATATAGCAGTCGTAACACGTTCAACAAGATATGTCAGATATTGCGATGAAATTTCGATTGACAACTTCAATAAATCTCGAGCGTACGAAATTCTTTTAATGCCGCAAATAATTTTATTAAAATGTGACATGACGGGGAATAATTTTTGTTCGAATTGATTTTATTTAAAACGTTAACCTAGCACGCGCATAATTTACCGATTTCAGCGGTGTCATAAGGGATTGACTAAAGCTAGCATAATCTGTGACATCATGTAGAGCAGCGGCAGAGATGTGGCGCGCCCGGCCGCGGAGCCGTGGTTGCACAGCGAGGTCTCGCAGCAGGACGTGCACGCGTACAGCTTGGTCCGCTCGCCGATGATGATGCAGCCGGGCTCGCAGTGCTTGGTGCAGTTACGTTCCAACGCCCACATGCGCAGGTTTGATGTGGAGTTCTCGGTGGATGTGGTGTAAGAGAAACGCTTCACCTGCACCCGAGGCGTTCATGTTAATAACAAATACGATATTAAAGTTGTAAGTTGATTGCGAATAGAATTTGTGTATGCGTCATTACTTGGGGCACTCTCACAGAAAATATTGTTAAACTTTACGTGACTCACATAAACAATTCATTTTTGTTAATATAATACAAAGTATAACACAAACACTCCTGAATTAGAGCCTCTAACGAAGGCGAGCACATAAAAAAGACGTCGGTGTTAGGGTCAAATGCTGGCGTCATGTCGCTTAGTCGCGATGTCCCTCTAAGGTATTGTGTTTTAGGCTTTAATTTACATGATATAGCGTGTTAACTGTACTAAACTGCGCTGTTTTACAGTGACTACAATTGTTGTCGACTTAAAATTTAGTTGCTGTAATTATTTGCTTGTATTCACTACTGGAGAAAAAATGCTCAGTACTTTTTGCTAACAACAATTAAACAGTAGTGTAAAATAAACTAAAATAATTATTCTTTTACGTATATTAACATTGTTGCAAATATTTATTCTTTTACAAATTTTAGTATTGTTTAAAAGGTTTTCATTTGGAATTTCAATATACACATTTTCAGTTTTTATTGTTAGCTTTTAACTTATACCGAATGTATTTAAAAATGTGTCTAGTTTTCAAAATTTTAAGCTAAACTATTCAAGGTAGAAAGTTTTCCCTATTTTGTAGTAAAAAATGAAACAAAGTTTAGAAAAATTAAAGAAAAAGCTAATAATTTATTATTCTATTGTAACGGGATAGTCAATATTAATATATTTAAAAAAAGGTTTGTTTTATTTTGTTAAATTCGCTTAGTGTGAACCCGATTCACACTTGGCCGGCCTGGTGTGGTCTGAAGTTTGACGCTTTTATGTATTAATGATTTTACGATAAAGCAAAAACGAAAAATAAAAGAATAAAAGCACGTTTCTTGTACGGGCAACGCCGGGTTTTTTACTCCTTTTTTTCAATATCTTATTTTCATGTTCTTTATAATAGCAGATATTTTGTCAAAATATTAATTGGTTACTTATTACAGTTCATACGATATAACTTTTTGCAAGGAGAACAGACAGATATGGATGGATGGATGAATAGACGGACGCAGAGGGTGCAGGTCTCTTTGGTACACTTTAGTTACGGAACCCTAAATGAACGTAATCACCATACAAAGTCGGCGGTCGTTCGTGCACTTGTGTATGAGTGCGGAATTGTTGTTGTGCTTGAGGTCGGTGGCGCAGGCGTCCGTCGCGTCGTCGGCGAAGCAGCGGTAGCACCAGAGCTCGTTGGGCGGGCGCGCCGCCGCCGACGTCACGTGCACGCTGTCGCGCAGCAGGTCCGCCGCGCCCTCTGCAACCGCGACGTTGCAGCATTACGATTGAGTGTTGCAATGAAATAGGTGTAGAGTAAAACGCACGAAACTCTGCTGTTGTGAAGTTGGTCACGCCAACGTCGCAATGACGTAAAATAGGTATGCGGGGGAGAAGAAGAAAAGGTCGATGACGTTGAACCTGCGCATTGCATCATATGCAGACAATTCAGAGCGGCAGAGTTTCCTGCGTTTCACTCTACACTTATCGAAGATTAAGTATTCCGAATTGTAATCAGATTAATATGATTCCTTTTCATCGGCTATAACGTGAACCTGTGATGCCTCACGGCACTGTTACGAAACACTTTTTTGATATACCTAAAAATCTTTTTCGTTCGATTGTCTAAGACTGTACATAATCATTATCAATTCGACATTTTTCAATGCCATTTCGGATATCAGATTGAAAGGATAACTCGGCTTTACATTAAAGAGTTTCATTCAATAACATTTTATATATTTAGATAATTTTTGGACTATACGTGTATACTCAAAAAATATTGCAACATTATATCTTGTTAATAATTTTTTTTGATTAGAATATAATCAATGAATATATAAAATTTCAAGTCATTACACATGTCAACATGTATTCAGTTCAAAAATTTTATTAAAGAAGGTCATGTATTTTTTGCCATGCTTGAAAAAATGTATTTTAGTTGAATTCGTTTCGATCGAACACAAATACAAACCGAAGATTTTGATGAAATATTGAAATGTAAAGAATATTGTTGTAAATAAATTCATTTTTCCATACTCATTAGTCAAATGACATTTCTCTGTCACTTCGTTGTGGCAATATTAACAATTACATACTAGATCATAGGCTGCATCTCAAAATTTATGAAAGTAAAATAAGTTTGAGTGCATAGTATGCAGGTAGGTGTATATATTTTATTTTTACACACTGTATAATATCTGATTAGCTTTTTTGACATTCAGATTACCACACACAGTGTTCTCTTAATATTGATTGAATACTGTACTAACCGCATTCAATTTAATGATAATTGAAATTTTAATACTATATATACCTTCATTATACGAAATTGAATCAACCCAGAAGGGTGTTCCAGATGTAAGTAAAACGAGGAACATAGCGCGGAAGAAATTGATACAAATGTCAGCGATTTCGGCTAATGAACCGGTTCGTAGTTCAATATCTAGTGAAAAAATGTAAAAGTTTTTTAGGATTATGAAAATTAGTTAGTTATTAATGGTATGATGGACATTAAATGCTGTAATAATCGAAGCCGCCTTTTATCCGCCGAGTACGACATGAAGTTGTGTACGCAATACTTGTAGGTTATTTTTGGTTTTTATGTGAACAGGCATCGACTACATTTAGATTTCGCGTTGTTTCACTCTATGTTTTAATTATCACACCGTTCGAGACCGAAATAGCGCAATTTTGTTGTAAAAAGAGAGAGATAAACAATAGGATACAGACCCGAAATGTGATTGCATCTGTTGGCACGTTGCCTTAGGGTCGACGTACTTTTTGTAGCGGTCAGATAACTGCCGATGGTGTTTCCTCGTAAAAGCCGATGAACGATGGATTGTTTATAGAAAATTTCCTACCTGAAGCCAGTAGAAAACAGGAGAGCAAGATGATCGAGGGCGGGCGCATGTTGTCTCGGCGCTGGGGCGCGCGCATGCCCAGCATCCCTATCGATCGGGCGTGGACCGCGACCTGTTGCTGCGGCGCGCCCCTCGCCCCGCCTCAGCCCTCGCCCCGGCCGATGACCGCCCCCGCCACTTTCCCGCATTTTTAAGCCTAAACAGTAAAGTTTCGAGGACGACGTGATATTGTTTTACGTCTGCGAGGACAGCACATTGAAAAAAAAGAGGATTAGTTTTCATCGCTCATGCTGGAGATAGATTTAGAAAGTGAATGAAGCATGAAATTTAGTCAGATGTTAAGAAAAGTTTCTTAAAATTTGAATTCTGAAATGAAATACATTAATAACTACATCACACGCTGTTGGTACTTGTACCTCAAAATTTTATTGATCTCTTTTGTAATACTTATGAATAAAATTAATATTCAACATGTTAGTAATAATACAAGCCGGAGTAGCGAATTTGTAAAAGATATTTAATACGTAATATTTTAAATATCATAAAAGTACCCAGTATTATTAATAAAGAATAATGGTTTATTAATTTTATACTGCGAGTGCGGAGTTTTATAATATTTTAAAGGCTTCGATGAGTAATCAACTATAAAAACAAGCATTAATATCATATTTTTTTACAATTATTTTCTTTCAATTAGTATGCAACTTTTAGAAATTATTAATTTTAAGTGATTAATTGCCCTTAATTTCAAAGTGTTGTAGTTTTATGAATGAGATTTTATATTATACATTACCAAATTTCGTAATTTATCTAACAACATTTACTATATTAGTTTGAGATAAAACTTACTAATCGCATAATAAAGTTTTTGTTCTTTCCTCACAAGAGAAGGGAGTAAATGTGAAAATGTCAGTACACATCGGCGCTTTCGGGGGCTAATCGCTGTAAAAACAGTCTGTAACTTGATCGATGTCTAAACGTTATTGAATCGATCGACTGAAATTTGATGTATAGCTCATTATCGATAATGATAAATGTGGGGATACATTCTCATATCTAGTGATAATGATAAAATGATTGAAAGATACATTTTTCAAGAATTCATAGCGATAATTATTTGCTAAAAGAAGGGGATGTATGTGGGAGACCTTATTGTCGGTACCCAGAATAGACTATATACTTCCCCTCTGTACACCGAACACAGATGTAACACTTTCAGGACGTTAATCAAAATATTTACGATGTTCTTCAAGTTTTATAGATTATATTATTTGGCAGAAATTCAAATTGATCACTGATGTATTTTATCTGTATTCTATTTCAAGAATTTCAATCTGTTGTTGACTATTCAATAAGATATAGTCAAAATGACGGAATCGATGACTGATCTTGGCATCATGCTCGGAGACGGCTGTAGGGTTTCTCAAGAAGTGGGTCCAGAAAACAAGACGAAAATTGTGCCGAATGCGACATAATTTTTGTTTTAGCCACTCCAGTGGTAGTGGAGTTCGTCTCGTGTAGATGAATACGTTCATTTGAGGCAAACCGTCCTATGAGGTAGATAGAACTGCGTTAAAATGGTTACACGAAGAATTTAGCTCGACTAGACAGCGTTTGGGAAATGACCCCAGTGCCTGCAGACAAAGGTCTTTGAGCAGGGTGCGTTGCCACTGATGACATACGGATGTCAAATGTGGGTCTCTTACTGTCGGTCTCATGAACAAGCTCAGAGTCGTTCAATATGTGTTGGGAAGAACCATATTTATGTTTAGGATTTTTCTGTAAATAACGAAGATAAAATCCGAAACGAAAAAAGCCGCAGAAAAACGCGTTTAACTGACACAGCACCCAGAAGCAGAAAGTTGAAATGGCAGTGCGCTACCCATATCGTTCGTATAACTGATAACCGTTAGGGTAAGCAAGGTTCTTGAGTGACGACCTCGAACTGGACGTCGCAACGTACCACTAGGTGGACTGGCGAAGTGGTGAAGATTGGGGTTACTATTGGTCGCAGGTGGTCCAAGAACTTACGTTTTGGAAATCTAGAGGAGAGGCCGACGTTCAGCAGTGGACGTCCAGCGCTGAAATGTCGGCGAACGAGATGCAAAAGTGCAGTCCTTTCAAAAAAATCTATAAAACAGTCGATGCTACAGGTTATTTCTGAAACTTTCCGTTACGATATTTATCGACGTGATTTTGAGCTCCTTGAGTTATACATATTGTCTGTGAGTTTTTGAGCTCAAAATCTTGAAACAGATTGACCATTCGGTTATCCCTGAAATTTCTTGCTACATTCCAGCTCAAAGTTTTAAAAATGCGCAGCAGGAAATTATTGAGCTTATCATGCTCAAAAGATTAATATTATCGTTTTTTGAAGTTCTCAGAGCTAAAGAATTATATCTTTGGAGATTTTGATCTGGGAATACGCTTTATAGAACACTTAACGCCTTTGAAAAACAAACATTTTTGAAAACTCAATTTTGTTCGAAATCTTCATTAACTGTATCTTCCGAACGAACCAACCGATTTTAATATAATTTGCGACTATCGACACTGTTTTTTAAAGAAAACAAGTAAATATTTTTTAAACTACTTTACAATAAATTTTAGAGATTTATTGTTATAGAGAGTAGTTTAATAATATTTTAAATAAACACGTTTTGAAAAATGTTTCTCCAACAATATCTATTGAACAAATCAAACGATTTTAATGAAACGATTAGCAACCATCGATGTTATTTTTTAAGGAGAACAGCTAAATAGATTTTGAAATCTATGGTAAAGCAATCTACAAAATATTGTACAAAACACATTTTAACATTTTTCTCCAACGATATCTCTTCAACAAATTAACTGATTTTCGTGCAGTGTGCGGCAGTCAAAAATTATTTCAAAAAACATTTTTCAGAAAATTTTATTTTTGAGATTCCTCATAATCTATCGCGTGAAACTAGTTCAAAGTTTCCGAGAGATTAAGTTGAGTGGATTCCTTTCGAGTTTCGTACTCTGCATTTTGATGAATTAAACCGTTTAAAAGCACGCATACACGTACATACATATACCTTGATATCACTCAGAAAATGGTCGAAATAGATTCTTAGGACTCTAAAACGCTAAGATGTGGTGAAAAATTAGATTTTCGAAAATCAGGGTAAAAACAGTAAGTTTCCAATTTTATAAAAAAATTCAAATTTCACGGTGGAAAGATAAAATTAAGTACAGTTTATAGAACGGAAAATGTATCTTACACATCGAAAGTTACAAAAACTCGTTAACGCAATATTTTTTCACATGTAATAGACCATTAGCGAGAGTGAACGACAGAGTAATTTGATAACTGGTGGCGTCTACTATATCCCGTTAATGGGATCGTGACACATTATCGGTAATTCTTATACATAAAAAAAGATAGGTTGTCGGTTCATCTACGCTATTTAATGCAAACATTATTGCAAAAAATTGACCGTCAAGTTTGCCATCTTGAACAAGTTGTACCTCTGGTCAAACGTGGACTATATTTAAAAGAAATCTCTGTCCGTCTGTATATATTTCCACGCACAGAACAGCTATGCCGTTGTTAGACATTAAGCTGTATGTATACGAAAGCGAAAAGTTGCCCGCTCCTCTTTTTTACACGCTGATCTGAATAAAATATTTGATTTCAAATGCATTTAAAAGCGGTGGTATCTTTGCACGAAACAAGAGCTATGTGTTGGCTCAAAAGCCGAGCATCGGCTTCAGACCAGGAGGTTCCAGGTTCGACTCTGAACACGGGCAAACTGACTAATGACTTTTTAGCTTAAGTCACATCAAATCTTGCCTCGCTTGTTGTCATAGTATCGGTGGCAACGTCGTTAACAACCAGCGATCCACAGTGTATGGGCTAGTGTGGAGAGCTTAACGTCCGAGGGTCGTATTAATAAAGCACGCTTAAATGTGGCGTTCCGTCTTGGGAGTAGGAAGAGCGAGACAATTATAGTGTTGCGTTATAGAAAATAACATATACGTCCCGCTCCCACGTTAGTTCTTGAGATGGAGCATCGTTTGAGTGACGTTTATTAATACGACCCTAAGCCCTCAATCTTATATAAAACTGTCGAGGGAAGGTATGCCCTGGAAGTTGGAAAATTAAAAACCTGACTCATTAGCTGTCGTATTTTGTCAGTGTACAGGTCTATATGGCGATATTATGTATTAGGGCAGATAAGATCGTGCTACAAGAGAAAATGCTGATAATGTACCTACCTCCGGCGCATAAACAGCTGGATGTTTCGTCATGCCACTATTTCGGAGAATCTTTGGCGCAGTAAAAGCCGTCAATGGTAATAAAAAAGGCCATGAAACGACCTACCCGCTACCGAATACATTCTAATAGTAACTGCCGTAAAATAGACGATATTCTGAAACATAACACGTTTTCTCGCGTTGCAGGCCTTGTAATGACTTTTGCTTTTTACTTGGCCTAAATTGAGGCTTTGCAACAATTTCTTCATTGTTTGACTTAAATTTGACCGTGGTTTTGATGACATTGTCTTCATGTTTGACTGCCCGCTTTCAAAATCGATGATTTTCAAAAATAATAGAATAGTTCTTGGTTTGGATTCGATTTTGAAATATCGAATATCAACATATCTCGACGTTTTGAGGTCTCACGAAACCGTTTTTATTAATTTCACAAGGATGTCCCTCCTTCGGTCCGTCCGTGTGTATGTAACTAATTTTGCTGTACGATATTTCTAGGATTAATCAATCGATTGAGACAAGCGACATGGCGTTCGAAAGGTCCGTTTAGACTTAGATTTAGAAGTCGATCGGTTGAGCCGTTTCAAATACATTAAAAAATATATCGATTTTTTTCATAAAGATAACTTGGAAAATTTCTATTCAATCGACTTTGAAGCCATTACAAAATTTTTTGTACTCAAAAATCGCTTCAAATACCACCAAGTGAACGAAAATCTAAGGACGTGTTCAAAAGATATTGCAGTTTGAAAACTTTTAAGACAATTTTTTTATAAAATAACATTTTAACTCATTACAAAGATTACTGTATTCAAAAAATCGCATCAAATGCCGCTAAATGAATGAAATATTATTTATTCTCTAAAACTACAACAAGTGCTAAACAAAAACTAAAAACGAATTATGCTTCCAAAGATATCGCAATTTAAAACTTTTCAATAAAAATGTTTGTTTTTTAATACAATTTTAATAAGGTTTTTTTTTTGACACAACATAAAAATTTTCAACTTCCGAACTTTTGTCTTTTCAACCATTTTTCCTTTTACAAACTATATTAAATACCGAAAATCACAGTTTAAAACTTTCCAGAATAATATTATTATTGCATGATTAATTTTAAAGCTCAAGAATAGATTATTCAAATAGAAGATTGCGCTTCAATTTTTAAAATTAAATTAAAACCTATTTAGACATTCGGTAACAAATTATTATTATTTTTATGCATCTATCTAACATATTCAATAAACTAAAAATTCAATTTTTCGGCGATATTTCATTCATAAAAGCAAATTTTAGAGTTACCACTTTAAAGTCTAATAAAAATTATTATATTTTGTTTCGAAAGCTACATCTAAAACTAAAGATTAAAAAAAATATTAGATTCATTTTAAGTTTGAAAAATCTAAAATATGTGGAAAATTATCTTTTGAGCTGAAAAATTGAAGAAGAACTAAAAAATTCATGTGTCAGTACGCACTCCATATTTAACAAGAAATTTTAGGATTGCTAACAAGTTAATCAAATAGTAAATGTCTAAATTTTGAAAATGGTGTTTTCAAAATTAAAGACCTAAAAAACAAATAAACCTAAAACAATTATATTTTGAGCTCGAAGAGCTGCAACATATACGATTGAGTTGAGCTCAAAACGCTCGAAAATAGCGGGAAGTTTCAGAGTTGACCTGCCGGGTCAATCGCTTTTAATTTTTTTTTATCAATCGATCTAGTTGTCAAGCTAGATCCATTTCTCCTGCCCCCGATTTCTATTTTGGTTCCGTTGTCGCGTTCCATCCCAACGGTAGCAATTTTGGTTTCGTTTTCAACTCCGATGTCACTCTCGATTCCAATTTCTGAGTCTCGATATTGCTCTTAATTTCGAGGTGTTTTTCTTATGACCACGCATCTTGGTCCTTTCTTGGATATTACTGTTATAACTAATTACCATTTTAACTGGATTTTTTACATGAGCTGTACTATTACGACACAATCTACCTCTTTGCAAAATTTGATAACAATCAGACGTTTGCCTGCAACATGCGTTAACATGCAGCAAGCAACTCACCGCTGACCCTCTAATCTGTTCTTCCACAACGAATCCCTATGCTAAGAATTGAACATTGATTTGAAAGGATTGACAGATATCGAACACCTAAGCAAGTGTTATCGATATCTGTCATCGATTTAGTTTTTGTAAAGGTTATCGATGTGCGACAATTCACAAAATAAACCGGTATTTCTATAATCCTTACCCAATTATATGCTCGCCCTTGATGTAATGTATCGTTGTATAATGTATAATAGAACTCCTCGAAGTACATTCCAGTAAGTTTGCATACATAATAAACCTTAATTCACCATAACGCCGAGAAGTTTGCCGAGGCTGTTTGCCGGGCGCCGCAGATCGAAAGTCGTTTGCAGGTAGTCGGGAGCAGGCGGGTATGGCACGGCCGCGCGCCCGGGCCTCTGCATACTATAACTGTGAACTACTTTTGTGTGACTTTGTAAGAATGACGATCTCGCAAACTACTTAAAGTATATTGCTATTTATATGCGATGTTGACTTGCCTTATTGCGTTGAAAAACTGTGATACAAAATGTGTTTTTATTTTTGTACAACGTCAGTTTGTCGTAATATCTATATTGTTTTACGTCGGAGTTGGAGATGAATTGAATACTCATTGGTGGTTAATATTTTTTTTAATAATCGGTTGCCTTACTTTATAAAATCGGCGAATATATTAATATTATTTGCCGTTGTGGTTTTACGACTATAGTGGTTTTTTTCTCGATCGAGTCACTTAAAATTTTAATATTAACGCTCTTTGATAACTTGATGCGTTTGTAGATAACAATATGAAGTAAGGTTAGTGACTGAGCAATGATAATTTTTGTACATGTGTCATAGCGGTGACTTTGGCTAAGGTACCTACCGCTTTATACCAGATGAGTAAGCTGTGATTCGATGTTCATACTGATTTTACAGTTTAGTACGGCGGTATTCATAACTGAAATTGTCAGTCTTCCAGAATGTGTATAACCTGAAGTTGCCTACGTTGATAACTTGCAAATCTGTGACGAAATAATGTAGCGGTTATTATAATCGAAGACGTGAGTGCATGAAGGTGTTATCAATGTATTATATCTCGATATAAATAACACCTTGACCTGATGGTCATAAGGTGTTATTTGTATTAGGATACGATACATTAATAGTACCTTAATACACTCATGTCTTCAGTTAGTAGCATATTTGAAGGAGAAATTATTTCGGTTCAAAATATATTAGACCATATTCATGTTTTTGTTTATTCAAATTAAAAAAAATCAATTTCCACTAAAAATAAGTTTGAAGTCATTATAAATAAAGTCCAAAGAGAATGGCAAAGAAGTTTATTCCGTGATAAATAGTTCGGTAAGCCGCATTAGAATCGCTCCACATAAATTGGCGCTTTATTCTCGAACAAAACCTTCTATAGTTAGGTTAAATCGATCGTTAAAGTTTTATAGATAAATTCAGTTGTTTTCTTGGCGTAGACAATAAAAATTAAATCGGCCACTCTGTAAGAGCATGTTTAGGAATTTTAGATGTGAAGGAATTCTTAAGGAACCAAATTTTGTTTCTTGAAATTCTTTTAACGTATTTCCGGGGATCATATAAGCGTGTAAGTTACGAATCCCTTTTTCTTTTTCAACCAAATATGTACTCCCATTAGAAGTAAGTTACGCTCATAAAAATATCCCATACGAATTATTTCATGTCACAATTGTCATTTACGGACATGAATGTCTTGGTATTGTCAGTACTAAATTTTGGTTTCGTACATTGTGAAATTAAAACATTTGAGAAATTTGTATATAAATGGGAAACGCGTGCAGGCACTGCTACGGCCATGCGACTGTCGACACAAGCGCCCCGATTTCCATATGAAAAGCCGGTCTGAAAGCGAGCCAGCTTATCGGAAGGAGCTCCTTGTACAGTCTGCGTACAATGAAGTCTTTAAAATTTTCGGTCTATTAGAAGCGTTGTTCACGTCCATTTTTCGGAGGATTTCTTTTTTTTAACGTGTGTGGGGGTCTTCCATCGCAAAGGAAAATGCTGCTATAAATATTCAGACGTCGTCCGCGCGCTGGCGATCGCCTACGCAGAGCGGCAGTCAGCTGCGCGACTAGGCGCAGCTGTTTATTATTAGAAAAATATACGGCACTAAAAGCTTTAAAAAATGGCACCCTTTTAATTCTACAACGGATAATTTGTTAATCTCGTTAAATAATGGACGCAATTAAAATTTTCGTTTTGTCCTCATTTTTAAGCATAGTAAAAACGTAATAATTAACAAAAACACACACACACACACACACACACACACACACACACACACACACACACACACACACACACACACACACACACACACACACACACATAATATAGTAGTAGCTGAGCTAGATATAGGTGGCGTGAAGCATCCGACCTACGTGCTCGATCTCGCTAATGGGGTTCGCGTTCTATTTGTGTTTAAAATTAATTTGAAGTTCAGGTGTAGAAACCAAGCTGGTGACGGACAACATAATAAGTAGTAGAGTGTGAGGAAGGAACAAGGAGACGAGGGCTTACGCCCAAGTGCAAAAGCCTCGATAGTAATAGAAAGTGGATTTTTGAGTAGGATAGATCGAGTACCTATACACCAAATTTATAAGCAGAGATATTGAAAAACCGATCAAATAAACATGCTGGTGTTACTCTTATCTTTTATTAAAGACTTGACAACCTGGACATTATTAAAGGTCCCGAGGGGTACCGCCAGAGCAACAATTCACTATGTATATATAAATTAAAACTCATTATGTTCTCATCGACCATAATGTACGATGCACAGTATGTAAATGTTGCGCATTATTATTGTACGTCATAAACACAAAGTAAGGGCTGCATACAGCCGGTTCTATTTCTGAAAGTCGGCGCTGTGATAAACATGACTGTATAGCCCCACTCTAAGGCTGCCGTCAGACCGCAGGCTAGTAACTATTAGATACGAACTATGTTATAGCTCAAGAAGAGTTATAATGTCACTCGAATAAATGTGAGTTACTGAAAAACCAATATAATTTTCTGGTTCGCACTACGAGCTTGTTCTAGGTGTTGTAATATATTAGCCCAGCTATGACTCTTTCTATGTTGGCTACATAAACCTCCGCCTATACAATTTACACATGTTTCGCTTAAAAGCTATTACAAAATTTTAAATAGATTTTATATTTTTTGCCAGTACTTAACTAGTTATTCTATAGAGTAAGTATTGTCTAATGAAATGAGTAAAATAAGAATTATTATTATTGGATAATTCGGAAGAGAACGATGATATCTATCTATATATATATATAATGAAAATAAGTTGTCTTTGTTCGCCAATCACGTAAAACTACTAAACGAATAGACATGGGACTGGGACTATTCGATGCGGGATGATTTGTAGATGGTTCTAGGCTACTCATTTTTAGAATTCCGTAAATTCTTCGCCATTTTATTTATAATAAAAATTACCCAGCGAAGCGTGCGGGTCAGCTAGTACTACATGACGACATTATATTGGTATGTATCACGAAAAGAAAAAGAAAAAAACGACGCACGTTTGATGAAAAAATATAATTATTCACGTGAAACAGACGAGTACAAATTCTTCTTCGAGTTCACAGATGAAGATTTTATATTATACCTTGGCTTCCTATTGTGCTACACGATGTCCATCCATACTCACAGTTCGATATAGAAACTATAAAAAGCCCATAGTCTGATGATAGCCGCAGCCTAAATTATAGTTTACTATCTAAAGTTTTCGGTCTGATGGGGTCTTCCTTGAACTACAAAGTAATTGATAGTTATGTAATAGTTACTAGCTACTAGTTTTTCGTCTCACAGCAGCCTAAGTGCGACGCGACCTTAGGTTATTAATGAATCTTTATTGATATATCTTTTGTTTTCATATTCTTTGCTTTCTTGAGTGTTTAGTGTAATTTTAATTATAGCATGATATCTACGCATATATTCCTTTTTTTGATCCTTATTATCAAATTGATGTAAATTAATTTTATTAAACATCCGAAATTCGTTATCAGAAAATTTGAGAGATACCACATGTACAAGTCTTCTGTGTACCGGCTCTATAATTAGTGCTGGAAAAAGGGTAGAGCACTTAATGACTGGTGCACAGTACGAATTGTGTTTTTTAATAGAATTCATAAAAGATAAACGAGCGTGATGGCCATTGGAGAAAAGATGTTCACCGCCGTCCATGGACACCCGTAACCCCAGGGGAGTTACTAGCGCGTTGTCATCCTTTTAAAGGAGTATGCTATTTTTTTGTGGACCTCCTAGTCGAAGTTCATTGGTAATACCGCTGACGGTAAACTCTTTTAAAGCCCCACCGTATCTGGCAGGAAGTTGCGCATGAACTACATGGTGGTAGAATACCAGTTAGCCATCAAGACGGTGCTGATGGTATCTCCGGTGAGCGGAATGATGGGGGAAATTACCGGTGAGAACGAGGTTGAATAGCTCTTCAAGTTCTCTTCATGTCTTCAAAAAGCTAATCGGGTCGAGTTGATACGGATATTACAGGGTCGCTGATAATTCAAGACGCTAGACGTCGAAGACGTTTTGGAGGTAAAAGTTGGTATTGGGATGATCCAGCCCCGAGGTGACAGCAGTACTTTAGATGATTAGTTATGTGCTTTATAAAGTAAGAAACGACCATCCAGGTTAAAATTTTGTCGTGCTCTATTGAACACCTTGACCTTTTTAGAAATTAGTTTTACTTTGCTCTTTAGTGAACATCTAATCTAATCTAGAAACTGAACCCTATTTGATATATCGGCACAAAAGATCCCGATATTGGGCGTGGCATTAAGGGAAGTACTTCTCAAGAAAGGAGAAAGGACGACGGGGATCTTTTGGCGGTAAACGCGCAAAATTGTGTCTATTAAGGGTTAAATTAAATTAGGTTAAGTTAACCCCATTCCAAGGTTTCTTTGAAGGCTGTCTCGATTACAGACACAATTGATTCCAAACCTTATCAACTTGGTCTCGAGAAACAGTAGAGTGGCCAAAATATAGTGAGTTAACATGCACATAGCAACCATAGCAACGAATGTTACTGATCTTTAGGATTGATATGCAGAATAAACAGAATAAGAAACAGCGCATGGTTTTGAAGGACATCAGCAATCACAGGTTTGGGATCTGAGGATATACCATTGAATGTGACCTTGATGGTTTATCCCGTGAGATAATTTCCATTATATAAGTTCTCGGAAAGGTTATAAGAAGGAAATTTCAAGAGAAGCGTTTTGTGTCAGACCCCATCAATGGCTTTCACGACTTTCAAACTAATAATAGTCAAAAGCCCCTTCTAGCTCTAGATTGCTATCGCTCAGAGATGAGTTAAAAAAGTGAGAAGATCACCATGTAAGCACCCATTTCTAAAACCATACTGGCTGGCGTTCATTAAGCAACTAGTATTTCTCTAAATACCCCAGAAGCTGACGGTTTGTAATAGATTCGATTGTTTTAGAGAACGAGGAAGTAATTTATGAAAACATTTTATAAGTTGTTCGACAATTACTCGTTAACGTGTAAAGCCTATTTAGTTGTGATATTTTTCTTTTAATTTAGTTACAGTATATAGTTCTGTCGTTTTTTACATATACAATACATCTATTGACCTGGTAGAGTGTGAGAACACTTATAATAATACTAATAATATAAACTTAAACCTATTCCCCAGAAGTGTAGGCAAAGATTATAGATTTCCACATGGTACGATCGTTTCATATCTCTTTTGCCTCACTAACATCCATCAATCTTTTCATACAAACTCGTCGGTTGCTTTAAATGTAGCCCTTTTTTAATATGCCATCAATATGGTTTGCATAGGATTTTCTAGGGCGACTCTTGCCGACCTTTCCACCACACACGATCGCTCTGTAGATTTGTTTTGTCAGTCAACTTTCATTTATCATTTCCAGATGGCCAAACCGTCGCAACATACCTCTTTCTACTCTAGTCACTACATCTTCCTTCAAACCATATCGCTCTCTAACATCACTGTTTCTATATATATATCTTTCCGAGATACTCTATACATACTACGTAGCGATCCCATCTCCACTGCATTGGTCCTACTTTCATTTATATTCTGCCATAATCAGCTTTCACTACCATACATAAACGCAAGGATCAGGTCACTTATTTATTATAAACTCTTGATTCTAAAAAAATTAGCATTTTTTAATAACATGGTTAAGGAGCAAACGAGCAGGCGACCTATCAAAGAGTAGACGATCACCGCCGCTCAAGGACCTCGCACTCTTTCTCTACACCTCATTAAGAATGAAACTACATACATATTTCATATATTTGTAAACTCTTACAAATAATTCTGAAAATATGTCATTATAAATTTTTAATAGAGTATAAAATGTTTGTAGTATTTGAAATTAAGAACGTAGTTATGTAAGAAATCAGTGGACAGATCTGATTTCTCTATTTGCCAAAGATAAACAAATAAATGGAGATCGTTTTCCAGGCTCCGATGCTGATTTGTATGTAGTAAGGGATAATACTAAGGGATGAGACGGCTTTCAATTTTGACAAATAAATAGTTGTAGAAATACAGTTGCATATACGGGTTTATAAACGAAATAAATTAATTTCTGTGTGTTCTCATATGGATGTAAATATTGTCGGTTTTTTATAGATTTTTTAAATTAAATATAAAAATAAGTAAGTGATTTTATTCTTTGAAATCACGTAACAAAATTCAATTTTTTTTGAACATTTTTTTTTGTTAATTGTGAAGTTATTTCTATTACAGAATCAATATGCACGACGACATAAATTTGTATGGAATCGACATGTTTTATTAACCCTTAAATTATTTTATCATTTTGTCATACTAATTGGATTGTAGGGAATACGGTCCTATACAATTTCTGGTTATTACATTCGGTACAATTGCACGTAGCACATGTTAAAAATAAATAATTTGGAAGCGTTTTTAGAATTCGCGTCTAGCCAGAAGTAATCAACGCGGTCGTCTGCCTTAACGGCTTGATTTGTCTCGGCTTACCGTTAAATTAAATCGTGTCGACTCCAACCGCCGAGCGCCGTGTTACTTGCGGAATTGTTGAAAACTCGTGCCGGGGGCGAGCCGAATGTAATTAATTAGCGTGGGCGCGGTGAAGACTCGCTGGAAAGTTGGCGATGCAGGCTTTTTATGATTCCCTATAAATCTGTTGACGTCGGAAGCCTGTTTGTTAGTTATCTGGAGCAACCAACGGAATGGGGCACAGTTAGAACGAAAACGCCTGTGTCTGAAATTTCGTTTTACATAGTGCTTTATTGCTGTATGAGTATATGCTTATCTTACACTTGGCTTTTTAAAGTTACTGAAAAATAAAATCTATCACGATGGAATACTGTAGTTCTTATTTATACCGTACACCTTTATCACATATCTTAGGCGAGATTTTTTGTTGATCTAAAAAAAAAACTAGCTCATAACACAGAGACAATGGTAACGAATCTCGTATATAGAATTCGTTTACGGCTTATTCGTTTATGGGAATAGGGAAACAAACATGTAATGTAACAACTATGTTACATACAAATAGTAATGTTCGTATTGTAAATTTGTAATATAAAAGTACTTTTAAGTAGTATATGTACAACTAATAACGCAATCTCGCACCAAGAAGTAACAAACGCAATAGTTGAGTTTAACAGCAAACAACGGAGAAATTTTTGGGCAACGAATAGACGTTTTAAAAACTCGTGCATACAGTGGCGGCGCTAGGCGTCGGCGACGTCGGCGACCGCCGACGGCCTCGCGCCTGAAGGGGCCTCGCAAACAAAAAAGTTTTGCCTACAAGTTATTAAAAAGAGGCCTCGCAAAAAGTTTTGCCTACAAGTTATTAAAAAGAGGCCTCGCAAACCTGATGTCGCCGACGTCCACGAGTGGTGTAGAGCCGCCACTGCGTGCATAATGGATACGAGGACGGTACATGAGCTGTTGAATTAGAGCAACGTGCGCGTGATACAACCCATACGATAACGCACGAGCGCAACTTATCGATCACGATTGCAATCACACTTTGTATTGATTCTGTAAAACAATTATCCAAAAATATTTGTTACACACTATTTCTTAGCATCTTTAAAGACACAACGTTATCTTGCCAAATTATAACTTCAGTGGCAAGATTGATAAAAGATAAAAAGTCTCAGCCGTGTCAAGAAACGTTTTTAAAAACTAGTAAGCTCTTATAAATGCAACGGCGAGAGAGGAAAAACGGAAATTGTGCGAGCGACTTATTTGTATTTATTTTCTGCTCCTGTTAAATAACAGTGTTATGCAACAGGACCGGCGAGAACGAGCGGAAACATGATTACGAAGGCGGTGTTCGTGTTGTGATTGCAAAAGGCATTTCAGCGATAATGATATTAAAAGGTCAAAATAATTAATATTTCTTTTAAATTAAACGTGCAAATCAATCATCATTATCACATATTTCGCCTAATTGCTTCTTACCTGTATATTTCAAATAACCAATTTTAAATAAACTAATCTTATTTAAACCAACCTAACTCGACCATCTAAACCTTGGTGACTTATCATCACACCTAATTAGTTCATCGAGATGATCTTAATTATAATCAAGAACGTATCTCATATTACTGTCGTTATATCAAAATATGATCAGGAACTTCCGCATAATATGTGCAGTGAATGATATAAACATGTTAATAATAATCATCGATAAGATTTAAATTTAAATATTTTCGTACAGCCAAATCCGAGAAAATATGCGTGTCTTTCTTTTTCTGAATTGTCTAAGACTGTATGTATTCCATTCGCTCCTAAACAATAGAATCGGAAAATACTGTCATAGCTTGTCCTGGTCCGTGTGTACATTGCCCTAAAACAATATGTTCATAACAATTTACGTGTAACGAAACTCATTTTTCTAACATTGATCCTTTGGGTAGAGAGACGCGCCCGCTAACCTAAGGTTTTCAACAAATTGAAAAAGGGTCACTTCATAAAGTGATCCCTTTTCTACAGTAAAGGAGTGTTTTTCTTTTAGCCTTTTTTTTGTTTAATTATATAATATTTGAGTAAATTACTCATATGGCGTTTTATCAAACTCGGAACATGGATTTCTATTTTCTTTTCTTTTAAGTTTGCGATTTCTCGAAGATGTAACTATATAGTAGTAAAGGTTTCATATTAAAAAAGATGTTTGATTTGTCATATTGTAAAACCCCAATGAATTCTACAGTTCACTGTTGACTATAACCAGGTCTGAATGCAATAATGTTTTAAATCAAAAAATATGAATGTTAATAATACCTTATCATTTAGTGATCGGGCGACAGTGAGCATTCATATTTCCCCACTTTATGAGGAAAGGGCGTATAATAATTCGGATATATTTGTCCAATACGTAAGAAATTATTCCAGGATCTTTAAGCGTGTGTGTGTGCAATTGTAAAATCAATGTTTATCTGCAATAAAGTAAAAAAGAGCACAAATATGGTTAAATTATTTGTAATATAATAAATAGTGAAACTTGAAAATGGACATCCCGACATTTAGAATTTCAATTAAAAATTAATGACAAAATTTTAAGTAAAGACATAGAAGTTGCCTTTGCTTTTGAAAAGTTCTTTGTTAGTATTCCAATTTCAACCACACAATCTTTAAAGTCATCTCCCATTCTCGCCGAATCTTTGTTGAAACGTAACGTCGATATTTGATTTTCGTTTGCATTTGCCCACGTCCATTATAATGACGTGCTTAAAGCATTCAAATGTATAAAAATGAAAGAAACTGCTGATCTTGATAGCCTTTCCGTAAAAATTATCGATTAAATAATAGATTGTATTGCGCCATGTCTAATAGTGATTTTTAATGCTTGCGTTAATTGTGATGTGTTTCCGGATCTAATTAAGCAAAGTAAAGTAATCCCATTATTTAAATCCGGTAGTATATCTGACGCTACAAACTTTAGACCGATATCAATACTACCGCCGATTAGTAAAATTTTAGAAAAGCTTGCTTTAAATCAACTATTGTAGTATTTTTATAACAAAAAATTGATGAATGTTAAACAATTTGGATTCACTAAGGGTCGCTCACCAACCGAAACCAGTGTTGAGCTTATTCAGCAAATTTTTGATGCCTGGGAGGATTCACAGGACGCGATTCGTGTTTTCTGTGATTTCTCCAAGGCATTTGACTGCGTTCATCATGACACATGATCAGGAAACTGCATCATTTTAGCGTCACGGGTCGATCCTTTGGACTTTTAGAGTCTTATCCAAGTGATAGAATTCAAAGGGTTGACAATAATGGTGAGAAGTCGTCAAGATCTGTAGTCAATATGGGCGTGCGACAGGGTTAATTTCTAGGACCATTTATATTCCTAGTGTACATAAATGATCTACCATATCTTGTTAAGAACTGTCATGGGATTGTATTATTTGCTGATGATACCTCCTTACTTCTTAAGATTGATAAACATCAACCAGCTTTTGACGAAGTGAACAGTACCATCTCTGAAATCGTTGAGTGGTTTAGTATTAATTATCTTCTGTTCAATTAAAGGAAAACAAAACTTCTCCCTACCTAATTCTAAATTGATCGACATAAATGTAGTGGTCAAGAACGAGATACTGGATACTGTGGACACGATCTTATTTCTTGGTCTCACTTTAGGTTAACGTTACGTTGGAATTCTCATAATACGGAATTAGTGAAAAGACTTGGTTCTGCAGCATATGCAGTCAAAACAATTCGGCGACTTACAGATGAAAGTATTGCGAGACTAGTTTATTTTAGTTTTTTTCATAATCATATGACTTACGGAATTTCGTTATGGGGTCACGCAGCCGATATTAACACAATTTTCGTGTTGCAGAAGCGAACTATTCGTGCTGATTATGATTTCAGACTAATGACATCTCTCAGAGAAAAATTTAATGAAGTTAATATTCTAACTTTAGCATCACAATACATCTACGAAAACCTGGTTGTGTCAAGGGACATATAGAGTCGTTCCAAAAAAGGAGCGACATCCATAACATTAACTTTAGACATAAGAACGATCTTGCTGCACATAAGGCTTGTCTAAGTAAAGTTAATAAATCATTAGAGGGGCTGTGTGTGCGCTTTTTTAATAAGATCCCAGCTGAAATTCTAAATTTGCCATTTGCTGAGTTTAAATATTTCATAAAAGGACGTTATATGGCAAGGGCCACTATACCGTGTCGGAATATCTTAATCAAAAAGGCCCCTGGGATTGAATTTCTCAGCTATCAAGTTATTTCATATTATTTTTAAATGGAGACTAAATTATTAATATCTAAATCCTTTGCATTGATGAGTAAGAAGAGTCAGCCTTGAGTTTCTTGCCCATTCTTCTCTAGGTGAATCAGCATTTGGAATGGGTGGATATGTCGAAAAGAATTTATTAATGACGTAATTCAAATGCAATTTCATTACCTACGAAATAAAGATATTTTTGATTTGATACATATGTTTCTTTGCGATTCCCTCTAAATTAATTGAAACAAAGATTATGACAATTTCATTGAGAGTTGATATTCTCAAAGACCGTTTCTGTGCTATATGATTTTCGAAGAGTATGGTAATATTTTATTCAATGTCTTCTATTTTCTGAAAAATCAGTGGGTATCACAGTAGGTTTACTTAAGCTACACAGAATACTTAACGCCATTTTTGGCATTAACTGTTTCTCATTGTGATATCTCTTATTGATATTTTAACGTGTTAAAAGGTGTGTTATACATGATACATATTTCAAATGAGCTGAAAAAAAAAATAAAAGAGAATTCATAATAGGGAATGTGCATACTTTTAGTTTTTTTTACATATCATAAAGATTCATAAAGAGACCACGACTCCATATGACTTTATAATCATAAAAAGACCAAAAACGAAAAGGTGAAAATATGTAAAGAGGAAAATATGTAAAGAGAATTTATTTAACGTAATTAAGAATTGAGTTTTCTAAGTTGGCGCGAAAACGCTTACAACTTGACGTCGTCGCATAATGACGTCAACTCGTCGATCGTGAACTTCTATACCGCACGACCATTAATTATCTATTACAAAGAGTAATATAATTTTTACTTAACAATTTTGTTTTAATTTGGCTACGATGGTTAATTCTACAACAAATAAAGATAATTTTTTTATCTAATTTTATAACCTTTACAAAATTGTTTTGTACATAATTTCTTTGAAAATATATCAAGTTTTTAATAAAGCATTTTAAACCGTTTCTCAAAAAATTAGACTAGATATGTGCGAATGCAAGTAGCTAGGAAACAAAATTTATCTTCTCCAAAATCTCTCTTGCGATCTTAATATGTAAGTACTTAAAATTATATAGGTGTATGAAATAAGTAAGAGAAATGTATCTTTAAGCCATATATCTCTAAGACCTATATATATATATATATATCTCTAAGACCATTATTAATTTAAGATGTTTTATGAAATGGAAAATAATGTTGATAAATTAAAGAAGTGTAAAGCTTTGTTTCATTGTGTAACTACTTTCCAATGTTTTTTTCGATGTTTACTTAGTGTTTATATTTTAATTTCCAAGGTAAGTCTACAACTACCGGCTTATGGAATGACGTCACTTCGCTCTGTTTGATAGTTGGAATTTCAATTAACGTAACTTATAACTGAATTATTTCATGAAAATTATTATTATTAAATCATTAATACATTAATTTATTGTGGTCACGGCGCAATCGATTTAGGAATTTATTTACTAATTAATTCGATTAATTAATTCAATCTCAATAAGGATTCAACAAAATTTTTAGAAGTTGAGGTATTTCACTTCCACCATCTGCCAATGCTACCTTCCAAATATTTTACCAATTACCCTAACGGGTAGGTGGTGCAGTTTGATTGAAATATATCATAAAACAACTATAAAATAAAATAAAACACGACTTCGATGAAAAGTCTTGTCTAAAAAGTTATAAACCAAAAGTTAGAAAAGTCAAAACAGTATTTCGATTGGAACAAGTATTAAACAAATGTTATTAACATTTACCACCACTTTAAGTTTTAACAATTCGATGAATAAGATTATGTTGATTATCTATATCATGAAAATATTGTTGATCTATTTTGTATCTCAATTGAGCCGTATTTAAAATATTATTGTAATATGTCTTTTTCCACTTTTATGTAAGTTAATTAGTGAAATGTTTCATAATAATTATTTAATGTCGTTCACGAAGATTGTAAAAATTTGAGATTGATCATATGCGGTGAGAATACAATCGTAACATTCTTAATAAAATTTGAGACTGATCGTGTGCGGAAATTTGAGAACGTTATAATAATATTATTGTTAAAATTCTTATATACTTTCGGCAACTACAGAAATGCTACACGTCAACAGAATGTTAGTCTGTTGTACGCAAACAACGAGAGATGGCGCCTTCTGTCACGTTGGATAGTAAGCCGACATAGAGAACGAAGTATATTACTCACATCAAACATAAGAAAGAACTTACTGTCGACGTTGTTGATATTAATTGCATATCTCTAATGCGGTACATGTTAATGGTATTAAACTATATCTTCATACATGAGGTATAAATTAATATTGTATTTATAATTCAATACAGTGTCATTTGAGTATGTTGAAAATAATATAAATATTTTAACAGCATTTTCTTTTACATTCTCTACTCAAGTAAATTGTGACGGTCGCTATGTTAATGCTATTTACTTAAGCGGATCGCCAAAGCAGAAATGGTGAGCTGAAATAGCTCCGAAAAGAAATTCTCGGAGCGCGCATAATGTAGCAATTGTGAGGGACCAAATCTCGTTTCCTGATAGTTTCCGCAGTATACGCCACATTGTATATCTACTGTAGTACGCGTTTATACGATATGATTATTATTTATAACTATATATAAGCGTTCTGGTATTAAAATGCTCTTGAATTGTCTGGAATATGCTAAAATATTTCGGATTATTTAAATGATTAAATGTCACGGTTTAAAATGAAAGAAAATATGATGATGAATCTTCATTGAATTAATTAAACGCCATTGCAATATACATTTTCTACATAAATTCGCGAATTCTAAATGTAATTCTTTATAAAAATTCTAATTCAATATTTACCAGAGAGCAGAACAAAATTGCAAATGAGGGTCATCCATTAATTACGTAGCACTTTGGGATGAGAGAGTCCGTACAGTGTGGTGCGGTGTGATACTGGAGACTGCGAGTTTTGAGGTATCATATTTAAGAAGAAAATTATTAATGTTGTTGACAAGCCATGGATAAATAATGGTGTTGTAAATATTCATTTTTTGCTAAGTACTTGTTAATTCCAATACAAATAACGACAGTATTACAACGTATTACACACGAACTCTTCGAGAGCGTTTAAGAACACTTTTAATAACTTCCCTGAGCCTTGAGAAAACAGTGAAAAACCCTGGACAAGTTGAGTGAGTGAAAAAAACCCTGACAATTGCGAGCATAACTACCATTCTGAGAGTTCTATACAAATTTGATTGTCTATGTAAAACTACCATTCTGAGAGTTCTATACAAATTTGATTGTCAGGTAATAACTACCATTCTGAGAGTTCTATACAAATTTGATTGTCTATGTAAAACCCTGACAAGTGAGCATAACTACCATTCTGAGAGTTCTATACAAATTTGATTGTCTATGTAAAAAAACCTGGACGAGCATAACTACCATTCTGAGAGTTCTATACAAATTTGATTGTCTATGTAAAAACCTGGACAAGTGTGAGCATAACTACCATTCTGAGAGTTCTATACAAATTTGATTGTCTATGTAAAAAAAACCCTGGACAATTGCGAGCATAACTACCATTCTGAGAGTTCTATACAAATTTGATTGTCTATGTAAAACCCTGGACAAGTACGAGCATAACTACCATTCTGAGAGTTCTATACAAATTTGATTGTCTATGTAAAAAAAACCCTGGACAAGTGCGAGCATAACTACCATTCTGAGAGTTCTATACAAATTTGATTGTCTATGTAAATATTTCATCCATCAAGAGTCGCGACGACTTTTGCTTGTTTCGATATGGATACTAGCGAGATAACGGCCCGAAAATTTCCAAAGTTTTATTTATTTCTTTTATCATGAAATCTTAATAATATGTTTTTGAAATATCCTAATTTTTCAGGACATAAAATTTTTATAGCAAAAAATTAACAATGTGTCTACATTACTATCCACACTCCAACTGCGCATGTTGCTCGTATAGCGAAAGCTTGTTATATTTGTTTCATAACAATAAATCTATGTTTTATTTAAATTTATTGCAACAATGATATTATAGTATTTTTTTTGTACTACGTAGGTGACATTTAGAATTTTTAGGACCGGATTATATGAAGCTGTAAAATAAAAAAAAAAAAACAAATTTCCATTTAAAAAATTGAACTCTGCCAACTTTATTTTGAATATTGCATTCATCTGTCATTTGTTTTTACAAATTGGCGGCAAAAAGAAAATTGATTGTCTAACGTCAACACGAATTTAACATGAGAACATTTTCGTGAAATGATTATCTGTGACTGTCGATGCCATTTAGACAAAGAAAAAAGTTATAAACTTTAGTTACATTAGCTAAACTAATATGTTATTAGCAGTAATTTACGGCCTAACTTAGGATATAATTTATAACACTATGTTATCTAGGGGTTAAACAGAGATTAAATTCAAATCTTTCCCTCTTTTTAACTTGAAATACCTACTGAATAGATTTGAATAAGTGGTATTTACCTACTGTTAGATTTTTTGACAGTGCGAGTGTCACAGTGAAAAAAAATTCTTGAAGAAAATTTCGTGACATGACGTCTAAGTTTTTCTATCGGCGATGAAAGGTAATAAAGACCACTTTCATGTCTTTTTGAAAAGTTGTGTTTCATAATCTCCACGCGAACGAAGTCGCGGAAAACAGCTAGCTTAAAGCATATATATTTTTTCTTCATTCACATAATTATCATTATTATAGTTATAAATATAAAAGAAATTGGAATATTTAAATTTAATGTTCCAGAATATTTGCGAGTGATAGAATGAATATCTAAAGAAAAAGGAAAACACAAGACATAATAAAATGGTTTAACCATATGTAATCAATAATTAATTGAATCAATACTAGATCAAATTATTATAAAAGTCTGTAAAATAATTGACCCCGTAGACCATTCCTAAAATTTTCCTCTACGATATTTATCGATATGTATTTGTCAACTGAGTGCACACAAACTTAACGCACGCACGCGATCACACACACACAAATAGATACATGTTACGTGAAAATTGATTTCTAGGAGCCTATAATGTCGAGATCTGATGAAAACTCTATTTTTTAATCGGAATGATAACTGAATGAAAACAGAATGATAACTCTTCATTTATGAAAAAATTTCAATTTCATAGAATAATCCATCAAAGATTTCATGCACGTATGCACGTACGCACATACGCACGCACGTATGCACACACACACGCACGCATGTATGCACACACGCACGCATACAGACATCACTTGAAAAATGGTTGACATAGATTCCTACAAACCGTCAATGTCAAGATCCGGTGAAAACTCGATTTTCGGAAATTGGAGTGAAAACAGCAATTTTCCAATTTATAAGAATATTTCAATTTTCATAGCTGAAAGTTAAAAAATATTTACGTTAATGAATGACGTGGCCTACTTGTGAGCCACGAAGTTCACCCTCGCTGACGATACGAGATAGCGTCAGTTGTTTTTGTGTGTGATGTACAATACAACGCACGAAACTCTGCCGCTGTGAAGTTAGTCACGAAAGAGTCGTAATAGCGTGAAAACGGAACGCGGGGGAGAAGAAGGAACGGACGGGGAGTGATGTACCTGCGCATTGGATTATTCGCAGGCAATTGAGAGCGGCAGAGTTTCGTGCGTCGTACTATATATACAGTGAAAGGGAGAAATACCCATTCCACGCAGCATTAGCTCATGAAATAATGAGTCAGAAAGTAAAAATGTCTGTGTCGGATAATTGGATATTAATTAAAATATTAGCAATGTAAACATCAACATGTACATCCATGTAAAATTAAATATTTAATTCAACGACATATGAAAAAATATTAAGAATTTCCTCTTTTGAAAAAATTTTATTGAGTTATTTTTATGCTATCGTTTAATCTTCTTTACAGACAGTGAGACATACTTTATTACTCTACTTTATCACTGTCCATCTTGTAGTTATTGTATTTATTGATAAATAATATTTCTCATGGAGCAGAAGTTTCTCGAATAGCCTCTTAAGGAAACACTGTTTTTTTTTATTAATGTATTCCAAATATATAAGCTGCCACTCGATATAACTCACGGTTACATACATAACGGCGTTATCGAAACTTCACATATATATTATGAGACTGTAGCAAGCCCGAAATTATTCCAGATCCCATTTCTCTCGTTGAAATTACGATGATCGTAGTGATATTTAACTGGAATCGGAGCGCTCGCCTGAAATTAATGCGTTGAGTTAATAAATTAAGGATATCGCGTTACGAAATTAGAATGTATTTCAATTTTTATAATGTTGAAATGAATTAATTTAATTATTTTACTTAAAAGCTATATTATTTGTTTCTGTGCTTGGATAACAAACAGTTTATTTGAATGTATTATGTACGTACGTTTTATCTCGCTTACTATGTTTTTATAAGCTGTAGCAAATTTCCTAGAGGGGTAGCTGGAGACCAAAGATTTACATCTAAATGTAAATATTCGGTCTATGGCTACTGCTCTAGAAAGTATGTAAATATATACCGCTATCTCTACGTAACTCTCTTGCCCGAGAGAAAGTTTTTTTCTAAATTTTCGTAAAATACGCCGGCTTAAAATGTTTAAAATATGCCCTTCCTTTTATTCCCATTTGCGATTAGCTTAGTTTGCAAAATATTTTAAGCCTACTTGCCAACCTTTCCGGTGCACACATTCAGGCTTGTAGATCGCTTTCGCGATCCTACTTTCATTTATCGTTTCGAGCTTAATCAGCTCAACATCACTTTTTACTATAATCACTACATCTTCTTTTGATGACACCACTTTCTCACATTACTATTTTTAAAGGCGTATAATACATATTCACAAATCGCACTTCCACTGGATGTTTCTAAGGTATTAAAAACGGAAATATTTAAAAATTAACACGGTAGAAATTTTTAGATATTGTGGGTCCCACTTTCATTTGTTATTAAAACAGTCATTCTTACATTATAAATAATATGTCGTTACATATAACTTAAAGGACTATTTTTAATTTATTCTTAAATAATTTACCCACAAATTTCTCATAGGCAACAATTTGCAAAATATTCCTTTAGTTAAACGGATGCATATGTAAGGTATAATTCGTCATATAACAGTAATTAAATTTGTTAATCATTTCATAAAAAATGATTATAAATTTAAAAATTGGACGAATTAACTTTCATGATGTCGACAGGCAACTCGCTTAGGAGCTCAGCTTATTTAATTTATCGTAAACGGGGGTCCCCTACGACTGTTCGTATATAATAATAATATAATAATATTTTGGGACATATATACACATCACCAATTGGTCCCAAATTGAGCAACGAGGTTTCTATTATGGGCACCAGATAGTTGACATAATACATATATACTTTTTTTTTGTAAATGTATACATATAATACATAGAAACACCCAGACTCAAGACAAATATTATTTTTTTAATGAAATAAATAAATGTTTGTTTTGTGCGGGAATCGGACCCATGCGCTCAGCGCAGTAAGAGGGGTCACTACCACTGCGCCAATCGGGCAGTAGAATATTAAAAGATGATCATCATTATTGTTTTCAAAGAGATTGTGAAAAGTCATTTTTCATTGTTCTCTGGCGTAAGGCTTCGGAAGAAAGAAGTAGCGGAAGAAACCCGGAATCCTCAGGTTAAATTTGAACAGTCACTCTGCTTTGGTAGATTAGTCGGTCAGCCGGTTGCCGTATATTTTACGTAGAGTTACGGCCCGCCTGCAGCATTCTGGACATCGACCAAATTGAACTGATGCAATAAAGGTAAACGGAGCGATAACTAATTCATTAGATTACCTTCAGCGCCGGCGGTGTTCGGGCGGCGCGGCGAGCGGCGGGCGAAGTCGGGCGGCCATTGTTGACGGTCGACTAATGGGCAATAAGCGAAGGTTTCAGCGGGCGGATTTCATTAAGGGCTATTGTTAATGAAAACACAAAACCGAGCCGAGGGAACTGTTTTCTGAGATGGGCGATGGCTCAATAATAATTGCTTGTATTTTAGGGTTGTGTCTACGACTTTTGAAAATTGGAAGAGGAAAAAGAACAGAATATCAGTTAAAATACGAAGCACATCTATATATACATATATTATCAACATTTTGTATTGAACCTGAATATATATATACATATATAATGTATAAGATCAGTCAATGACGATTGAAATGGTCTAAGGTACGAAAATCAAATTAAATTATTAAGATCAGATCAAAATTGTACGCTATAAAATTATATGTATGTCTAAATAAATGAAGATTACTATTTATGAGGCCCATTTCGTGATAAATTGATATTACCTTTTTGTTAAAGATGTTAAAATTATATATGCATATATTTTATATATAATTTTAACTACATGTTTAATATTATAACTAGATTTTTTTTGCAATTTCTACGCGAGAATTTAATATTAATTTTGTATGAGAATTCTATTCTAGTTTCCTACGCCATCGCTCGTTAATCTGATTCTGATCTTGATAACGATTACGACGATCGATGATAACGAGCGTGCAGAACTCTATGTTGGTCAGTTAATTAGTTTTCGAGTAAAAAACAAACAGAAAAACATACGATTTTGTGCTTTTGCATGTAGTCCATGTCTCTGTTACAGGTATCTGGCCACGCAAAATATTTTGCCAAAAACGGTTTTTAAGAAAGAGCTATATCGGCTGCATTTTTAGAATTAGATGATTAATTAGAAAAAAATATGGACTTTTGAAATGAAAATTTTCCTCAACGTTTTAAGAGCAAAATTAAAAAATAGTTTTCAGTGGAAAATGCATTAAAATTTTCGTAGGATGATTTGATACGATTTTAAATGATGTGTGCAATCGGAAAAATCATTTGAAAGACTTCGAATCACGTTAAAAGATAAAAGTCCTTCTAAGGCAATTATTTATCTCTGGTCCAACGAATTTAAGTGCAATCGAGTAATCTGCCGGACGAACAAACAAATAGTCGTCCTTTGACGGCTATCATAGAAGAAAACATTCTAGTAGTAAAAAATTTAGTTTAAGAGCGTCCGTGATGTATAGAGATTTAGCACATATGTATTGCCGATTGGATCGGGAAGTGTACGTAAAATTCTACATGGTCATCTTTGTACACTGGATATAGTACTGTCTAACGCAGGCATAGATGCAAGTGAAGATAGGATCGATATGAAAGGAGACTCGTCTCGTCGCACTCAGGATATCATCACGGGCAACGGGTCATGGATTCATCAGTGTGATCAGTCGACAGTATGGCTGTTTAGAAATGAGCTAATGCCTACCAAATAGAAGGGAGAAGAATAATAAGTATCAATATCCTTACGAGATCAAAGTCGCATCAATGCTGAATGGTATGTTACCGAATGTTTGCTAGAAGTTTTTAGTGCTTTGAGCAGAAAGTTACCGAGTACTGACCTCTGTGGCCTACTAAAATTCACACGCGTCCGCACATATGCCGCTGGAGAGTAATAGGACACAACTATTTATCTAAAACTACTCATATATAAGTTTTAGGGCTTTAGTATTGTAAAACTTTTTGTGCTTCTCATTTTAAACCGCACCGCATACATGATATTGATCGGTTTAACACTTTTCTCGAGAAAAAAATAAAATTAGGCAACCAGTCGACTCATCCTTTTAATATAAAAAAAAACCGGCCAAGTGCGAGTCGGACTCGCGCACCGACTGTTCCGTACAAACCTGTAGGTATATAAGTAAAAGTTCACCCATCACGACAATCGAGTCATAGTTATGGTATTTTTATTGCAAAATGAAATCCATAACATTACAATGTGGAAAGCTGGAGGAGTGTAAATTTAAAAGAAAGGTCTCTTTATTGTTTCAGTAATCCTTTATTTTATATTAACACATATCATTTATATTATAATATAACTGAAATACCTACACTAGCCTTGCAGCAGTCTTGCAAAAGTTCTTTTATCAAATTTATTTATTTGCAAAGTTTTTTAGTCACTATTTAGAAATCTGGTTCAAAAATACTAATTAAGTATTAAACCGGATCGGTAAATGGTGACAAAAAAGGTATGAACAGTACAACATTGAACATTTGAGTTTGAAAAAACGTTATCTATAGTTGTACTACTTCTTGTAGTACTAGTGTTTATTAACGGAAACATATTTATCGATGAAAAATATATATAAATTCCATTTTGGGGATTCATTTTAAAATCGATATTCAAGTCTCCCACAACAATCAGACGAGAACATGTAGTATACCTATTGAGGTTGCTGCCGTATATTGTTGTGTTTATACATTTTATTGCAACATTAATTTGACATTGTAGTGACCTATATACAGTTATCACTCTGACATTAAACATTTCAAAATGTAAGCATTTACAATGGCCGACGCTTGCCTGCAACATGCATTAACATGCAGCATGCAACCCACCGCTGACCCTCGAATGCATGTTACAGGCAAGCGACTACTATCGATTTCCGCGAATTAACACCTTACACAATACAATATTTACAATGGCCGTTTGTAGCGCCTGGGTTATTTAATAGATTTGTAGCGATGAAATGTTGTCCCCACCCTAAACATAGAGATAAGTCGCGGTCAATGCGGTAACTACAATTATGTTTATAATTTTTTTTTTCACAGTTTAAATTATTAGGCTATTAGACTTAAGTGTTTGATATGAATTTCAACTTGATACCTCTAAGAGTTCACGAGGAAAAGGGTAATAAGTTTATAATTATTAAAAAAAAATTATTATGTGTAGTAACAAAAAATTAACGTTTTCGGAAATTTTCCTTTATGTATTCTATAAAACGTTGCTTCATTTTTAAATTGCTGTTTCTTTTGATTGCGTTGACATATAAGTTTGATTTTGTTACAGTTTAAAGATATTATAGACCTGAGTATTTGATATGAATTTCAATTTAATACTTCTACGCGTTCATGAGGAAACGTGTAGTAAGTTTACAAATATATTTATTATATGATGTAACTAAAAATTTATGGTTTTCGTAATTTTTCCTTTATCTGTGCTATAAGACGTTGTTCGTACCAAATTTCAAGATTCTGAGTTCACGGGAAATACCCTGTAGGTTTTGGTTCTCTTGTGCGTGTCAAAAATTTACGGCATAAACGGCTGCATCTTTTGGTTGCGTTAGCTTAGAAGTTTGATTTTTTTATAGCTCCAAGGGACAGTAGATTTGAGTATTTGATATGAATTTCAGCTTGATACGTCTACGCGTTCTTGAGGAAAAGGGTCTTGATTTCTTTTGATGTACGGAACCCTAAAAATTAATCAAAAGTGGAATTGTCTTCTTTGCGAAATTTGAAATGTATACGTTCAGTAAACTTTGTATGAAAGAAATACATGTGAGCAAAAACAGAAAGCGTTTTTGTATATTATTAGAATTAGTGATTTCTAGAAAAATGTTTCTTCTTTTATATGTATTTTTGTTATTTTTATTTCTACTCTCTTTTGGCAAGTTGCACGAAAACATTTCACATCTGACGAATTCGGCTTATTTTTATTTATGTTATCATTTTACGTTTTACTGTTCTTTTACTGAAATAACAAACTGGATAGTAACGAATTCATAAATGTGAAAGTAACTGTACAGTGCATGAATTAAACGGAGAAAATGAATTTTTTCTCTTACGTACCGGCGAAATTCTAATTATTTTTTATTAATGTAACATGTATTTATGGCATTGAACTGTCATAAAACGATTTTTATGGGCACTGCAAAATTCCTCGCGCAATTAACAAGAAAGGGGCAAAACAATCAACAAACGGAGTATCGGCGACTCGGTCGGAGCGCAATACTTTTGTTGCTTCTCCGGCAAATATATTCGGCGGCGTCTTAATGAACAGACTAGAACAACTCGTCGAATTCATAATGCAAACTATTTCGGACAGAAGATAAATCACATAAATATCCCAATTGTTGCAAACGTCAAAAGTTGCTTTAAAGCTTTATATTATAAGAATGTCTCGGGCAGCTCATGAGTATAGCATAAAAGTAATCGTAAAGAGTAAAAAAGCATATTAGTACAAAGTGATTTTTGTTCGTTTTAAATTTCATTTACTTTCACGAAAAATTGTGTTGGGACTGCAACCGGCTGTTTAAATTGCCTAAACAGCAGATTTAACAGATTGGCTGATCTTTAAATTAAAATTTATCCATGTCAAACATATAGACGACCAAAAACCTTAAAAAACTCGAGTGCTTCTTAAAATTGCAATATTTCAGATAAAGAAATACGTTTTGATCAAATGATATGGTAGTCAGCCCTAACAAAATGACACAACACTCACTACTCAGTAAAGTTTTGCTCTATATTATTCTTTAGTAGTGATAGAATTAATAATGATTATTGTTCTTCATAAAAAACGAAAAAAGATATGCAAAAAAGTTATGATATACAAGTAGTTGGTTAGATATATTCAGCATATGCGTAGATGGTTTTAGCGACTTGATAAAATTTTCATTTTTGCTGTTCTTTCCGTAATACAAAGTTTTATTTGAATTTTATGGGACGACTTGAAACGAAATAACTGTGTTAAACTTCGCTTTATGCTCTCCTGGATATTACAAAGTTGGTAATAAAATTGTTTTATTGACGTAGAATCAATAGTTTGAAACGAAGAGCGTTGTAGGTCTGTAAGCACGAATAAACTGTTTTTTTAGAGTTCATTACCTATAAAGGTACAAAATGAAACCCTATTACTGGCTCTATGTTATTTTAGAAATTTTTGCACATGAATTATTGTGTTAAAATAATTTTTGATAAATTAAAATTATCAGAAATTATTTTCTTAAGACTACATCACTATTCCTACATTTATTTTTCGGAAACACTCTACACATATTGCGCAGAGATCGCATCTTTACATAACATACATAAGCGTATGGATCAGGATCCCATTATGGATAGGCAAACGCGTTTGTCGTTAGAAACTTTTAATATTCATTGTTGGGGCCTAGCTTGCAATAGCAAGGCTATAACAAGCAAGGCCCCAATCACTTCGTTTCTCGCATTCACTGTCCTTTCGATACCCTTATTTTGTTTACTATTATTTATAAACAGACTACCCAAGTACACAAATTCTTTCACTTGTTCGACACTTTCACTTTTTATATATAACGCATTCAGTTGTGCTTTCGCTTTTTTCAAACACCATCACCATAATCTTGCTGAAATTTACTTTCATACCTCTATTATTAACAGAATCATTCATTCCAGCTACTATCTCCTGAAGCTCGCACGCAGGCGGCGCAAGGATTACTCGGCCGACGGGCTAAAGCAGGTACTTGATAGACAGGTGGACATTTTTAGTCCACACTCTTTCAGATTATGTAGACTGTTATACATGAATAGATTGAATAGCCATGGTGAAGCTATACATTCCTGTCTGACACCCCTCCGGATATCAAACCAGTCAGTGTATGCCCCGTTCATTCTGACGCAAGCACTGGAGCCCCTGTATAGCAATTGGAGTGCCTGTATCAATCCGCTATTCACACCATGCATGGATAAGCTTCTCCATAGGCCATTTTTTTCACTCTATCATAAGCTTTTTCCAGATCTACAAACATATAGAAAATCTTGTGGCTCCGGGCCAAAAGTTTTTCTGCAACGTTTCGCAGAGAAAAAACTTGGTCCATACACTCCATCCTTTTTTTAAATCCCGCTTGCACATTTCAGCTTTTATTTTCAGTTTCTTTCACAACTGTTTCAATGATGATTTCCGCAAACAGTTTGTCAACAACGCCGAGGAGAGGTTTATAGGACGGTATATTATTATAACCTGCCTTTCCCTTTATAGAGGGTTACTGCTTTCCACCAGTGATTAGGTATCCCACGGCATTTCCAGCAGTATTAAAGTGCTGGTATAGCCTTTATACTCCCACCGTGCCGCAAGATCTCTGACGGAACCCTATCATATCCAGCAACTTTACCAATTTTCATACGTATTGTATTTAGTGATCTAAAATAAAGCAACTTAATTTCATAATATATCGACGTATTTAATTGATGATTGATATTTATTAATACAATATTTACTTGATAATATTAAGCTATATATATACAAAACCACATGTATGCATAGAATCCTCCGATGGGTTAGTCCGTCTCGCGTTTGGCACGTTTGCCAAAAGAGACTAAAATTCGAAGTGTCACTCAGAGATATTTGCATTCGCTTGGCCGCTATTATTATACGTGAGGAGCCGTATCGTTCACCGTTAAACTCTCAATGTACCTTAAGTCGGCCGAAGGTTTTTGAGATTTAATCTCGTCTCCCGTCTCGGATCGATCGCGTTTTAACGGAAAACTTTGGACGTCAATTTTGCGACAGGAACGTGAAAAACAATGAAATACAATATCAGCGGCGACGCAAATAAGGTAACGAGGCTTTATGTCTATCGTGCTTTGAATGTATTTAATGTATACTGGAGCTTTCTTACTAAAAATGTTGACGTACAGGATTTTAATACGATTTTGCATTTGTTTTGTGTGAGTATATGCACATTGAAATTAATCTCGTATTAAACAACGCATATCGGCTGACTTCACTCGCACGTCTCAGATTGCAGACACAGTAGGTGGTGTCTGTCTGATGTTTGTGTTTTATGACTATCAAACTGTTTTTGTGTAAGAAAGAAAGAGAAAAAACTATTGTCATTAATCGCGCTTATTGAAAATTAGTTTCAATGTAGTTGCTTATACACTAAACTTTAATGTACAAAATATACACTTGTTTATAATCTTATATATAGAAAACACACATCATACACGTATGATACATAAGTACGCAAACACAATTTTTTGCCATTAACAATCAAAATAACCATGGAACGAGAGTGAATCAGTCATTAGAACTAATTCTGACTAACTGACAACTTCGAAAGTTGTCAGTTACTACATCTAATGCCCAATTTAGAATACTACAATATTTTTAATTAATACAAGCAATGCGCATTAAATAAAACTCAAACAGTAAGTAAATCAGAAAACATAAATATTTAGTGAAGTGAGTGAAATTGTCTAAAGAAAAAGAAAATAGTGCCTTTTAATAAAAAAAAAAAACCGAAGCATTGTCATGAACAATATAGAGTTGCGTGAAACGGGAAAACATTTAGGGATAAAGAGCCCTAGTTTTTATGAAAAAAAAAGAGAACAACGCGAATTAATTATTTTTTTCCTGAGAAAGCTCCGATGAGAATTCATTGTAATGGAATGTAAACACCTTTTAGGGCTTAACAGTCGCTTTTACAATTTATCTTGAAGTTTTGTTTCGCTGCAGAAATGTTTCATCCATTTTCTTTGTACGATATATGGCGAATTAAAATTAATGCTATTACAAAAATATTAAAAATAAATAATAATAATATTAAATCTATTGTATATATTAAGTATGTAATTAATTAAAATGGAGCTGTAAAAATAAGGGTTTGGTGTATATAATTATGTGTAAATAAATTTTTGTAATATTTGTTTTCTAAAAAACATTAGTAACTAAATTTCTTACATAATTTTATATAAAATACTAAAGAATAATCATTTAACTTTCTTTGATTTATAACTGAGATTTAATTTTTATAACATGAAGTATGTAAATGGAAAAATAGAAAAAAATAGATATTCATTAAAAAAATTAAATAAACCTACCAGTGGTTCGTTCATACGACAAGACAACTCTACAGGCCTTTGTTCTTATGTCATACATAACTTCTACATTAATAATCAAACATAACTGTCATTAAAAATACTCATTAACACAACACCGGTCCTTTTTCATATTGTATGCATTTTTCAAATTGGTTATTATATAATTCTATTATTTGCTCAGGAATTCTATTGTAATTAAAGCAGAATACATCCTATAGCAATCTGAATGAGCTGTCTTACCTAGTGGTCATTATTCACATAAGATCTGTTGACTTATGTTTTGGAATAAAAAAAAAAAAAACTAGTTGTTGTTTGTGTAAACTAATATTATAAGTGGTACAGTTTGTAAGTTTATAATTTGGATGTACGTACGGTGTAAGCTCTGGAACTACTGATACTATTCCATTAATTTTGCCATCAATAGGTAGTGTGGCGTATCCGGACTCCGTGTGTCGCGACGCTGTGAAGAATAATAAAGTTTGACAAGACAGAAATGTCATGACACAGACGTTTACGCGAACTATATTTTTGTGTTCTTGGCATTTTAATAAAATATTTATATTTTGTTATTTGTATATTTTAGCGATCACGTCGGGGTCACCAGTTTTAGGTAAAAATGCGGAAGAAAAACACCAAACAGTTTGTGTCAACCTCGGTGTGGCACTGTACATACTACATAAATTGATAAACACGTACACAACATATTGTTTAACAAAAATAATTATAATCTGGTCTTGATAAAGATAAAGTAATTATATACGAAAACACAAAAATATAGTTCGCGTAAACGTCTGTGTCATGACATTTCTGTCTTGTCAAACTTTATTATTCTTCACAGCGTCGCGACACACGGAGTCCGGATACGCCACAGGTAGCTACAATATTCCTGAGAACATAGGCCTTATTGAAGTGCGATTTGGTCAGATAACAGTTTTTATATGATATAGGCATTCACTAAGGATCATAAAAAAATGGATCGTAAAAGTTATTCACTGCAAGCAATAACTTTTACATCAAATAATAAGTACTTTAGAGCTATATAAACAGGTATTTAGTAAGCACAATCTGTATAAAAGAAATCACTGACCGATGTAGATGACATGTACTCACCGCAAATTGTTCCGAGGCAGTTTATAGAGTTTTTGATGTTTTTTCTAAACAGATCGCAACTATCACACCTGAACGACAGCGTGCGTGTCGCTACATGTTTGTTATCCGTATTTGCCTGCGCGTAGGCGCAGCGGGGGCGTGCTGTCATCCAACGTATCGTGGCGTCTTACCCTGGACCCGTTTTCGCTTTGAGAGCATAATTCTAGAATAATTGCAAAATCCCGATTCGTATTGATTTCATTGTTAAATTAAATTTCATTGTTATAATTGCACGCCTCACAAGCGGAGCGTTGAGGTGGTGTTCTACTCTCGACATGTCAAAAAACCCAGTCTTTCGAAACTTAAATGACTTTTTTTTTACTAATATAACACTTACAGGGTAATTTGAGTGCATTAATATCAAGTTAAATAATCTGTCTAGCACATACGGTATATTTTATAAATAATTATTTTGTTTAATATAGTAAATAATAACATTAAAATTAATCATTGTTGGACGTCCGTCAGTCTGTGTTTATGGATCCATGTATGTGGCAGAGAAATTGGTCGAAAAATGTATCTTATCGGAATACTTTTTTTTTTATTATATAAAGTTATACCCTGTGCTGATTCCTAGTTAATATTAGCGTTCTAAGTACTGTCGTTTAATTATAATTTACAAAAAAACTAAAAAACGACTGTGTATTGCACGCCTCACAAGCGGAGCGTTGAGGTGGTGTTTGTATATCTATATTTATATACAAATGAAGATTAGCCTTAAACCATATATATGTGAAAAGTTGAGATCAGCGCATGCGCCATTATAAATATCTCACGAAATGGCGCGAAATTTGAATTTGATAAATCTTTTTTTGAAATTTCATTATCAAAAACTCTATTGAAATTTTTTATTTTAGAAGTTAATGACCGCGGTGAGGCGTGCACTTTTGGATTTTCCAAATTTTTTTATGATTGCAATGTAGAAGCAACACTGTTAATAGGAAAACAATATGCATTTCGAAATAGCGAATGGAAAGCGTCTAAAATATTTTTAAAATCATGCCAAATTACAAATCGATTTGTGTTAGACAATAAGGCTCCGGCGCATGGCCAAGCTTGCTTAGACGACTTGAAGGTGACGTACGCCTGTGTGCATGAGCACAGACAGTCTTTTGTTTGGAGTTAAGTTATTATGTTATTTTTTTACTTTTGTGCTGCCGCAGTTATTTCTTTTCAAACAGTACTTCTCAAACGTGTCTTAATCTACTATAGAGGTGTGTAGTTATGTGAGCATATTGTCTGCCCAAATGCATTTCATTTGTTAGTGTGAGAATTGGAGTTACACATTATTAAGTACAAGTTATACGTTCTCCGAAGTTCATTTAAACAAATTAAAAGCCGGAAACTGCTTTTAAACAATATATAGCCGGCATCCATTTTGGACACTCACGTTAAAGCAGTGAATGCACGGTTCAATAATAAATCTATGGTTCCTTAAGTGTAGTTATAAACAACTACGTTGAAAGCTTGCGTACTACTTCGCGTTATGTACATATTATTTCATAGAAAACAGGAAACCATGTCTGCAAATACATCTGTTTTATTTATGTCTGCATGCATGCATGACTGCGTCGCATGCTGTCGTGCATGAACATGGCCATGTGTATTTGCATGTACTTGTGATTATGATTATATTTTATTGTATGTACTTGTGAGCTTTTTTTCGTGATTTCTTTATTTAAAAGCTAACATTTCAGGCGATCTTGTGGAATTGTTGCTTTTATGCAGTCAAACAAATGTCATGAAAAAGATATAATTAGAAGAAATTAATTTGCGAAAATGTAAACTATACTCATGCAAGAAAAAACCGTCGGAAACAATTAGTGTGAGTACCTAAAGTGATTTATAAATTACATTGTTCCTCTTTGAAATCTATAAAAATGGCTTTCATTGCAATGGCTTTTACGATTATATAATTTTCTAGATATATTATACTACGAAAGTCTAATATCAAATATGTCTCAATATCATAGTTATATATGTAAACAGTAATATATAACCGATCTTGATTAAAAGCTCATGATTGTCAACTTTCGTATGAAGAGTTAAATAGCACGCAAAATAACAACAATAAATATGTGTCCGTGAAAATACATATCGTTGTAAGTAAACGGAAAAAAAAGTGCAGAGAAAAGAATGATCTTTATTCAATACGTTCCTTGAAAAATCAGATTTACGAGCTGTAACGGAATATATTAAGCTAGTTCACGAATATGTGCCATGTTAAAATATATTGGAGTTCGTTCTTCTAGGGGATTTTTTTTTATACGAAAACCCTTCGGCGGAGAAAGACAAGGGAGGCAATAAAAAGGGTATCTTACGAGCGGAAGGATCCAGTTTGGCAACAACACCAGTTACTATGGGCGCAGCTGTTGTTATAGCGGGAAATATTCGCTAGTCGCGGCAAATTGACTGAAAATGTGACTACTGAATTATTGAATAGTGCTTCTATCTTGTTTTGTCTTTTATTTTTCAGTGTACCATACAGAGGATTGGGACAGCGAAATAATTAAGTTATTGGCTTTTTCTGTAAGTCTGGCTGTTGCGAAAGCTACACTTTGTGATAGGAAATCGGAACAATTATTATTTTATTAAAGATGGACAAACCAATAATTTTATTATACGTCTTCTAAAATATTTTATTTAATTATGTATGTATTTAATAATATTTGATTAAAGGTATTCATTAGGTTATAGTATTCAATTATTTATGAGAATGGTACTTTTTAGCCTGCATACTGTTACAGTTTACCAGTATCGGGATTCGAGAATTGGGAAAGAAAGAAGTGTAAACACTAAAAAGAACAGAAGGTGCACATTTAACTATACTTTGCCACAAAAATGCACTTCGGAATTATTACAATACTTTTGAATTGATCTCACTCAAAATTTATGATCGAACTTCGTTTGTTAAAGCATTGATTTCCAAAAGAAAACTAACTTCCAATGATCGAATGCTTAGTATATAGCCGGGAGCGACTAGTCTAAATTATACTGAAAGTTTAAAGGGTTATAAATATCTCATCTTTGATTGTAAAATCGTGAACGTTTCACGTTATACGTACACAAATTGTATCTGTATATTCTAGAATATTCTAACCAATTAAAATTCACAAATAATATAAACAAAAATTTCCGTGCATTTTGAGATAAATAAACGGATTTATATTTTGTTGTTTGGGACGTCTGATCAAAAAATTGCGACAAGTAGTTTTGATAGTCCTATTTTGAGGTTAACCTAATACAATCTAAAAAATTCTGAAGAGAGAGTGGCTAAAGATTTGTGTGGTCTGGTGCTATCATAGTGAAAAACCACACCCTCTTTGTTGAACAATACCGGTTTTCTCCGGGTTTCTCTACACTTTGTGGAGATTGCTGGTCTTTTGATCGTGATTTTATTCGCACGTTTTTGTCGTAGGTAATCCATTTTGCATCACCAGTGATCAATTTCTTCAAAAACAGTTCGGTTTCATTACATTTCAATAGAGAATTTCAAATGAGTACATGATTCATTAGATTTCTTTCAGTGACACCGTGTGGGACCCAAGTATCGAGTTCCTTTGTATATCCAGTTTTTTCCAAAAGGATCAAAACTATTTTGTGGTCAATTTCCAGCTCTTTAGCTATGTCATAACAACTAATATGCCGATCTTGACCCATTTTTCCAAGATGGTATCTCTTTATCCGTTACAGATCGATCAGAGCGAGGTTCATTTTTGACATCAAAATTCCGGACTGAAAACGTTTGAATCAGTTTTGTGCTACTTTTACCAACACTGCATTAGGTTTATAAAAATTACAATTTTTTTCGTGGCTTGTGTCGCATTTCCCTTTTTTTGTAATAAATCTTCAAAATTTATTGAATTTCTACGTTAGATTCATTCATTTTGGTGGACAGAAAAACAATGGGAAAATACCGGGACATCATTATTATTTCCTATTTTTTTTAATATCGTCTATTAGATAGTATTCAAACTAGTCAGATAAAGACAAAAAACGAAAGAGATTTTATGCAACTTTTCACTTATAAAATACGAAAAAACTTTTTCCCCGACCATTGTTGAATATATAAAATTATGAATGTAGATTCTCAATTGCATTGACTTAAAGTTAAATTGATTATTTGGCTGAAACGTATAAAACTACAAAATTGGTTATCATATCATTTTAGATAAATTTAATTTCGGCTAATTACTATCACCGCAGCAATCATCAAAAATTTGATTTAACTAATGTATTGTTTAAATGGATAAAAAAATGCCGCACTCGGATGGGTGAGTCATTCTTCAAATCAATATTTAGAATTCTAAAATTCGCCAATACATACATATAAAAAAATAGCTAACATAAAAACAATTATGTTATAGAAGCAAACCAATTTAGTTTGGAATTTTCCATCAAGTTCGACGCATATTGATAGTCGAGCAGTGTCAGCTATATTGCTTATATAATCCGCACCGCTGGCTCGCTCGAGGCCGCACACGAGTGTGGTGTGATTCTGAATACGGTACGCTGAGAGTAAGTGGAAAATCAATGCGATATCCATTGAACCATTTACTAAAGCTCGGCTTAAGAGCTTAGTGATTAATAAAGTAGTGGCTCAGTGGTCGAGAGCGTTGCCGCCGAATCCAAAAATAATAATTACATAATATAAGATCAATTTAATATTCATTTACTTACAAAGATTAAAACTTATTCTTATTTTTATTATTTATTTAGTATTTGGTTTTTGTTTATTTTCGCTAATTTTTTTGCCAGATGGAAAAGGCGTCTGTCCATTCGTGTCTGTCCATTTTTCATTCATGTCTATCTTGAGCCACTCTGTTCCACATCATTCCAGCCACTTGCATGATATCGTCGTTCCACCTTTTCTGCGGTTTACCTTTTTTCGTTTTACTTTCAATAAGGTACCATCGTGTCACAATTTTAGTCCATTTACCTTGTCCTCTCATCATGTGCCCTGCTCATCACTATTTGACCTTTTTGATTTTGTATGTTATATCCTGCTGTAAGCTGGTATTCGTTATACTTTTCTAAGATATGGCATACTTACGTGAATGTGGTTAATCACCGAGTAGCCTTTATGAAAACCTGCCTGAGCAAGTTGATGTTCGTTTAGCGTCCCTTTAATCCAGTTTGATAGAATCTTAGCAAATTTTTCTATATGTTGAACATAAGACTGATGGGGACGTAATTTTCAATTTAATTTTCATTTCTTTTCTTATTCAGCAAGATAATGTCAGAGTCTCTCCATTGCTGTGGGATGATTTCAATATTTTTGATATCGTTAAAACTTTCTGTGAAAACGGGTGTTAAAACTTGTTTACTTTGCCTTAGGATTTCGTTATTAATCCCATCGGGTCCAGGTACCTTGTCTCTCTTTTGAGTACCCATAGTTTTCCCGATTTCGGCATGAAGGATATAAGGAATGTCTGCTATTTTTCACTATCGTTTTTCATTTTTACGATCCATTCCATTTAATTCTTTAGTACCTGGTAATTTCTTGGTTCAATTCTGATATTTGCAGTGAGTAGTATTTGAGTTTTAATCGTATTCTCTAGCCAATTGTAATTTTACTGTTTCTAAATTCTTTGTCTTTTCTAAAGTTTATGAATTTGTCTTTGAGAGTGATCGTTGATTGTTCTATTTGATGTTATTTTTGCTTTGGTTTAGGTTTTCTTGTTGCATTGTTTTCAGTTTAGCATTGATCAGTCTACGATTACAGATAAAGTCTTCATTGATGACTTCGTAGTTAGTGAAGTAACAATTTTTATTGGTCATTGATAAATAATTTCGTTTTTATTTCCCATCTGATGAAATCCATGTCCACATAATCCTATTTTTCTTTTAAATAGTGTTGAAAGTGGTTAGGTTATTAGTGATGATAAAATTCATGATATTTTTCTCTATTTCTACTTTTGGTTTTGTTGCTGTATCTGAATGCGCTTAATAGTGTGTTTTATATTGGGCGACTTTCTCTAATTTGGCCACCAGTCTCTCACTTCTATTACGTTTTTGTGGGGGTGCTAGTGAATAGTTTTATTTCGATCAAGGTAAAATGCAAAGATTGTTTTTAGGTCTGATTTTTCTGTAGGCGAGTATATTTCTATAATCAACATGAATTTTTGTACCCTGAGAGCTTCAAATTCATCATTGCTGTGTGCTCCGAGATTCTTATAAGACCTTCTGTATAATTTATGAGGTGTGAGGTTTCTTTAATAATAAAGACAACCCAACAATCACCTGGGATTATTTCTATATGACATAGTAAGAAATTTGGTTGCAAAATAATACTGTCTCCTATTCGTCTTATTTCACTCAGGCCTAAGTTGTCCCATCGATTTGTTTTAACGCGAACGTTAGTTATGCTAAGGTTTTCTTCATTTTTAAGTGTATACATATTGAGAGCTGCGACATATTTTTTTGATTTTCATTATTTCTTTTGCTGTATTGTTGGAGGGTTGTGGTCTCTATCCCCTAGGATTCCGAAAATAGCGTGTTCGATGTTGACCGAGGGCGGAATGACTAATGATTTTTTAATTTAAATCAACTTAAATTACCCTTTTCGTACTGCGGAAAAAAGTCAAGACATCGTTGGCGGAAGTTGTTATCGCACTGATGACGTCAGTCGTCGGTAGCGCCCATCCCGCACTGGACCATCGTGGAGGGTTTAAGGTCCAAATCCCTTTATCTGAAACAAAAAGTTTGTGGGAGAGTAAGCCTTAATGGATGATTAAAGCCTGACACAGCATTTTTTAAAGTTGTCTTTTGTTTTATAAAGACTAGTTTAAAATGAAAGTGCTATACATCCCCTTGTGGATCCTTTTATGAATTCATATGAATCCTTTTTTTTTGTTAGCATATTCTAGAAGCAAACGAGGAGTCGAACCATCAGAGAGTAAATGATTATCATCGCCAATGAACATTTGCACCCGCAGTGGAGTTTGGAAGAGAATAGTATATCTAATGGAGCAGAATAGCGCTGATGGAGGGCTGAGGGGAGTGGATCACCGATCTCTCATTTACTGGATAAAACGCAATAGCGGAAGTGCGTAATTCACGTTTGTATTCTGTGAGAGTGTGGTATTTCGTTTTCGTGATGCAGTCAAGTTTAGATCTACCGCAGTAAACTTTATTCAATCTGTCTCAACCTCATATCTATCGTTCCTAAATATTCGTAACCACCGCAATCATATTCTGGAATCCTTCACGTCGATATCGGTTTGCAAAGGATTTCGTATGAACGCTCATTAGTCCCAGCGTCGTATTACACTAACGGGCCTCGCAATACGTCTGGACGGACGGTCGTCCATTAATTAAATGTTTGTCGGGTGAGCGCGCCCACGTAACCGAGCCAGTCGTATTTAACTCGCGACCGCCGTTACGTACTAACGTAACGCAGTGTAATCTAACCTAAGCTTAGCCCTCCGCCTCCGCCTTCGCTCGTCGGACCTGATACGTCCGTCTGTTTTAATCAAGCAAAACTCGGCTGTGATAATATCTGTTCCGAGTATTCACCGGCGAATTAATTAAATATGAGATTCCGAAGTCGGTACCGTCCGAATTACTTTGTAACTATATCTGTTCGTAGTAATTAAAATTTGTTAATTACCTGTAAGAGTAATTCCGTCGTTTAAATACGAAATGATTGTTATTGTTGGAAAAGCAAGTCAAGAGCGATACTGTTTCAGCGCAAAATATACTAGTTAGCGCCGGTGACATAGCTCGTGGATCATACAGATCTCGAACCTTAGAATAAAAAAATTGGAATGAATGACGTAAAAATACGAAACATTTTTTAGGTCACTCGTAAAAAATATTGCACTTAAGTTATTTAACAACTAGCTTCCGCTCGCGGCTCCGCCCGCGTGGACATAGAACGAATTCCTTCAAGTTTTGTGTCCCTGATTGTCCTCTCAATCACGATCCCGATTGCTATCCCGTTCCTGGATTTCGTTCCCGATCCTGCTCTCAATGACAATTTGTCTCACTTTCGTTCACGTCCGGTCCCGCTTTCGATTCCGGACCCGGTATTCATTTGAGTAGATTTCGATTCTGGTGCTCCTCTCGATCCCGGCCCCGCTCTCAAATCCGATTTCGGCTCTGCTTCTCATTGCCATTCCAGTTATGCCATTAATTTTAATTTCCCACACTATATTTGCACCTTCACCCTACTCTCAATTTCGATTCTGCTCCCCGTCTTGCTCATAATTTAGACTCAGATACCGTTTGCTACGGACTATTGAGTAGGACGCCGGTCACGGTTCGGACCGAGTCGGGGCAAATATTAGTATAAAAATAAAATTTGAACTATGTTATAGTTATCCATAGTAAGAGTGAAGTTTGTTGTTTTAAATACAGGATTCAAATACAGAAGTCAAACACAATAATGCAAACGAAACTTATATGTATTTTTTTTCTATCTAATGATCTAATCTGTACATGTATTAATGATAGTACCACGTTTACAAATACACAACAAAATAAAAACTCGTATCAACTTAATAATACCCTACATATTATAACTACTCTTATGAAAGAATGAATTAATTATTACAAATACGGTATTTTATTTAATGTAAGTTACCAAATAAGTATATTTATAGATACATCTACAGAATAGTCTTCGTAAATCAATTTATTTAATTATTTTCAATTAAGCTACTAAAAGCCGTAAATAATTCAAAAATATTAGATATATGTATAGATTAACATAATTTTTTAGTTTGTTAACCGATCAAAATGATATATACACTTAATGTTATTGGGAACTTATCAAAATGCACAGGTGAAAACCGCGGTGTAATCGGTTTAGTCGTTTCTGAGATTAGCGTACACAAACGCACAGGCAAACAGACAAAAATTGTAACAACTTCTTTTTTCCTCGGTAGGATAATTACATGTATAAATTGTTTTTGAAAAATATCAAATGTACAGACACGACTCGTTCAAGATTTTATAATCTGCATAGATTCAAGTAGATAAAGGTAGTCCACTCTGTTTCCAATTCTGGAGCTAGAAACGATTGACGAATGGACTTAAAATGCTTAGTACGTACTTTTAACATCGATCAAACGACAAAAGTTTTTTAATTCAATATAGAGCATATCGCGTATTGTATTTATTATATCAATTATTACAATAGTTAATAAGTCAATACTCGTTTATTTATTACAGAAGGAAAAAAAGGACACCTACAAACGCCCACAAATGCTTTCAATGTCCGTATCGTAAGCCACGCTTTCAGAGAATATCGATTCTGCATCTCTAGATGAGCTTATTCCAACGTGGCCGATGGCAAAGTAGATAACGCGCTCCACGTACTTTGTCGATGGTTCGAAAGTTCTAGACGTCGATGGTTTCGATGAAAAACTTGCGGTCTACCTCTGCTAATAACATATAATATCTCTTGTTAATTTCTATTCAAAACAATTATTCTTGGTTTATCAAAACAAATTATTCGTGCTTTTCATTTATATAATTTCATAAAGGTCAAAGTTTATGTAATGCATCTACTTGCATTTATGCGTGGATTTTATTATTTTTATTTATCAATAGAAAGCATTTTAAACTGTTTCGTATTTAAGTAAATCAAGAGAAGACGTTGCAATAAATTAGATTGCAATGTTTTTAGTAAGTTTTTGGAAAAAATCTATAAGCCAACTGAATCTGAATATGGACAAATAAAATACAATAATGTAATTTTTTTAAGCTATTGATATTAATTGATCAAAGTGCCTATTTTGAAAAATTCAGTAGTTTGTGGTCAACTAGTTAAATATTCAAAATATGCACTTTGATCATTAATATCAATATTTGGTTATTCTTATATATGATTTCACAACTTTAAGTAGGCACTATAATAAAAATATTAGTGAATATAATTTAAACTTGAGTAAAAAATATCTACTCAAGTGTGATAATCGTGTACATTTTTTTAATTTTTTTTATTGTCGAAAAACTATTGACTCGATTTTAATGGTCTTTTAGTGAACATGATCCCTTGAACCAATAATAACACATCATTCTTAACACCTCCATATATCTCGTTTTCTACTTCAACTTATTCCTTCTTTCTAAACTTTTTCTTATTTCAATAAACAAATTAACTATATAAATGTTTTGGCTGCAGTTCCCTATACAATTATCGATGTCGAGGACGTTTCACCAACACCCCGCTCCTACTTCTACCACCCCACCCCTTCCGTTCTCCAATCTCCCCGTCCCTACCGCCCTCTCCCTGCTGTCACATATCCTGTTCCTGTCCAAGAGGCCGGCAACGCATTGCTGACTCCTCTGAGGTCGCGAGTCCACGGGCGGCGGTGATATCTCTCATGCCGGTGGTGAGCCTGCTCGTTTGGCATAAGAGAATATATATATAATAGCTTTGGAATACATCAGACGAGATTTAATCGGGAATAATTCTAGGATTAGAATGGAAGTCGAGGTGATTATAAACCGAATATTTTTCTGTTCCAAACATAAAGAAAATGTAAATGGGAAATAATTTATCACGATTACATTATTTTGATTTTGTGAGAAATAGTCTAAAATTATTGGGGCAAATAATGTAAGAGTATTACAATTTGTCATGGCGACGAGATTCGTGGGCGTTAGATTGCTCGGGAGGCACCGTGAAATTGCGGTTTTTTGAATGCCGACTAGTTGGTACTGGATTGTGCTTACTCACAGTATTATCAATATTAATTGACGAAGATTTGGAACATTTTGTGACCGCCGTTCAAATATTACCCTCGGTTCATTAAAAAAGACAAGAAAGATTTTTTTATAATCTAAATAAATAAATAATTAGTCTACGTAAAAGAAAAGCCTTGAAAATTATCTTTACATATTATTTTAATTTACTCGCTACCTGTAGATAAAATACATAAATTAACATTCATTTTATGAAGTTGGAGTGTAGTATTAAACTATTTTTACGACGTATGTAAGTTAGTAGATTTTCAATTACGGCACTACAATTGATTTATTAATATAATAAATATTGTTTATTCGTGGAAAGTTAGTAATATTAAATTTCGCTCTTTGTACATAATGTCGTCAAACGAAACAAGATTCTATTTGTATACTCTTGTTATTATTTGACAGACGAACTTGGTACACAATGGAATGGAAAAAAAACCCCGGCCAAGTGAGATTCTGACTATTGCACAAAAGGTTCCGTACTTCTATCGTACTATACATTTTTCATTGAATTCGGAATCCTTAGCGCTAGCCCGCTCCACACTTGGTCCGTTTTTATTATTCATTATTTTGCTTAAAACATGCATTGTAATCATCAAGAACAAAAAACAAACAAAAACGTTAAACGCATATTTCGTACAAGGGTATCCCTTTTAATTTTTTGTCTCTTATTATTCGTTAGTGTGGCCGCTGTAATGACACATACGACGGGCTGCAAAGATAATAACGTATTTCGCAAACGTAATTTGTAAAATTTACGGATTCACATAGCTCATAGGTTATCTGTTAAATTTTATGAATTACGCTTTATTTTTGGTGTATACAGCTGTTATTCTGTAAATGAAACTAACTGCTTTCCTATCACGTTCGATGTAGATAAAACACATACCTAGACGGACGAACGACAGTCTTAGTAATAGGGTTTTGTTGACACCCGACGGTTACGGAACCCTAAAAACACACGTCTGAATTATTTGAAATGCGTAAAATCTTCACTTCGTTGTACTTGGATAGTAATATTGATAAAAGGCATGACGGTGTTGAAAAGCAAAATTGATGCATAATTAGACAAATGAGCAGACGGATAGTAGAATTACGTTTTTCGGATTTTCCGCTCATAAAATATTAATAAGAAAGTAAGGCTAATGACGCGGAAAAACCTATTTGTAGGGTAGTTTTGTAGCACAACGAAATTTGTTAGTTGAGATTGACCTAAAAAAACTTGAGATCCCTCAAGTGTGTGCTTTAGACTCTTAGTAAGTTCGGGTTGATAACAAAATATATTAAACATGAACCTATAAAAATGCGTAGTACGGGGTTTTACTAATAGTATTTATTTTATTTCAAGCAAAATAAAATAAATCTCCACTTTGGTTAGATCCCTTCCGATGTAGTCGCAAAGTGGAGAGGTGCTTGCTATTGTTTCACTAATATATTAATTATATGTAGTTGCTCAACTGAAGTTGAATATAAAAAAAAAACATGTCAGTCAGTGTAAATAAGATCGGTAATAAGAGAATTATTAAAATTACCGGTATAAAAAACCAGATTTTTTAATTAAAATCACGCCGTAAAGCATATTAAAAGGATGTGTTTTTTTTTAAATCAAAAAGTATTGTGTTACACAGTGGGTGCAATTGATAAATAACGCCAGTGTCCAATTTGCATTCCCATTGTTGAATTTACGAACGTGGCTAAGGATTTCGCACGGCGACGACGACACGTCGTAGATCAAAAACTAAGGAACGTGAACGCTCTAGGCGTCTTGTGAATTAAGTATGTAGATTCGAATCATTCTTTGGAAAAAAAAAAGTTTTTTTTGTATGACTCGATATAAGTAAAACTGTTAGATATGTGATTAGTGTTTGAATTGTGCATCAATACGAAACGGAAATAATAATTATTATAAGACTTAAATAAGCAATACAAGTTTAATTATAATTAATACGTGTTAACTCACCGTATATTTCAATAAAATAAAATGCCGCAAGTGATGAGAAATCCGCTAATGCAACTTGAAAAATAGCTGGAAAATTTCGCGATGTCTGCTCTTTTGAAGTCCCAAAGAATTCGGCTTCAGACAGCGACCTCCAGAAGGACACAGTTGCAGGTGCGACCCCGCGAGGGGAACGGAGAAGAGCGACATCCGATGAAGGTAAAGAAGGTTATTTTGATTTATTCAAGAGCGAAATGAGAGGAATGCTAAAAGAAATATCATATAATCAGAAAAACTTGGAAATACATATTAAAGAAGTAAGAGAACGAAATGCTGCCATTAAGTATACAAATGAGGAATTAGAATAACGTATTGACAATGTTGTCGATATCTTTTACATACTGTTAATAATCGAATCGTGCACACATTAATAAATATTCAGTTGAATACGAAGAGAAGAATAATGATGAACAACTTGGTGCAGTAGAATTTTTAAGCTCCATAAATGCTTCGGTTCACTTCCTTATAAATTAATTTTGTAAAAAAAATCTGTAGTCGTATCAATTTAAATCCTAAATATCATTTAGTGAATACTATTAGAATGGTTGTTCGGCAATTTAATGAATATATAATGGTATTATTGCAAAGGTTGATCGGTTCTTATAAAACCGTAATTATTCCAAGAATAATATTAATCCCTTCCGATTCTATTATTCCATTGAAGTTACGAAGAAAACCTATCAAACTTGCGTTTGCTATGGCCATTAACAAATCTCCGGGTCAAGCCTTGGCGCGACTAGGAATTTTCCTGCCTTCACCTGTGTTTACTCATGGATAATTATGTTGCTCATTCCAGAGTTCGAGATTTCAAAAAAATTAACTATTTCAATTATACAAAGTGAAAAACAATTTGTAACAGATGAATTTATATATATATGTATATATATATTTCAAATATTGCACAGAAGTTTTGTAATAGAGTACATAAAATTAATAATTACTGCAATCTTTTAAAGTAATAATAATTATACATACTATATGTTGTGCGAGTTATTCTCACGGTATAGCAGCCGTACCGTAATAAAAAAGACTATTTTTTATCAAAACAAAATTAAGTCAAAAAGGAGGTAAGTAAAATATTTTTAATAATAAATAAATTAAGTGCATCATGAGTGTATTATTAAGTGACTATAAATTTTTGGAAATCGATGTTACTGTTTAAAATAATTACTATTTGAAAGTCGAAAGTTTCTTTGAAAATTTAGTTATGGCATCCTTGTCAATGACTAAAATTTTTTTGACTCAGAGCATTACATCTTCTTTTTATGGAAAAAAAGAGAAGATAGAAATTCTGGATTTTCTGAATGCGATTCTTTTCATAGAATATACAGCATACATCATATACTTACATGACACCAGATCACAAAGTACATTATATGATTTGTTACAGTCAACACGATCAATGTAATTTTTGTACGTAATTTAATGGTACAAGTAATCATATGGTATAAGGTAATGTATATTTTGCTATTTTTAATTTTACGAGTTACACATAAAAAATATTAATTCATTATTTTTTTACTAAGAACAAATAGTTATGTCGACTGGAAAGTAAGTCATTTTGCATATAAAAATTCTATATCCTTATAGTTTCATTGCTTAAATGTACATACTAATCATCTATGTATATATATTGCTTAAAACAACCATTATGTATTTTAAATCTTCCAAGATTATTATTTAACGCGAAGTTTAATTTAATATATGAGAAGGATATCAAGAAAGACATATGAATTAGTAGAAAGATGTAATAGTTTTGGTTCTCAACATGATTTTTTGCCCTTTTTTTAAATTCTCTTTGGGGACTTGAAAATACAACTATAACTAAATGACAGACACACATACGCACGCACGCACGCACGCATACGCGCACGCACGCACGCACGCACGCACGCACACACACGCACACACACACAAATGCATTTAATTCGTACTGTTATGAAATACGTGTTGTAGACTTGGATTTATTTAATTATGGTTATTAATTGTCATGTACTTTTGCTTTTTTTACAAAACATGAGGGATAGTGATCAATTAATTCCGTGGTGACGATTTAGATGCTGGTATGCGAGCGAAATTCGTGGTGTCGATTTAGATGTTGGTGTGCGCGCGTATTCTAAAAGAAATATTCCCTTCACTTTTACCTAACGCGCCAAAAGAAATAAAACTTTAAAAGGCCCCCTTCAAAGTTTCCATATTGTGATGGGCAACCAAGAAATCCTATGATTACTCGTGGTCCAACACACACTTGGCCTGTTTTAGTATTGTGTGTGTAATATTTTGCAACTCATTTAGAAATACTCAGTTAAAAAACTCAATCTTCTTCCACATGTTATCCGATTCTGACTTCTATTCAAAATTTCAGCAATGTTATTTTTCATTTTCTTTCGTTTTTTCTTGCATTGACATTCAGTTCTGAACTATGTTTAAAATTTCATCAATCACATTTTGGTGCTCTGTCATCAAATTCTGAGCTATATTTAAAGTTTCAAGTATCTACCTTATCAAGAAAATAGTGTAAAATAAATTTCAGTTCCATCTGAACACACAAACAGACAGACTAGAAAGCGAGCCAATGAGAGTGTGGTAATAAAAATTATTTTATTCATAGTTTTGAAGCAACAGAGAGTATTGCTGAAGACTATTGTATGGAAACATTATTGCTGGACATCATTACAACAAAAATGCATTAAGTCACAACTATTCGACCAATTTAAATTATTCCCTTGGTTATAATGTAATAAAATAAATAAAGCTTTTATCGCCAACGACACTCGCAGGAAGGCAGGTAGATGAGCACAACAATGAGCGATTCAATAAAAAGCACCGCATTGTCGATGTGCGCAGCTGCATAAATAATATTGAAAACGCCAACGAACAAAAAAAAACGTGGCAGCTCTTATATTAACGCGGGGGTAGTCGCGGCTCGTTGCCGCGGAAACGTTAAAAATTTACGACTTCGGGGGGTAAATTTCACGTGAACAAAACGTAATCGAATCGTGAACCTATCGTTTCTGCACCCCCGATACCGAATATGGATCGAGCGCCTGCGCGTCGAAACAAATAGCGTTTTAAATTTATTACCATTTGAGACGTCATCGCTTCAACGGATCCATATGCGATAAACTATACAATTAAAAAGGTAAATGTTTGTCCGTTTTAAATCATAAATCTTTGCAACTTCTTTACCGATCGCTTTAAACTTTTCACACAACTTTGTATTCTAATCCAGCAGTGTTTTCATATACCCGGTATTTGTTGACGACTTCTTTTTTTCGTAAGATTTTAAAGCACACAAATCACCGGAAAATAAAGGATCATTGCGGATCACGGTCCTGGTAATTCGCAACCTTGAGGAGTTGCTAGCACATTGCCGGCTTTTAATTAAGCAAACTAACAGCCTTCATTGTTGGAGACTCCATTGTCGTAATTGATTACGCACACCGTTGATGGTAGATAATTTCAAAGTTTTAAAGTATTCTAGTACATAGCAGAAAATTGCGCATGAAGCATATGGTGGTAGAACGCCATTTAATCGTGTAATACGATGATGAAATGATGAGTGAGATTGAATAATTCTTAATGGCACTGCTGATAGTGATAAAGCATGCGCATAGATGCTGCACGCAAAGTTAACAGGTCGAGTTGGCAGTAATCTAGTCGAGAAGTGAGTTTCTTGAGAAAAATAGTTCCCATGATCTTAAAAATATAGGGTTTGATTTATTGGATTCAAAATTAAATTCTGATTAAAGGATTTTTTAAAATTTTTCTGCCATTAAAAATTTCAATTGTTATTAACAAAAAACGAAGAGAAAAAAAGATGGTCTCCGTTTTTTAGCAATAACTATGAAACTATTAAAGACAGCGTCAATATTTAAAAAGATTCCAAAAGAAGAAAAAATTTCACAAAAATGAGTCTCAATTCCGGAGTTTTAGCTTTATTATTTATAATTTTAATTTTACGTTGAACATAGGGTTCTTCTCGGCCGTTGCGGCGCTGTCGCGTCACCACCGAGCAAAGTGGACGTAAGAAAATATTTTTTTTATATAATATTAAATATAATATTAAAAATCTGAAAAAACTACAGTCTCATCAAGACACTTGAAGAAATACAATTCCGATATAAAAAAAAATTAAGTCGATTTTTGTTAAAGTTATTCAATTGTTAACTAATTTTTTATGTACTTTAGCTAACACAAAATCTGTTATTAAAGTTTAAATAATGTACCTAAAATTTTTTTTCATCTGGTAGCCTATTCTTATTTACACAATCAATAAGATTCCGCAGTAAAAATTTACTAAAATTTGTTTATTTGTTTATAATGATTTTTCTAAGTTAACAAAGAAGGAAAAATCCGGAAAATGTTATTAAAAAATTTTTTAAGGAAAAATTTTGTTACAGATAGACAACTTCAATATTTTTCAAAACCTTTTTTTGCCATCATATAGTCAAGGAGAAATGATGATTTAAAAAAAAAAAATCCTTTTTGTATCAACAAATAGACAACTTTAATATTTTTCAAATTTTTTGCCATTATATTGTCAAGGTGAAATAATGATTTAAAAAAATTCCTTTTTGTATCAACAAATAGACAACTTTATTTTTTCACTTAGATTTTTCATTTTTTGTTAACTTAGAAAAATCATTATAAACAAATAAACAAACTTTAGTAAATTTTTACTGCGGAATCTTGTTGATTGTGTAAATAAGAATAGGCTACCAGAGGAAAAAAATTTTAGGTACATTATTTAAACTTTAATAATAGATTTTATGTTAGCTAAAGTACATAAAAAATTAGTTAGTTAACAATTGAATAATATCGGAATTGTATTTCTTCAAGTGTCTTGATGAGACTGTAGTTTTTTCTGATTTTTAATATTATATTTAATATTATAAAAAAAATATTTTCTTACGTTCACTTTGCTCGGTGGTAACGCGACAGCGCCACAACGACCGAGAAGAACTCTATTTTCAACGTAAAATTAAAATTATAAATAATAAACCTACAACTCTGAAATTGAAACTAATTTTTGTTAAATTTTCTCTTCTTTCAGAACCTTTTTAAATATTGACGCTATCTTTAATAGTTTCATAGTTATTGCTAAAAAACGGAGACCATCTTTTTTTCTCTTCGTTTTTTGTTAATAACAATTGAAATTTTTAATGGCAGAAAAATTCAAAAAAATCCTTTTATCAGAATTCAATTCTGAATCCAATAAACTAAACCCCATTTTTTAAGATCATGGGAACTATTTTTCTCAAGAAACTCACTTCTCAACTAGGCTACAGGTCAACACAGGGCCATCGATAATTCCAGACCGTGATTCAAGTTCGACGTTGGATGTGGTCTAGAAGCAGGAGTTGATAGTGATGTGATTCTAGACCATAGGTAATTTTAGATAGATAATTTTAGCCCACAATACTTTAGATGTAGTCGGATCTGTGCCGACGCCGAGGATCCTGATACTCGATGTGGTACCAATTTTCTAATGTAAATTTATTGATAAAATAAGTAAGCAGTTCTTTTACACTTTTTACCTTTCAAATAACTTTAAACATATATATACATATGTAAAAAATAAATAGTAATATAAGAAACGCAGCGATACAAATGAAAATGCAGAAATTGAGCTGGTAGTTCTGAGGTTCTTAAGGATAATATGAAAAATACACTATAAAATTTACATATCGTTAATTCCTTCAGCCACGTTGCATATATTTTCAACAATATCTTTTGGTTCACAACTTAATGTTATATGTCGCATGAATTAATCGAGCAATTAGGGAATGCTGAATGCGTTGAAGTTATTGCGAAAAATAAAGTCCAAAATAACCTAAAGGAACCGTAGAAGATACTGGAAAAAGGGATACTTCTGTTGAACCATCTATTCTAATACCAAGAATATTCAGAGAAAGAGAATAAATATGGAATTGACTCCTATAGAGTAACTATAGTGACTGAATATATATATTTGTTCTTTTAAACCAAATTTTCTATTTTTATATGAGCTCATAACAATAATGTTATTTTTAGCTGTTTCATGGTTAACTTTTATATCTGGTTTGTTATCTTCCATCACCATCGCTTCCATTCCAAAATATCATTTTCATAAGCTAGCTATGGTTATGTTCAATATTCGTACTGTTTTCTCGTTTTGATACTATTTACATTATATATCACTAAGGTTTTATCATTCTTATTTTTTATTTTCATATTAACAGACACTGAGGAGCTAGCTGTTCTGGGCTTAGCCTGTAGAATCTTGTAACCCGTGCAGAAATCGTTAATTTTTTTAATACTATTGTTCCATTACAAAACAATAATGTGTACCGATAAGAAAACCTGCATATTGTTTTATTTCTATCGTTTTATAATTGACTAATTACATGATCATTTAATTGTCTGATTACAATGTGTAATTAAAATGAAATTTCACTTATGTATAGAGATGCATTTGGCTTGACTTCTTCACAGCCTAATAACTAGCTTTTGCAGTCAATTCGCCTGCGTGAAGGTCGATGAAATTGCTTCATTTGATGTGTCATTTAGTTTTTGCCAATCGGGAATTAATGTCGGTCGCGACTGGGTCTAGTATTGGAATGGAATGCGGGACCGCGATGAGAATCTGGTGTGATATCGACGCAGAACCGGGATAGGGACCAGATTTCAGAACGCCACTTGGGACACAACTATGGGACCGATATAAAAGATGAATGAATTTCTTTTATGTTTAGTTATGTAAAGCCATGGGCGATTAGAAATAGAGCACAGATAAATGGTATTATCTCACTAGAAGTGATGCTGCAATAGTAATATCGTCACAAACCAGGAAATGTTTTTAATTAATTTTAGTTCATTTATTATAATTCGAGAAGCATTAAATTTGCAATGAAAAATATAGAAACGCTCTCTAATCGAATTAGGGTCGTCGATTTCTATCAATGTACGTGAAATAAAGGAGTAATAAACAAAAAAAAAAGGAGATAAACTGGCGCGTATTGATCGGATTTTTCGCTTTTGTTTATCAAACGAATCATCGAAGGCACCCCTCGCAATAACTTCAATTAAATCTAAAATTTATACGGTGTATTCCAGACTTTTTTTTTTGAGTTCGCAGCCGCCGACTTTTACCGCCTTATCGGCCACCGTACACCCTCTCGTGTCGGAGATTGGCGGCCCTCGACAGTGAGCTGCGTATAGCTATGACGCGTATCGAGCTGTGGAATGAACTTTAAGCGGTATTTCCGAACAAACGCGAGATTAGAACCTCCCAGAAAGTAATGTACTCCCAACTCCCGGAAAAACTCTCAGAAAAGAAAGGCAGCGCGTTAGCAATTCTATTGGGTGTTGTAGATTTTAGTGGGAGACAGTAATTATATTTTGCAAGGAGTGAAGATCATGTGAGAAAGATCTTTAAAATCGTGGTCTTCGAAATTGACATTATTGCCACTCTTACTAAAGATTCTATCAAGTGAATATCTGTCGTCTCTGCTTACTTGTTGGAAAAAATTATAGATTTTATGTTTCGGTGATAGGTAAATTTGATTGTTGTTTAACGTGCCATACGAAGAAATTGGAAAGTGGTCATTTTTCATTTATATTTCTATCTTCTCGTCAAAAATCATTTAGTAAAACAAAAATAAGTTCGGGGAAAAGGTTTTTTTGTATTTTATACACGAATTCAAGATAATTTCTCATCCTTTAATTATAATGTATATAAGCCATTTTATGCAACACCTTGTTGCCATTTTGTAGGTAGTGACATAATCACATTGCTGTAGAAATTTTGGAACTTCTGCTCAAAAACTTCGAAAAGTAGTTTTGATAGTCCTCTCTTGAGGTTAACCTAACAAAATCTAAAAAAAATCTAAAGAGACCGAAACAGGTAAAAATCTGAAGGTGCAAGGTCAGGGCTATATGGTGGAAGCATTAAAACTTCCCAACCAAACTCTCTCAATATTTGCTGAGTGGCTAAAGATGCGTGTGGTCTAGCATTATCATGGTGAAATACCACACCTTTTCTCTACTTTTGCTTGAGTTTCCTTAGTTTTTTGCAATGAAGACCCGAATTGATGACTTTACCGGGCGGTAAAAGCACATAATTAATAATACTCTTCCAATCTCACCATAAACACAGCATCAACGCGGGTATTGCGAGGTAATCCGGGTTTCCCTATAATCTGTGGAGCTTACTGGCCTTTTGACCGTGATCTTTTTAGCACGTTCTTGTCGTAGGCTATGTTCACCATCAGTGATAATTTTTTTCAAAAATAGTTCGGTTTCATTACATTTGAATAGAGAATCGCAAATGAGTACACAATTCATTAGATTTCTTTCAGTGAACCCGTGTGGGACCCAAGCGTCGAGCTTTCTTGCATATTCAGCTTTTTCCAAAAGGATCAAACCTATCTTGTGGTTAATCCTAGCTATTCAGTAATCTCGTAACAACGAAAATGCTGTACTTATCCTACTTTTCTCAAAATGGTATCACTTTATCCGTTACAGATCGATCAGAGCGAGGTTCATTTTTGACAGCAAAATTTCCGGACAGAAAACGCTTGAATCAGTTTTGTGCTACTCTTACCAACACTGCATTAGGTTTATAAACGATACAAATTTTTTTCGAGGCTAGTGTCGCACTTTTCCTTTTTTCTGTAATAAATCTACAAAATGTATCGAATGTCTATGTTAGATTCACTCGTTTCGGAGGTTAGAAAAACAATAGAAAAATGGTGGGACACCGTTTTTAATTTTTTATTTTTCTTTTTAAAAATGTCATCTATTCAATGGTATCAAAACTAGCCAGATACAAAAAGCACAAGCAAGAAATTTTATTGCAACTTTTTATTTGTAACAGACGAAGAAACTTTTTCAACGACCAAATAATAATTTTCCAAACGACACAATCATTTATTGAATTAAAGTTCAGGAGACATTTTTGGAGAAATGTATCTATTTAATGTGCATAGTGAGAAAAACGCATCCAAAAACATACAGGGGCTGCTGTGATGTGACCACGTGTTCCGATTTCCATTCTGGCAATGCATTGTAAAAAGAAATACATATTTCAATGATATCAGTCACAGTATATGTACTCATTGCTAATTACACAATAGCTTATGTGACGAAATAATAACTTATGTAACGAAAAATTCGGTAAAGTGTAAGTCGGGCTCGTTAGCAGGAAGTTCCGTACCCTACCACATTTCTTTCGTATAACTTCCTTTTCCGTAAGCACTTCCGACACAGAGTCAACGTACCATACGTCAATGTCATTTTCATGCGTCGTTTCTTGACATAATCGTTAATATCGATTACTCTCTTTTACAAGTTTCGTGCTACGTATACAAGGATTACTTAATTCTTGACGTAAGTTAAGAAATTGACGAGTAATTATTTGTCTATTCTTACTATAAATTCTATTCTTTCATTTATACATTCATAATTTAAGAAAATATCCATAATTGACTGAACAATCTAAGTGACGCTGTATTGAATTAATCTGAAACCATGAAAGGTTTCAGATAATAAACCAGGCAGAGTATGTGTCGTTTATGCAAATTCTTCAAATTTTGGCACTGGAAGCTTTATATAAAGATACCAGTGCATATATTAATGCGCCAATCACGCCCTAAATAAACTGAGTCGTTTAAATATTATTTCTATCCACACTACAATAAGCTTTTTCCGATTCGATGAAAGTACAGGAAACTTTTCGTTCTTTAGATAAAAATTTACATGTTTACAAACAAAGTTACAGGCCATCCATAAACCTTTCCGTTATTATATGCTTATATATCGATGTGCTTTTCAGCTCTTTTAGGTTAAAAACATGGTTATCTATAAGTTTTTCAGTTTTTTCAGCTCAGCCAAAGACGGCTAGTTGCCAAAGTCCTAAAGGCTATCTTCGAATTTCTTTACTAATTTCGAGTGCATTTAAATGTACATCCATTTGTAAATTATAGAGCGTTTCGAAGCGTCGTTCTTGTTATAGTATTTTTATTGAACACATTAAGTGCGTAGATTGGGGAAAAAGTTTTTTCGTATTTTACAAGTAAAAAGTTGCAGTAACATCTTTTTGTTTCTGCTGTTTGTTTCTGACTAGTGTTGATACCATTAAATAGATGACATTTTAAAAAAAGAAAAATGAAAAGTAAAAACGGCGTCCGGCTATTTTTCTATTGTTTTTCTCTCCACCAAAATAATTTAATCTAAAGTAGCAATTCGATACATTTTGAAGTTTTATTACAAAGAAGGAAAAAATGCCACGGAAAAGTTTGTGATGTTTATGGATTTAATGCAGTGTCGGTAAAGTAGCCAAAACAAGCGTTTTCGGTCTGGTTATTTTGATGTCAAAGGTGAACCTCGCTCTGGTCGATCTGTTACAGATAAAGTCGATGCCATTTTAGAAAAAGTAGAGCAAGATCGGTATATTAGTTCTTACGACATAGCTGAAGGGGCTGGGGATTGACTACAGAACAGTTTCGACCCATTTGAAAAAAGCTGGAAATAAAAAAAGGTCGATACTTGGGTCCCACACGAGCTCACTGAAAGAAATCTAATGAATCATGTATTCATTTGCGCTTCTCTATTGAAACGTAATGAAAACGAACCGTTTTTGAAAAGATTGATTACTGGTGATTTAAAATAGTTTAACTACGACAAGAACGTGCGAAAAATATCATGATAAAAAAGCAAGCAAACGTTACAGACTATAGCGAAACCCGGATTAACTAGCAACAAGTTGATGCTATGTGTATGGTGGGATCGGAAAGGCATCATTCATTATGAGCTTTTATCGCCGGGTAAAATCATAAGTTTGTATTTCTATTGCCAATAGCTGATGAGACTCAAGCAAGAAGTAGAGAAAAAACGGCTGGAATCGATCAACAGAAAGGGTATGGTTTTTTTCCCATGATAACGCCAGACCACACACATCTTAGCCACTCAGCAAATATTGAGAGAGTTTGGTTGGGAAGTGTTAATATATCTACCATATAGCCCTAACCTCATCCTCAGATTTACACTTATTTTAGTCTCTACACAATTCTTTAGGTAATGTTAGGTAAACAAAAAAAGAGAGGATTGTCAAAACTACTTCTAACACTTTTTTGATGAGAAGTCTCAAAATTGCTACAGAAATGGAATTGTCACTACCTACAAAATAGCAACGAGTTATTGAAGAAAATGGTATATACGTATTGTAACTAAATGTTAATAAAATATGGTGAATAATTATCTTGAATTTGCATATAGAATACGAAAAAACTTTTTCCCCGACCTTATATTATGAAAGCGATTGAGTATAAAAGTTCGTATGTCTGTTTTTCTCACTTTTAAATTATTGAATCTATCAACTTCAAATTAATATTTTTGTCAGCTTTGTTCGTAATCCATTTTTCATCACTTTTGATGAAAATGGGTTACTTACAATAAATGAAGAGCGAAAAAATCATGATCAAAAACCAAACAATTGCTTTGCTTTTTGATCATAATCTTTTTGATCTTTACCAGGCGGCAACAGAGTAAAATAGATCGACTGGATTATTTGCATAAAAATAATTTTGGGGGCAGTGAGTGCCATGGTTTAATTTATTTCTGTCGGAGAAATATACTATATCTTTGCAATATAGTAAATATTAGATTGCATAGTTGCAGTGGGATATAAATTTACCTCTATTTTAATCAAACTCTGCAATTTTGGATATGACATTATTATTTTTTTAGGTGGATGAATATACGTGAAATAAGAATATCAATCATATTTATCCGATGCCAGTGTCAACACAAATGAACATTGATAATAACAAATAGACAATTGGTTTGAATAAATTTTGCTAATAAAATTATTTATACTATATACTTAAAGTTTGTGCAATTTCCAGCTAAGTTTGAGTTTGGAACTGGTAAATAAAGAATGTTTACGATTGTACTATCTTGAGCTTATACCACTGGCAAGTTGCAAAATAGTGCAATGGACTATGTTGTGATCTATCTGGTGCCAAAAGAATCATATAAATACTATAAACTAAATTTTAAAATATACAAGACAAACTTTTAGTAATATTATGCTTTGTAAGGTAACCAGCAAGGGCCGGTTGCCTCACGACCGCCTCGGTCCCGGATCGAAATGTCGATCTCGTTAGAATCGGAATCAATGGCGAGATCAGGATTATGCTCGTCGGCGTGATCAACCGACATCAATTCAATATGAAATTAATTTCAATGCTATATCGTAAAAGGAAAAGGCGGCGCGACAAAAATAACCGGATCGTACCCGCGCGAAGCGATATATACACGTAGGTAAAAGTTCATGCAACATTGCCACGTTAGGCGACATCAAGGGATACATTATCGCGCCACGGTTTTATTTTTAATGAGGCGCGAATTAAAAAAAATTATTCTAAACAATGAAATGTCGGTACGGTTAACTGCAGGTCGTCGAGCACACCGCCTCTCGAAATACGAGACGTAGTCGATTTCGCGAGCGACGTGACGACGGACAGACATTCCGTCGCCCGGGGCGTCTGCTCGGAACGAAGACTTTCAGAGACGTCCTGAGAATAACTGGAGATATTTCAGCGGTTTTGCGCCGTAACTGTGAATAATGGAGCGGCGCTTTCGTGTTTCGAAGCCGGAGCGCTAGAACGACGATCTGCTGTTCCAGTTTCGCCGGGGAGATGTGCTAACCCCGTTAATGAGACTAAATATAATCGTTAGGCACTGATCTTGACTAATCGCGAATCACTACGATCGCTTTTAATTGAGAAGCGTATTGCAAACCGCTAGACTGTGAGATCGGATTGGGAGTAAAATTTGATGATAATTATTTATGATTAATATCATTACTTTTCATTTTAGTATATTTCATAATAAAAGTTTGTCACACATATTTTTAAATTTAGTTTATTGTATTTGTATGATTCTTTTGGCACCAGGTAGATCACAACATAGTCCATTGCACTATTTTGCAATTTATCACTGGTATAAGCCCAATATAGGACAATCGTAAACATTGTTTGTTTACCAGTTCCAAAGTCAAACTTAGCTGGAAATTGTACAAACTTTAAGTATATAGTATAAATAGTTTTATTAGCAAAATCTATTCAAACCTATGAATTATCCATTTGTAATCATCAATGTTAATCTGTGTTGACACTGGCTTCGGATAAATATCATTGATACTCACAAAGCTCCGAGCAAATGTCATCTCTATAAATATATAAAACATATGGTATAGTCATACAGTAGCCAATTTGGTTACGACACAAAAATCGGAAATACCACACTCACAGAATACGGTCGTAAAGTTGTAGCTTTTTTCTGTTTGGTTCTGTTCAGTGAGTGAGAGTTCCTGTGGTCCACTCCCCTCTCCATCTTCCGCTAATCCGACTTCCTCCATTAGATATCTTATTTCCTTCTCAGAAGCCGGTCTAATGATCCCTTTTGGACGGACTTAATGATTCCTCTAGAGTTGCCAGTGTCCATAGGCGGCGGTGATCATCTACTCTCTAATGGTTCGATTGCTCGTTTGATCTTCAAGTATGCCATAAAAAACCATAGTCAATATAGGTTATTCACCTCGACTTGTGTATTTTTAAAATAAAATAATCCATCATTTACTTCATATTAAGAATTTATAAAGTGCTTAACTCAGCAACGACTTCCATCTGAATTTACCATCAAGCCTTATTAAAAATGCATCTATAGAGATCTTTTACCAAAAGAAATCAAATGAGCTCCGACTCGAGTCAATTTTGAAAACCCTTAAAAGGTTTCTTCTCAAACAATCCTGTTTGCAGCATCAGGTTGTGGTAAAAGTTATGTTTCGTTATCATCATTCAACGTATATGTAAGTCATAATGATCACTTTTATATAACTGCTGAAAAGTTACCTTGTATGTAGACGAGCTTGAGTGGAGCACTAGACCGTTCTCGCTGTATTCTTGCGTTGTTGTCGGGTTTTTACTCTACTTGTTTCTCAAGTGTTAGCTCAATTTGATGCCTAGAAGCGCGGTCGTAGCTTAAGTTTTTGAGAAGGGGGGGGGGGTCACAGTCTCACAGTAATGAGCAAATTAGAATCTTTACTCACATAAGAAGTGTACAAGAAACAAAAATGATAGTTTATTTAGTAAACAGTTTTATAGATTTTGAAAAGTAATCTGATTTAGAAGTAGTAAAGTTAATGAAATGACGAATGCTTGATTTCAAGCATTACAGACAGACATATTATAAATAAGAGAGTAAAAACATACGCAACAAATCGTCCCTATTATCATCTATTAACATTACTTAAAAACAAAATGGAGAAATTATTTTTCGACGAAGTATAAGTGATATTTTAACATTCCATTCTTTTACTTCCCGCTTTGAAAATTGAATAACTTTAAAAAATTGGGACGTACTGTTTTCAGATTTTCTGAAATTAAAGTTTTCACTAGGTGTTTACGTTTCAGGGTCCTAGGAATCTGTTTTGACCGTGTCCCGAAGGATGTCGGTACGTTAGTATACGGGTGCGTACCTGTATACGTGTATATCTAGATCTTTCATAACTTGTGCACGGATTAACCTATTAGAACGCGATTTGCGGCATTCGAAAGGAGTTCTTTCAATTTAGAATTTTTGAGATCTTTAACTGATTTCGCCTGGTAGATTTTAAGATCTCGAAACGTGAAGTTTCAGCAGATCTATTTTTGAAATAACTTTTAAACTACCCTACCGATGGATACCGAAAATGAATAAAAGCTTTTTATTTTAGAACAAAGCATAAGTAAACAAGGCGAAAAAGTTTGTAAAAATTGCTGGAACCGAAAGAGAGAAATGATAATTGAAGGGTAGCAGCCAGTGACCATCACTAAATCCAACTTAATACACGGTTAAACGGGTACATTTTGAGTACTCAAATTATACCAGTCGCATGGACAAGCGAAAACATTTTGCTAAGGAGAGAATTTTTCGTATTTGGCGATATAAGTATATGTGTATATGTATGTACAAATATTAATTAATATTGTTTCCAGCTCGTTTGGAAGCAAATATTTAGGTGACGCATTTATAGATCAATTTTAATTGATGTTCTTTTGAAAAACAGTTGAATACTCCATAAATACGGTCTAAGTTACACACCTAAAGGTACTATAAATAAAAATGGGTAAGATAAATACAATGAAATAGAAATAATACACAATGAAATTTTAAAATATCGTGGCCTCAGTTTGGTATTTAGTTTATCTGGTTAATTGGCAGTAGCTCCGCGATGATATTTATGAGTATATGTTGCAGTATTTACTTTTATTTTTGAAAATTATGCTCTAATTAAGACACAAGCAACTGTTGCATCCATAGAAGTTTAATTTTTGGTTTTTCCTGTTCAATATCCAGTATAGCATTATCTACATTTTTCGTTTTTTTTTTCACAAGGTTTCACATTCGCTACGAACATAAACTTTTATAAGTCGGAATACTACGGATACGAACATTGGCCTGAGGCTTGTTTAAAAGCGGGTTAACTTGCTCGATGCTTCGCTATGGGAGTCTCTATTTTTTTGTTCGTATAAGTATATTAAATACTGTGACTTTATTCATGATATTAGAAATAATGAAATATCTATTTAAAAATGCGATAGAAACAAGTTCTTAAGTAGCTCGAGCAATATAAACAAGACAATAATTTTCAACTTGCGACAGACGACGAGATCGTAAAAAGGAGACAGAGTTGTTCATGACTTTGAGAAGTTCTTTGTTGACATTCTAATTTCGACCATCGATGATCCTAACTCATTTCCAGCCTTTGCTTTATTATTACCAAAGGAAAATATACAGAGATGCAGTATAAATTTAATATTTTAGTGAATAAATTCGGAAGATAGTAACAAAACGTTAATGATCTGTCTGTCATAAATTGTGTCATTGATTACATTACGTCATACTTAACGTTTATTTTAAATGAGTGACTAGATAATAATGATTTTTTCCGATCTGGTGAATGCAAACAAAGTTATTGCAGCAGGTATTTAAAGGCGATAGTGCATCAGTATCTACCAACTTTAGCCTATATCTACACCATGCTATTATTACTTTTAGTAAAATTTTTGGATAGTTGATCCCAAACCAGCTGTTATCATATTCCCATAGTAATAATAAACTTATCAGAAAATATTTAGATTTTACACAGTGTCATTCAACCACCAACGTTGGCATTAAGCTCATTCGACAAATCTTTGTAGTCTAAAGATATTCGTGGGATGTCGTTGGAGTGTTTTACGATTTCTCCAAGGCACTCGATTACGTAAGTCACGAAATTCTGACCCTGAAGTTACTATTGGATAGACATTACTATAGGGTAACAGTGCTGGCTGTCATTATTTGATACCAGACCGGGCATTCAAACTTTACAAATTATATTTAAGAATTGTAATAAGTCATAATTAGGGGTTGATGTCGATGGTGCACCATCCTCTTGATATCACGATTCGTATATCCGAAAGTTATCAATCTTCGTTGTATTTGTTCGTCTATCTATTCCGTTTATCTTGATGATTTACATAGGTCTGACGGAGATGTTCATGAGATCATAGTGTGGGCAGATGATCTATCATTGTCATTCAAGGTTTAAAAACAACAGTCTATGACAGCGTATTTCTGTCTCCAACGTTTAAGAAATAGATAACTGAAAATTACATACTTCTTAAGAGGAAGAAAACAAGTTTTATAAAATTTTCACTTCCGAATGTAAGATATGGATACGAAACTGCTTTAATGCCGTATTAAAAAACGTATTTAAGTTTCGTTGGTACTGCTGCGTTCTGGAGCATCCTTTTAGAGAACAAGCTGCAATTGAGTCCTCATTTCAAGAAGTCGACGTAAAGCCATTGTCTATGCAATTAAAAAGAGGCGAAAATTGATATATATTGAAACCTCCAGACTAGTTTATTTTAGATAATAATATCTTCGGACATAATAATAATAATGTCTTCGGACATGCATACACAGCGCCATCTGGTCCCAAACTAAGCATCGAGGCTTGTACTATGGGTAGTAGTTGATATACTGACCAAACAGTTGATATACTACTTACATACTTTTTTTTTGTGAATATATACGTATAATACATAGAAACACCCAGACTCAAGACAAACATTAATTTTTTAGATGTTTCTGTATGGTTGTATTACTTTGCGGCTTCTGACCTGAATGTTTATAAAATACAAAATTGGTATGATCGCATGTCTTATAGTGTTAGAGTTTATAGATCCAAGTTTAAGGAAATTTGATTTTTAACACTGCCATCTGACTTTTTTTTTATAGAATTTTTAAGAGACAAAAGATCATGCTGGCCACCAGAGTAGATATCCATGGGCCCATGGATAGCCGCAATCTAAGGGGAGTCATTAGTGCGTTTCCTGTCTTTTAGAAAAGGAGTTTAGCAAAAATAGTGTTCAGCATAAACTCAGTTTATGCATACATAAGCGAAATATCACTGACTGCTTGACTCACCACGAAATCTCCGAAACTATAGGTCCGATTGACTTGAAGTTTGGCACAGATACTCTTATCGCGATGTAGACGCTCCCAGAGGAAAACAGATTATATGCAAATCCATACAAAAAAAAAAATTTACATCTTTTTATGTCTACGCGGGCGGAGCCGGGGCGAAAGTTAGTAATGTAAATAAAATTAGAGTTCGATTACATTGATAATGTGAGTATACGAATTAATTTTAGAGTTTTGTATAGATTGGATACAATAGGGTCCCTCTGTAGCTATTAAAAATTTACCATTATATAAATTTTAAATTATTATTTTGCAAAAACCCGATAAAGAAGTATTATAAAAATAATTTAAAATTTATATAATGCTACTGTGATCATATGAAACAAAATGTCCCTGGTTATATATAACCAGCTCGAACTCTTAAAAGATTGTTTTTTATTGTGATAGTTTTATATTTGATTATGTTGATACATAATTTTGAAATGATACGAGAAAAACCTTGAAAATCACGAAGGCTTTTAAGGTTTTCCTCGTTGTGCTTTAAAGTAAACTGTCCTTTAAACAAGTGATAAGTATTGTATTGACGTATTTCAAATATTATGTTGTAACCTATTATATAAACGTAATGTGAATATTAGACTTTAACACGCTTTTATTAGCTTCACCTGTATGGATGTATGTAACCGACTCTTTTACACTTGATTTTGTCCCACTTTACCCAAACAAATTTAATTTAAATTTTGTACACATATCAAGAACCGGTGACAATACAATAATTTGTGACAATACAATAATTTGATAAGTTTATCTCATTATCCTGATCAGGATCGAATAATTTCGTCACGTATCGTCTGCGTGAGAGCAAGTGTCTTATTACTATTACTACATTCTATTACTGTTTTGTAATAGAATTTAGTAACAATAATAAGCATTATTATTAATTAAACTACTATTGTATTGTAAAAAATTACAAATTTTTAACAATCAATCCAACTAAAAAATGAAAAATTAATATAGTTTAAAAAAACTAATGGACACGCTTTTAAAGCACATCAAACTAAAAATGTGAAAAATAGTTCTGAATATGAGCCGAAAAAAATAATAAACAATGACGAAAAATACTAGTATTATTGTGGAAAAAGCGTGGGTCGCTTTGTGCCACATTTTTCGTATAAAGAGCAACCCACGCTTTTTCCACAATAATACTAGTGTTTTTCGTCATTGTTTATTATTTTTTTCGGCTCATATTCAGAATTATTTGTGTAACGCATGTGTATTTCAAATAAATGAACTTTAGGTAAACATAAAAATTACTCACAATTTATAATAATGTTGTCGTATACACAGAATGACAGTACATATTAATTATTAAACTACCATCATGATTGCTGTTGAGATGTTACTATCTACAACATTCTAAAATTATCGGTTACAGTACAAGCGGTCTCTTAAAAAATGGACCCTAGTGCCACAGTGAAAAAACCTAGTGCCTTAAAAAATGGCACTAGAATATTTTACTGTGTATGTGAAATATACGAAACGGTAGCCAACGTAATGGATACCTACGTGATGTCATTATCATCATTCATTCATGTAATGTTTAGAGTTGACAGTTATATAAAATGTGTAGTGTCTTGTAGAGAAACATGGCGTCTTACGTATTCATGTACAAATATAAAATGTGAAATTTAACTGCTTTTAAGGGCATTTATCATATTTATTCAATGTCATAAATTGAGATGTAAATTTCTTTTATTATTACCAAAGGATTATTCGCTGTCATTTTTACCAAATGAATATTATCTATTATTTTAGAGAATAAAATAATAACTCATTATATTCAACCACATTATGCGTTATTTTCAAAGATTAAAAGTACAACGTATTATTTAAACAGTTTACGGCGTCCAAAGCTGGGCGGTCGCACTACCATAAACTAGGGTTTCATTAAAGAACCCTCTCAAGTAGAGCTCCACAGCGTGCTGCATCTCTGCTACCTCGTCCTAAAGCTCGCAACTCACGTGGTTTACGATCATATTTACGATCCCGTATAATTTTTAGTCGCTTGCCGTAGGATGCTATTATTTCAGGGTTCCGTAACATAAAACAAAAAGAAGAAACTGGTGTATATTGTTTCGTCCTGTCTGTTTGTTCGCTCGTCTGTATGCCACAGCTTTGTAACTCCGCCAGTTTTTAATTGATTGCGATGAAATTATACAGGCAGTTTTATTATACATTTACAGTAATTACATTTTAGTTCATAGATTTTGGTATTGCTAAAAGTACGAAACTACGTACACACAATCAGCGATCTCGGGGGCTGGAAAGTCGAGGAGAAAGGAATTAAACAATAATCACGTAGATTATTGTTTGTGGATAATATTTAATTACAGCAACAAAAGCTGCCAATATTACGGTGGCTATATATTAAGTTTTTAAGATATTTATAAAATTTTAATTTTGGAGAAATTAGACATTGGTAAAGAAAAGGGTAGGAGGTATTAATTGAAATTACGTAGACCGAATTCAATTACGATCTAAAAACCGGCCATGTGCGAGTCGAACTCGCGTGGAGAGGGTTCCATTTTCGAAATAATCTCATTACCTTATAAATTTCAGTTTAAATCTCATCCAAATCAGTTTGTCATAAAGATATTTAAAAAAAAACTCTACAAAATAAAAGAAATATAGTAAGTTATCGTAAACTACAATATGAGCCCAGTTCTTTCGTATAAATGGGTTATCACAATATCCACTAGACCAACTAGACTAGAAAAATATTTATCAGTCTTTGGTAAAATTAGGCAACACATTTTAAAAACATTATCTCACGACTAATATTTTGCGATTATCTTGGACATTTATGCATCTTGGGTTTTCGTCTAAGTTTTCCTGTAAATTGTGACTAAGATCGTATATTTCATATTTTTATCAAAATTTTATGCTCGATAGTTATAGGGCGAAATTGGGAACGATCGATTTTCGTATATTTTTCTAGTATCTTTTGAACTATCTATTTTAAAATTACATAAAAAATGTGTTATGTTTCTTATATGTAGCAAATTCATTCTCTTTATATGTTACATGATACACGGGACAATTTTTTATAAATTTTTAATTTGCCCTTAGAAATTAATTTCCTAAGTCAAAATCTATTATTTATGTTGGTAATAGCTTATATAATTTTGTATGGTTAGCCAATTACAACTTTTTTCATCCAGCAGATTTGAATGACAAACGAATATGACAGAGTGACTAACAGACACATGAGTGATCCTATAAGGGTGACGCTTTTTCATCGGGCGTGCGAAGCCCTAAAAGCGGCGGAGTTAAGTTTAAAATTCAATTACACGGCGTTCCAAATGTATACTATTTTAGGGCGGCCGAGGCGCGCCGCCGCCCGTTGTGTTGCGAATCGCCCGACCGAGAAGCTATCAAAGAGATCCCGTTTTTTAATTAACCCACGGAAAAATATTTTCAGAGCCGGCCCCCTGGGTAAATATTTACAAACTTGTTATTAGGTCTGCCCATCGGCATTCCTATCCTTTTTTGCAAATGTTTGTTGCCTTTGCGAAGTTGGTAATTTCATCTGTATCTACATCTACAGCTATAAATTTGGCTTTTCTATTGAAGGTAAATTTAGAGTTTTCAGATAAATTTTTCGAGTTCCGTATACCGAATAAAAAATGAATCCTTGTGAGATCACTGTCATAGTTTTCTGTCTGTCTGTTCGTTTGTCAAGGCCATTTTCTTAGAATTTATGGAATAAAAATTATGAGATTTCGGATATATACAGAATTAGGCGATGCAATCACGAACATATAGTCTCAAATAATCAAATTTAAATTTTTAGGGATAAATATGACACATCAAATGAATGTGAAAAATTAAAAAGGAATAATTAGCATTTTCCTCTAAGCTCCGAAACTACTGAGTCTAATAAAGAAAAAAAAATTGGAGAGGGCCTTGCTTATGGTTTACAGGAAAACTTACAAGAAAATCCCAACTTCTCAAATGCCCACGAGATATATAAAGTATTCGTACAGAAAAAGTGTGACAAAAAAAGAATAAATAAAACCGCCTGCAAAAAATTAGTTAAATATTTTTTTAAAAAGACTTCCAAAACTACTAATTAGTCATTTTTGGACTCGGTTCCAGCTAAAGCAAGGCAAAAGAGCATATAATATACAAACATAAATATGACACGTAAAATATTGAGTCAAAAATAGATCTTATAAGTGAGACTTATTTTTAGTTGGATCCAACTCCAAAAACAATTGATTAGTTATTTTTGAAGTCCGTTAAAATATTAATTAAATAGGTTTTTGGAAGCGGTTTTCATTTTGTTTTTAGAAAAATTTATTTTATTTTATATTTTTAGGGCTTCGAGCCAAAATGGAAAAAACGGAACCCTTATAGGTTCGTTACGTACGTCCGTCCGTCCGTCCGTCCGTATGTCAGGCATTTTATTCAAAAACTACTAGACTTATATTGTTGAAATTTATAGTGCAGGTTTCTTGTATAAGTTGCTACTAAGTTTGGTAGTTAAATAACAAAAATAAATATTTCTAGGGAAGGAGAGGCACTCCATACATGTAACAAAAGCTGAAAGAAGTTTTTTCAGAAAACATCACGTGTGGCACATATTTCGACAGTTCTTTTAAAAACACTTTATGATTTTTAAGCAATTTTTTTTGATTACGTGAATAATTTCGGAAATAATCACTCAGAAAGTTGCATAAACTGTGACTCCCCACTTTGTTTTCTAAATCCTATGTCCAAAAAACATGAATAAACTAACCAAAGTAACGCTTAAAAATACTTTCAAAGAAATAAATATTTTGTACATGATCATATTTACTTTTTTTGAGTTGTTTAAGAAAAACTTCACGTCTCAACAGAACAACAAAGTGCCGTGAATATTCGTTCTTTTGATGATGCCCTTTAGTTTACACTAGTTTAATAGTAATAGTCGACATACCTACTCGTTTTTCTAGTTATAGGCCCCTAAAGTGCTTATAACTATTCCGTGCAGGAAACGTGGAAGAAGTGTAATATTGTACTTTTTCATCTGTAATGCATTTCTTCATAATAATGGCTTCGGAACCTTATAACGCGTGTCGTCTGACATGAACAGGTTTTTTAGTTATCGAATAATTGTAACTGTATAATTCCCTCAGCCACTTTATAATGTGGTCTGAACCATGATTAATATAATAGTAACAATAATGTGTGTACAAAAAACATTTTGTACATAGTAGACTATTTTTCAGGTTCATGTCTTAATTTCACTTATATTTATATAATGAAGTGTGGTTAAAATCTCAAAGAGTTCAAAATTTTAAGGTTTTTTTTCCTTAATATTGTTTAAATTTAAATTATCTAGTCGACCGAGTTACCTCTCTGTTTCAGATTACTATAATAGTAAAAAAATAATATTGCGAACTATGCTAATAAAAGAAAGAATACAATAGAGGAATAACTCCCCAAAAAAAAATATTCCAGAATAGGGTCTTATATTCCTCATCTTTAGTATATGTTTAACATTGTTTACATTTTCGTAGCAACTTGCAACTAAAGCGAAATAAAAACGGTTTCGTTTTTACTGATCGAGCAAAACTAAAATCATTATGTTGGTATATGCACTTGCTAAAGATAAAAAATGAAATCAGTTCACGTTCCAAGAATTCCATTTACTGCATACTCTATATTTATTACACCGTTTTTTTTATATAATTTAAATAATTACGAGGAAACTTACTAGTGTAAAATATATACTTAGTTGCTATTGATAAAAAATAAATTAATTAACAAATGGAATAAAAAAGGGCGTGCAGACGCAGCTGGGGACCGCCAGGGACGTACCTAGTACTGAGCGCATACCGAAGGCGGCGGCCGGTGGGCCGAACTAGGTTAACGCGTCATGTGAGAAGCGAGTTTACTTTACGCTTTTGGTAGCTGCGTCTGCAATAAGGTTAACTGGCGTGTTTGGATTAATTCGTATGCACGCCTCCTTTGTTCCGTATTGTAGCTAAACAGAAACGAAACCGTATTAGATCATTTTCTTGTACCTTTATTCAGGGTTTATTTTTAGCCCTTGTATACGCAGTTAGATTTTGTAATTATAGTGCAGTTCGCTATTTTGTTAGATTTATTTGGGATTGTTGACGTGAAAATGGCTATTAACTATGATTAAAAAAAATCTAGACTTAATCAGCGATATTGGTGAACGTGCAAAACCGTCTTAGTTTACATAGAATACGGATCCCACAAACTTATTGCTTGTCTAGGAGATTACATATGTTCTACATTATAATCTCCCGACTTTTTGGGATTTGCTGTTGTAGACAAATATTGCTTGGCATAATAGGCATTGTCGTTGTTAGAATGTTTGTTATTGTATATTAAAGAAGGGTTATTTTAATGAAGTATATACTTTTTTCTTACGTATTCAACTATTTCCTCTTTAGCGAAGTTTTTATATCTCCCATTTCAATCAATCTGCATACAAAATTCTAAGCCGTTAATATTAACCGATTATGAGTGCCCTGTCAAAAAGACGTATTACGTTACATCAGATCATGTCCCATTAACACTGAACATATATAAAATTTTTCAAGACGATGCTATAAATCGTTAGATAAGCCAATGGAAAAGAGCAAACCGTCTTTGATAGCTACCTAGTAGTGTCTCGTTTCTGTAGTCCGGCACAGGTGTAGTATCATTTCTTAGTTAAATGTTTAAAAAGTCAAACTATAAGTATTTGTCTGATTTCAGGCACAAAGCAAGTTTTCGAACAGATTACAAATTAAAACTTTAATTTCAGAAATGTGGATTGTGAGATATTTTGAAAAAAAAATTGAAATTAATTTCTAACGTTTGAAATAATTTACTGTTCCTATGTCCTCGTTGGAAGATTTTGATATAGATTTGAGATAAGAATTGAAGATACACTCTTGTTCTACTTCATACGAGGGGTGTTCACTATAAATGAGAAAAAGTTACAAACTCTTAGGAAACAAAAAAGTAAGTACTGTGTGCTAAAGCTGTAATATTAATTTTAAAAAAGGAAATAATTTTGAATATCTTTAGTTTTTTTTTTAATGGAAGTATTTTGTTTGCAGTCTGTCGTGGTGCGTTGTTGAAAGTGGAAAAAATTGAATTGCGTTCCGTTTTAAATATAAGTTCATAAAAACTGTCACTACAGAAAGAGACAATCAAGATTTACAGGATACTTCGGAAGAAATGCTCTTCCATTCTACAGTTGTCTTTTGGCACGCGGATTTTAAATATGGAAAACATGTACCAACAATGGCCCATGCTTGGGTCGTCTAACGACGGCGGGGACCGAAGAAATTATAAAAAAGTCGAAAAAAGCACTTTAGCAGATCGTCGTGTCACGATATGTTTTATAGCCGAAAAACAAAGATTTCGACTGATAGTGTGCATAGCATTTTTCAGGACGTTCGGGGGGTGAAAAAAGAATCATCGCGTTGGGGCTTCAGAATGCTAAGCGATGCACCAAAACGAACCAGGCCGAATATTGGAATTGTAACAAGATTCTAATAGTATTTTTGGTATGATTTAAAATCAAACATGAAACCTGGTTTCACCATTACGATCTAACAATAAATTTATAGTTTCTTACTCGGAAAATAACATCATCTCCGACCCCTAAGAATTTAAGGTGTATTATTCTACTGAAAAGATCATGGGCTCTCTTTTCTGGGATAGTAAGGGCAGTGGTGTAAAAATAGGGCGGTAGGGCTGGCAAAATGCCACAGGACCTCGACCCAAGAGGGCCTCGGCCCAAGAGGCCGTGAGCTCAGAAATAACTTTTTAACATTGTATCTAAGTAGATACCTATTTTATTTTTATTTTTTTATATTGTTTATTTATATTACATATATTTTATTTTATTTGAAAATCATAATTTTTAAATTTTTTTAAGTACCTACTTAAAATCCATTAAAGTGAAACAACTAAAGACTATAATACAAATTCAAGCTAATCATTAAGATTTCAACACATTCTAAACAAAAAGATGTTGATCGATTTTAGAACGCATCCATTGGTTGCTTCATTTTTTGTCGCGGTACGTTGGTAGCGCGCGTAAAGCATTGACGGTCGAGGAATTCCCTCATTTTGTTAACCAAGAAAGTACTTTTAGCTAGCAAGGCTATGTTAGGGGAATCCCAGGTTTGCTATTTTTTTATTTACGGAGGGCTCTACTGCGCATTCTTTGTTTGATTGTTTTGATAATTGGTCATTTACCTATATCTCGATTTTTCGTAGTTGTTGTTTTATTGAACCTGCAAATAGAGACAAAGTGAAGTTAATTGTAAAATTTAGATATTAAAATATCTAGTTCTAGAAATATTTAAGTGGGAGTGAAAAACAAAAAAGAAAGAGGAAAACTGAAGAAAAAATAAAAGTTACCTAAAATTAGTCAGTACTAGAAGAATGATGACTTTATTAATGAAATTGCGAGTGAACAGTGCTCCAAAAGTGAATAATTGGACCTAAAGTATACTAGAATTACGTATGCAGCTCCCGACACTATTGTCTATTCAGATCCAGAACAATCACAACAAGTACTAGTAAAAATCAAAGTGTGAACAATATTGAATATTCACATGTTTCAGATAAGGGTAATTTTAAAGAGTTAACTGATCAAACGAAACGGTTCGTGATCGAAAACGGACATTGTAAACCTAAAAGTCTTTTCTTAAAAGACAGTTACAATGGATTTTTTTATAGAAAAACATTATTACATTGTTTCCTTGAACTTGAACGCACATGGCTATCCTATTCTTTAATAATTTAGAAGGCGTATTGTGATCTGTTTTGGTTATTCGCAAATCGGGCATCTTTAAAAATTCAAAATGTTTGGATGGAAGGCTATGACGACTGGAAACATATTGTAAACGCCATAGAAAGACACGAGACATTGAAAATTCATCTGGATTTTTGTATTACGTATATATAGTGGAACCTACACAGAACACTTGATGAAGAGCAAGAATCCATGATCAAAAAAGAAAAATCTTTTAGTGGCCAAGTATTTTCTAGACTTCTTGATGTTACTCTGACACTTTAAACGTGTAATTTAGCTTTCTGCCGTAGAGAAAAGGCAGATAGCAATGACCCAAGCTCCATATGAAACTTTTTGAGTATTATTGAGTTGTTAGGAAACTACCACCCGATTTTATAAGCTTTGTTAAGTAAATCAAAGGGCTAGATAAAATACTTAAGTCTAAAAATACAAAATGAGATAACTACTCTTCTAATTCTAAAAATAGAAAATGCATTCATAAATGAGATAAATGCCGCACCATTTTACTATATCATATTCGATACAACTTAAGGTATTTTAAAACTCATCAAATACGTGAACTTTACCGTTATTGTATGATCGCGATAGATGGTAACGGAATCCCAAAGGCGCTCGTTATTAAAGGGTCATTTTTGGGATTTCATGAAGTTAAGGATCAAACTGCCTTAGCAATGTCCAAGCAAATTATTAAATCCATAAATGACAAAAATATTCCTCTAAATAATTGTTGTGGATAAGGATATGATAGTGTTAACATAATGGAAGGAACTTTGGTGGGGTTTAAAAACTCATAAAAGATATCGAGTCAAATGCTGTATATGTTCACTGCTGCTCATAACTTAAATCTAGTACTTAGTGATGCAGTAAGAGAGGTTATTGATACGCAAAGTTATAATTTTTTGGGCATGGTACTAAAAGATGGAATATTTTGTCAACTTCCATATCTAATAAAGAAAGGGAGTTTTCAACTTCAATAATATTTGAAACATTAAACCCTACTGATGGTCAGGACGTTATGATGCTGTTTTAGCTTTAAAAGTTCGGTTTGCTAAATTCCAAAAAGCACCAATGCAAACAATTCTGTTAAATTGCAAATCAGATAAAAGGAATGAAGCTATTTCACTTTTATTATGTTTTTGGTTTTCCATTGCAAAAACCTACAAAGTAACGATGCAGTCTCTAAATAACTTCAGTCTAAAGCCATCTTTTAAATATAAAGGCATCTTTCAAATGTCTTAAAATGTTTGGAAATTTGTCTAGTAGAATTGGAAAGGTATCGATATGAATTTGTAAATTTAAAATTGGAAACAAACAATGTAGCAGAAAAATGGTCCATCAATTCTGAATTTTCTAAAACTCGTCGAAGATGAGCATCTCCAAAATCCGGAAAGTTTGATCAAAGTGAACATATTTTATCGAGTGTTGGACATCATTACTTATCAACTGAAATAGCGTTTCTTTCCGATGAATGAAATTGTTTTGCGACCATCGACTTTGCAAACTTTAAATGAAACTGATCTACCAAAAAAAGCTCTAGAATTTTTTGATGTATTTAAAAACGACTTAACTGAATCATTTACCAAGGAAATTCTCAGTTTTCGGCCCACTTTCAGAGACAAAATAAATAGACCTCGCTGATTTACTAACAATAAAAATTCATTTTATGTCCTGCAGCGTTCCTGAAATATGCACTGCGTTAATGTTATTTGTCACAATTCCTGTGTTTACAGCTAGTGCTGAACGATCATTTTCAAAACTAAAATTAATAAAAAGCTATTTAAGCAACTCTATGGGACAAGACAGTTATGTAACTTAGCTATTCTCTTAATTGAAAATTCTATAGCCCGATCTTTAAACTTTGATGGTGTTATAGATACTTTTTCGGAACAGAAAGCTCGTAATAAATACTTTATTGAAATTATATTGCTATTTCATTGTAAATATATCAACCTATGCTCTTGAAAACATAATAATTATTAGTGTTGGGTAACTACTTATGTGGTTTATTAAAATTAATCTAAGTACAAAGTGAGGATTTTTACTGACAGAGCCCCATCCAAAGAATTTGCCACAGGCTCCAGATGGTATAGTTAATAGTTACGCCACCGAGTAAAGGGGTGGTTATGATGGAATATCTCGACTGTGGAGCTACTGTTATGGCCTCTTTGTATACAGAACAAATAAAAAATTACGTAACGAAATTCGAAAGAAACAGCAAATCGCAAAAAAAAATGGTTTGTACTATCAATATAATGCCTCGGTTCACAGGTCCGCGTTGCTATAGCTGCAGTTCGAGATGCTGGCTATAAAATAGAACTAGCATTCTCCATATTCACGCTAACTTGCCACCAGTGTTTTATATTTATTTTGAAGATTGAAGAAAAAAAATAATAGACAGTGTATTCTTTGAATTTTACGAGTTAAAATAATGGAAGTTTTTGAATCAGTGTCCGCTACCATAATGCGGCAAGTACAATATTAAGTCGATAACAATGTAATAACCTGCATGCTCTATCAATTGATATTGCAATTTTGGTTGTCTCCTCGGTGAATTTTTGATTGTTTTTTAACATAGACTTCAACCTACGGGTATATTTAGTTTAAACAGCCAAACATAACACAAATCATCTGATGCTGTAATCGGGATGGTCTTTTCATCAAAGAAATTCAATTCCAGGACTTAATCTAAGTGTATAGATTAGCAAATTAAGGAAATGTTTCGCACATTCAGCTTGGTAAGTGTTGTTTACGAATATTGTTTATGTAAGTATGATAATGTTTGTGTAAAAATTTTGAAGATCGGTTAAGGCGTTCGAGAGATATCGAGAATCGAACAATTTCATAGAATGAAAAAAGGTCGTCTAGCATAACTCTGAGACGACTCGGAGGCGAGATTTTACGTACGTTTGATTCGCTTAGAACGTTGCAAACGCAAAGATCGTCGTTTCAATAGTTCAGGAGGAGTTGCTATTCAAAGGGAAATAGGTTTCTTCGCTATAATTCGGCCACCGTACGTCCGATTGGCCTACGAAAAGTGTTTTATTCCTTTTCGTACAGTTCTAAATAATATTTCATAAAAGTTTGTTGTAAAGCTTTTGTACTTTAGCATTCATTAAAAAGGTTAGAAAAGATTAACAAGAAAAATGTGTTTTTCAAAAGCTTGATTATATATTTATATGGGAAGCAGTAAATTTTTAAATCTGTAATAAGTCAGTATAAATTATACTTTGTATCGTACTTTTTATGTATTTGGATGGAAAGCTCCTTTCTGTAATAGGATAATTTTTTCCTTTCGCATAAACAATTGTATACGTTTTGTGTTATTCAAACTGATAGTGCAGCGTATACCTAAATCTAGAGTTTCTTGGTGTTTGTCATGGCTTCTTTTATGTAGAAACAGTTTTGTTGCGGTAACAATGAAAGTGTACGGAAAGATATTACATGAATATATTATTCTAGTAATTAGATAGTGGTACTTTAGAGTTCAGCACACCTATCTGCAATGCGTGAAAAAGCGAGTCAGATCGCCGCTGACTTGCAATTTATTAATCATTGTTCTTCTGTCATGTACATATTGAAAATCTCGATCATCATTAGTTTTAACTGAAAAAAGATTGTGATGAAACCTAAGTGTTAGTGGCGATCCACCACAATGTTCTACGTGTATACGATGTTCCCGATAACCTTTTTTGAGAGGACTTGTTTCTATAGAAATGTCAGTGGAAACGGTTCCTTCTTCTTTTAATGAGAGTACGGAAAATAATTAACGTACTATCTTCTTTATTTTCTTATTATTAACACATTCTGATTTACATATTCACGTTTTAATACGTTTTTTAAAAGGAGCCCAAACTCCGTTTGCCCAAGGACTCTTGCTTGACCCGAGGAAGTACTACCCAAATGTTGTATGTGGATTATATAGAAGTGATTGGTTTTAGCTAAGATTAAAAAATACTGAGTAAGTATAAGATATTGTTAAATTGTGACAAAAGAATAATCAAACTATGGTTAAGTAAAAATAAAACAAAGTAGTAACATCGATAAAAATTTTATTGATAAAACGACGACTGCGAGAGTCACCCGTTTCGATAAGCGTACTTTCTCCCGACGGCTTCCGGATAATTATTTGTAATATTATGTCATAATGTGATCGTTATTGTTAACACTCGATTACAGTACACGGGGAGACGATGGGGTGGGGAGGGCGGGGCGCGCGGGGAAGGCGGCGGCAGCCGGGAAAGCGCGCGCCCACGGATCACAATGTAATTTACTATCTACCGACAAGTTAATGTCTAATTGCTAGATGTTTTAAAAATTTACAATGAAAAATAGATTTCGTTCTAAAAATATGGGGGCGGAGCGGACGTCGGTCGCGAGGCGACTCGGGCCGGCCGCCGCCCGCGCCTGTTGTCTATCACATTGAAAGATCATAAAGTACATGTAACGCGTTCGCCCTTCTAGCAGGCTCTACACGAACAAGTCCTTAAGCGAAGAGCACAGCGTCGCGTCGCAGCCTTCGGTGCTCTCCTCGTCGTCGCCCCGTGGGCCGCACCAGCGCTCGCCGTCGCGGTCGGCGGGCCGGCCGCGGGCGCCCGCACGCTCTCCGCCGCGCCCGCTGGCCGTGGCCGTCGCGTTGCTCGGGGCCGCGGTGCCCGATGTTGAAGGTGTGGGCTCGCCCGCTCCACTTTGCGCAGGAACACTTCGATGGCGCTGCCTAAGGCGCTCGCGTCGACGACCGAACCGGAGGGCCGATCCCAAACCACGGCCGCCGCATCGCCAGCTGGAGGTTTCGAATCGGGCGCGAATGTCACTTTACCCTTTTTAGTTTCGCCTTCTTTCTTCTTATTGGCTAATGTTTGATGTCGGCGCGTAAACCATGTGCCGCCGGCGGCGCTGGACTTATCTCGCAGCGAAGACGCGTCGAAGCTACTGGAGCGCATGTCGGCGAGTCTGCGGCGCGGGTCGGCGACGGCGGCGGCCCCGCACCGGTCGATCTCTGTAGCGGAAGAGGTGAGTGCGTTGAGGAGATAGTGCAGATCGGTGTCGGTGCAAACGATCCCGGAACGAGGTTGAGTAGCAGCGAGCCCGGGGCTGAGTCCGGCAGGAACGGGCGCAGGCGAAGGTGGCATATCGGAGGCTCGGCGGCGCGCCGGTATAGGCGGCAGCGGCGCTCCCACGAAGTCCGAGTGCCGACGGCCGCGGTTTGTATAACGCACGGAGCCGGCGCCGACGGGCGAGCGTTCATCCAACGGCTGCACTTCGCATACGCGCTCGTTCGACGTATTCCATAGACGCATGCGCACTTTGCGAGCTTGGACAATATCGTCCATGATGTCCAGCTGTAGGTTGTGACTACTACCGAGTGTGTCCGTAGCAGGTGGGCCTGTAATGATATAATCATTTTAGTAATAATTATATTTATAAGCTATTTACATTATGGCTTTAAATCAACATAATAACATACATTTTTTGGAGCCGGAGTCCCTGCGGCGTGCTAGAGCAGGAAACGCCGCGATAGACTCGCGGCGCCCGCGCCCGAACAACGCTTGAGGCACCCGAGAAATTGTCACCACTGAGTGCCTAAACACAACATAATATCAAAAAGTTTTATTCGTGAAGTACAGTTTGAGAATCATTAAAAGCAGATATTAATATGTTTGTTCCACTTTTTTTGTTACGTACATTTATGACCCTGAACGTAAGGGTCCGACTGTCGAGATATCAATAATTATATATTCTTCATCGATGATATATTTTTCAATGTGTGTCTTGAAACAGGTATCTTATTTCACGCATTACATATTTTATTGATCTAACCGCCTAGTTGGTACTAAGTCGAGTTATTACTTGTCTATGATTTATTCAGCCTACCATAGATACAATACATAACAGACGCTAACTAATAATATTTCCATAACGATTTAACGGCAGATGGTTGAAGCGTAATATTCACCTTCTGCCGCCGGCCTGCGGTGGCGCCTGGCTGAGTGTGGCGAGGAAGGCGGCCTCGCGCGCCTCCCGCGCCGCCGCTTCCGCACCGCGCTCAGACAGCCTCCGCACCTAGCGTCGTTATAGTATATGTATATTAATCTAGGATGTAGCGTTAGAAAACCCTTCCTTCATCTGTTAATAGAATAAAATGATGATCTAAGAGCATATTTAGATGTAAAGAATTTAGGAATATAAAAGTTTTTAGGAAAATCCTGTTGCTAACACTTTTTCTGTTGTTGCTAGCATTTTTTTTTAAATAAACGACTTTGAACATGATGATATGAAGTTCAGTGCTGCATCAACTGATGTCTTTGGTTATCACAGTGAATGTTTTAAAAATAAATTAGTGAAACCAAAATACAAAGATATTAATTAATTTTACATATAATTATAACTGTAATAAAGATTGCAGAATAATAAGTTAATAAATTATGAGATGGCACTCGATACATTCATTAAACACTTGAAGGAATCTAATATGAAAACAATATTACAAATGAATTAATAAAGTTAACAATATTAGAAAGATCTTTCTGACAATTTTTATATTGTTAAATTTTTTATGTTTAAATACCACTTTAAAATATTACTTCATTCTTTCTATTGTCTGAGGTGTTAATTCGCGGAAATCCATAATAGACTCTTGCCTGCAACATGCATTAATCGTTATGTGAAATGCTGTCATACATGAGAGTATTTCACATGACGAGGTTGGGTCCGTATTTGTCGGTTGTTTTTATCACTCTACGCCCCGGTGGATGTGACTGTCTGCATTTTCCTGAGGATGTGCCTGGTTGGCATGAAACGTACGTAGAAATTCACAATATAACCATTAGCGGACTAAGATAATTAAAAAAATTAACATTTGTTTAGGTGTTCGATATCGGTCAATCCTCTCGAATCAATATTCAATTCTTTGGATAAAGATTCGTAGTGGAGGAGCAGATTCGAGGATCAGCGGTGGGTTGCATGCTGCATATTAATGCATGTTGCAGGCAAGCGTCTATTAATTAATTCAGATAAAAGGTGAGAAAGGTAAAGGAATTTCTTTTGACGCTGAATGCTAAACTACTTATTTCATTACATATTATGTGTTACCTGTCCATGCCTTTATTTATAAATTAAGAGCAAGACAATAAAGCATTTTTTGCCTATTTTTTTGTTTGTTTGAACAGAACGAACCTTATTTTAATTAACATCGAGCTAAAAATTATTGGTCTATTTCGTATTTCACCTTTTATGTGTTTGCATCTCACAGAAAAAAATATTTTTGACGAGACAAATCGAAAAGAGTTTTTCAAATCTGTCCCGGTAGAACTACCGACGATATTTAATTACGAAAATTTAAGCGACTTGTTTAGCACAAGTTAGAATTTACATAAAAACAAATAATATAAATTATTATCCTCAACCCACCGTATTTCGAACTGTTGTGATATTTTCCTGAAATAAACAGAACGAAATGAAAAAAAAGCCTTGTCTACAATTTGCCCTGATCGCCGTTTAGACCGTACTGAGAGCCGCCCACGCGTCATACGCTATATAGTCTTTTATACGCCGATGGGTGGTGCAGACATTGTTTTTATCACATTAACGTTGTTTAGTTAATTATAGGTGGAGACAAAGTTGTCGTCGCTTTGCCTTCGATCAGAAGACACTAGTTTTGGGTCCTGATTGACCAATGTTTTTTTTATTGTAAATATCTACAATAAATTAAATCACACGCTTCTTGCCGAGCTCGTGGAGCCGGCGGCGCGGATGTCGCTGTCACATTGGTGATACAGGTCGTTGGTCGCCTTCAACTTGCAAATGCAAGTTGAAGGCAAGCAAGAGAAATCCCTTGCTTCAGTCGACAAATTGTAGAATACAAAAGGCCATTCGGCAGTCGAAATGGAAGTACATTTTATATCATTTTCATATGTAATTCATGTGAGATATGTAAATTTTGGATTTGCAAAATTTTGTAATTTCTAAAGTAGTTGACCGATTTGGCTCATATTTGAAGTCGACTTTTATAATTGTCCATAAAACATGTATGTTGAGTTTCATTAATCTCTAAAGAATTGTAGACGCTATCGTGCTAACAAGCCTTGTGTTGTATCGTATATATATACATATACATACATTGATAAACTTTTGAACTATATGTACTTTCTGACTCACTTTGTTAAGTCGGGAAACAGCAAATTTATTCAATAGTTGTGTCATGAGGACAAATACAATAGTTAGATTTTTATGAAATCTGCTAAAAATTGTATACCTGGAACTAACTAGTTAATCAAAATAAATAAATGTAACTCGTTATTTCTTTCAAAACACTAAATCAATCATTCTTATTTCATCGTAAATAATTTAAGTGCGAGCAAAAAACTGAACAAAATCTTTAAAGAAGCCACACGATACCTGGCTAGCTGTGGGTCCAGAAGTGCACGGGGGCGTGGGTAGCGAATGTTTACGCGTCTCACGCCACGGCGACAAGTGATAGGGGTCCGGCGGCGACTCCTGGTCGAGGCTGAGCCCGCGCGGCGCGGGCGTGGCGCGCGCGCCGTCGCCGTCGGCGTCCTCGGCGCCGCTCTCCTCCACCACGATGAGGGGCTCGGCGCCGCCGCCGCTCACTGCCATCGAACCGCGCCGCATCATCTGCTTTATACAAGTACAGAATTTATGCTTGCGTTCATAATATTATCCCTAATCAACAGTATGTGAAGCAAGGAATGATTTATTTGTTTTTGTTATCCGGGAACGGCGTGAAATGGAATGAAAATAAAATTAAGCAAAACTAAATAGAGGATGTTTGAAATACACGAGAGTATGACTGAATGTATTATTATGAGAGGCAGGCAAAAAGCTAAGTTTTTATATGCTTGTCCCTATTACTTGTTTACGAAGGATGGTAGGTAAGCACGAGGGTAATATTCTAGGGTGAAATACAAGAAAATACAAGAAATAAAATGATGAATCATGTTTCCGTTGCAGTTTAATCAAAAAAGGGAGAAGGCTGTTTTCCAATTATTTGAAGTACGTATGTCATATTAAGAAAATAAAAAAATATACATATAAAATTAGACATTTGAAATAAGATTTTTAAAAAATACAATTTTAAAAAATGTAACTATGGGAATCTTTGGCAATTTGGAATTGTCATTTGTGTTCTTATTGTGATATCGTTTTGAAAATTGTGCGTAGGTAGTATAATAAATTTAAACGTAGAGTAAATTTAAATCGTAAATAATCATGACGCGAATATATGACATGATTATTTACGATTTTCGCTGCGGCTTAAGTTAACAAGAAAGTTGCCAGAGAATTAAATTGGAATTTGGCGATGGAGCTCCATCTTCTAGCTCGGTATTCCTGGGTCAGTAAATTCAGACATGGACGTGATCACCTCTTTGATGATTTACGTGAAGGTCGGCCGGCGATTGCAGTAACCGAAACGAATATTGATACTGTACGATAACTAACTGAAACTAATAAAAAATACTTGTGAGTTAATTCGTATTTTATACATTATATATTGGCACGAGTAAACTACAAAAGATTCTGCATATACATCTGAAGGTTCTGAAGCTTTGCACTGCTTGGTTGCAACACTCCATGTTTGTAAGAGGTCATCGAAGACGTCTCCGACAAAGATTGGGCCAACTGTCTTTTCCAATGGTACTAAAAAATGCAAAGACATGTAAATGGTGAGGGAATATACATTAAAAACAATAAAAGTATCATAAATAAAGTATGTGGTCTTATTAATGGGAGTCCAGAACCTTTCAGTAACGGCCACATATTGAAAATTCTATGACGATATAAAGCTATAGCACAAGATAGTGTCGCGCATTCGCGCGTTGTAAATATACGGGTCAGACGATATATATGAACAGTTGAGGTACCTCGCGTTGTGTAATCAATGTTAATCATTATGTTTTGTAATTATTTTCGTTAATTTTGGGTGCTGTGGTTGGTTGACAATGTGCGTGAAGAGATATTATTTAAGAAGTTTTACGTCCATCATGTATACGGTACTGCATGCGCAATTTTTTTATCTTTAATATTTTTAACAACAACATTTTGAACCAATTAGGACAATACCTGTATTATGAGAATATAAATAAACTTATCATTCAGTAGCTGAGTAAGACATACATATTTTACTTATCAACTAGAAGCTATACACGCAACCACGCGCGCGCGCCGGTTTGTGTGCGTGGGTGCGTGTGTATATATCCAACCACATATATAATGTGAATTCTAGGATGTTGTTAGCTGAATATTATCAAAAAATAAACAATTACGACTATGTAGTGTTTTTTAAGTATGATCTTATGTAAAACCCCGATATCTATTAATAACATCTTCGGTTTAAACTTACACTACATGGATATTCTCAGATAGGTAAATCAATGCCAAAATCAATGTATATATTTATTATAGACATGTATAGTATAGACTATTGTTTTTTCCATTTTATCTCACTACGTTTTGTGTTGCCATTTGATCTAACATATGCTAATGGGTAATTCTAACTGAAGCATGTTCTCTTAAACAAGCATTATAGGGAGCATTTCTTTGAAAAGTTTAAGTCGTATAGATACTGACAATAAAATTATAGATTCGTCTCATACAACACTGGATGTGGTGAGCAATGTCAAAGATTTTACAAAGATATATTTAATCGTTATATAAATGAATAATAGTTTATGCATATGCGAAAATTCGCAAGTTCGCAGAATATTTATGATCTAATACTTTTCCTTGTCTTTTCATAAGAAGTTCAGGCTTTAGTAATTCTCTTAATTCGGCAACTATGGCAGCTAAAAGTAACTGAAGCTTCCACTCAAACAGTCAACTTGATTTTGCATTGGTTAAATTTATATTTATCTATGGTTAACAATTATCGATATGAGTCTATAAAACGTGTCTAGAACTAATAGTTACAGATGTCGTGTGAGTTTTGCCGTGGAATATTCAATTATACATTTCACACATTTTTTTTCACGTGTTCTATTTACATAATACATTTACTAAAGTTTATTTGCACAATAGTATTGAAATTTTTTTTGTTCGAAAGTACTTACGTATAAAATACTTTTATTCGAAATTGGTGCCCTTGATACTTACCATATGACGCTTTTTTTAGTGCATAAGTATATAGATCAATGCAAAATGAATATCTTATTTATTGGATAGTCTGTGAGTAAATAAAAGAAAAATAGAGTTTCCTAGACGCGCACGCATATGCGTGACAGGAATCTTTGATTATATTTCCATATATCGTACATATTTCACACATCTGACGTGTTGAAAACATGCCCTATTTCCTCGCTGTTTTTGCAGTCTCTGAGCGCTGCAATCCTTCGATTACACCTGTTCCATTTCGCGTCAACGGTTCGTGATTGCGGTTCATTGCTGATAGTTCATAACATTTCGTGTTAAACATTAAGTAACGATATGCTGTTGTTGCTCAATTTTTGTTACGTCTAATTTTCATTAAACACTTTTTGATTGGAGCCTGATCTGAGCCACGGTACGGCCAGTTGACTTTTTTTATTTTCGAATAATTGCGTTAACTATCATTTAACAAATTTTCAGTCGGAAGGAAATTATTGAAAACAATTTTTTTTTACGTGATTAAGAGGCCACCGCTGTCTCACCCACCCACGGAGTGCCAGCTGACGTTCACCATACTGCATAACATAAATCTCTGAAGTATTTCACGAGTTATTGCTCGATAGGAAATTGGTCAGAAAAACCTGTTGCTGGTTCACGGACTATTAGTTATAATGGGCGTGAAAAGACGTCGAGAAAAACACTTCATGAGATGGGAATTCGGTTCATTAAAATGGAAAACAATCGAAAAGTTCTTATGGAAAAGCACGATATAAGCCTCAAACGAATTGAATACCTCGACAAAATACGCGAATTTCGCGAAACGGGAAAATGTATAATCAATACGGATGAGTCTAGCATACATACAGCCCACACTTAAAGAAGAACTTGGAGTGATGATAAGAAAAAAAAGGTAAAGAATGCCAATTTCAAAAGGTCAATGCTCGATATTTGTTTATGCGGGGAACGATAAAAGCTTTGTACCCAAAGCCTTTTTAATATATAAATCCACAAATACTGCTGGTGGTTATCACAAGGATATGAATAATGATAACTAACATAAATGGCTGATTAATCATTTAATCGCAAAGATAGCCAGTGATTCTGTTATAGTTATCGACAACGCACCCTATCACTAAAAAAATGTTAAAAATTCCCCCAATTCAAACACCATTAAACAGGAAATGATCAACTGGTTAAACAGATACGAAATTCCAGTTGATTCAAAATTGGCGAAACCCCAGATTTACGATATTATATGTCAGGACAAGGAGAGGCTTATAGAGTTTTCTGTGGACAAAGTACTTGTCGAACATGGGCACACTGTGTTGCGATTACCACCATATCACCCGGATTTTAATCCAATTGATAATATATGGTCCCAATTGAAAAGCTTTGTAGCCGCCAGAAACGTGAATATGAATTTAACTACAATAAAAAAAATATTGACTGAAAAATAAACATGATCGGAGCTGAAGAAAGAAAAAGGTCGCGTTTATGCAATCAAATGTGAGAATGAATATCGGAAGTATTCAACAAGGTTTTGTTAATTACACTGATAGATTTGTGATAAATGCGGCTGATAGTACAGTTATATTCACCTCATTGAGTTTGCAGATAGTGAAATGGAAGGAATGGAGAATTTTGATGATTAATAGTTTTTATTAGAATCTGTCATTTAAACAGTGAGTATAATGGTATTATATATATATGTTCATATAAGACATCAATAGGTAACTTTACAAAAAAGATCTTTTTATTTTATTTTTCCACAACCTAAAGCCAGCCTTGTAGAAAAAATGGTGTATTTTATTCAATCACATAGAAAATCATAATTGTTTTAACAGCTCGTAATAGATACCGGACAGTTAGTGTATAGTGCGAAAAAGATAACGCTCCATGAAGCCGAAATTAGCCGATGGTTTTTGTCCAAAGGTCAATGTGCAATATTTCTCGACGGGTATTGTATATATAGTGTGTGTACGTATTTTTATATAAACCTTTCATAAATTTTGAACAGACTAACCGATCAAAATGTAGCTTGCAACATTCTAAAGTGGCCCACTCAACTAAGACTTCCTGAAACGTTGAACAAATACAGCCCGGTAGATTTTGTGGAATCTTAAAAAAAAAGTTTTCAGAAAAAAGGTTTTTTAAAAAATTTTTAGCCTACTCTACTGACCTACTACTAAATTTAAATCTAATCAGATCTTTTCTCCAAGCAGTCGTATCGGTACAGCAAACCCCAAAAAAATCGGTTGATTTGTTCAAGAGATATTGTTGGAGAAAATTAAAAAAAAAAGTGTTTTCTTATATAATTTTGTAAACTATTCTACCAATGAATTCTTAAATCAATCCAACAGTTTTTATTAAAAAAACAACGTCAATCGCTGCAAATGTATCAAATCGGCAGGTTCATTCGAGAGATATGGTTAACTAAATATTCGAAAAAAAGGTTTTTTTAAAATATTTTTTTATGGATTAATTTCCAAAATAAAGTTTTCATCAGATCTTGACTTATAGGGCCCTATAAATTTATTTTGACCATTTTACGAGTGATGTCTGTATGTGTGTGTGGATTAAGTGTATGTGTGGAGAAAAATTATTTAGTATATTTTATAAAGCGCTCTATCAATAATTAACTCTCCTTTTGAAAAACCAACGGCGATCATTGCAAACTGCATCAAAATCGGCGGATTCGTTCGACAGATAGAGTTAAAGTAAAATTCGAAAGAAAAGAGTTATTTTATAATAATATGTGAAGTTCTTCATGGATTGATGTTTGGTAGTCCATCGTCTATTTCTGCTTAAAAGACTGCGTCGGATACCGTAAACCAGATCAAAATCGAACAACGCGTTATAAAGATATCGTAGTTGAAAGAAAAACCGTTTCTTTAATGTGTATAGATTTTCGAATTTGAAGAGTTCAGAAAGACTGTATTTTACAAGTCTTTAGGGCTTGAAAAAAAACTCTTAAATCGATATTTTGCGAGTGATGTACAGAATAATTTACTGCTACTTATTTTTGAACGCTTTGAATTCTAAAGTAGTATGAAGTTTGAGGAATTGCCGGCAAGGTCAACTCTGTTTCAAATTACTTGAGCTTTTCAATTTTTTTAGCTTGAAAAGCTTAAAAACGCATTCCCAATTAAGAAGCTCGAAGACACAGCGATAAATATCATAGCGGGAAGTTTTAGGGATAGTCTGTAGGGTCAATTATTTTTTATATTTTTATTTTCTATAAACCTTATCGACACTGGTTAATACTCAAAAGAAGAAATAAGTTGCATCTATAGTGTAAAAAGATTGGTCGGATATCATGCACTACATAGCATTGCCAATTCCGTACATAGAAATTACTTCTTAAAAGCCTGTTGCAACTTTTTGCGTCGGAGCCATATTATGAGAGCGGCAGATTATTTCATATTATAGGTTTATTTCCTTCGTCATGCTGAATAACATATTAAAACTCCATTATGACCAGAATATTACAACAATTATTCGCATAACTATTACTTTGTCAAAGCGCGATTAACGCCCCACCCTGTGAGACTGTTAACTACTTAAGTATTTTAGTTTCCAGTTTCACATGGTGGAACATTAATGATCTTATCATGTTCTACCCTAAATCATGAGTTCGAGTTGTGATGCTTTCTTGCTGCAACATCAAATAATGTAGAAAATTTACGAAAATATTGTCAGTTATTAGGAGAATTCTTCACGAGCGTGGATTTTCATTTGACAACGTTGTCAGAAGAAACATAACATTTTACTTGGACATTGGAGTTTGTTTTGACTTTTTGATTGATCTGTTAGCAACTTCTTGTAAAGAACGCAAATTCTATAAGTGTTTTTCATAAAAGTCGTAAGTTTAGAACAAAATACGGATGCCGGCTTTTTTGAGCAAATTTTCTTACCCATTTTGTTTGCACGTGACCGTCGCCACTGAATTCAAATTATTTTCATTAACGAAGCGTACGCCGTTAATAACGAAGACTATAGCTAAAAGAATGAATAATAAATCGGGTTGAGTATTAATTACACGGCAGGAGATTTAAGTGGGAGAAGCGTTTTTGTTAATTCTGTAGGTACCGTAAGTTGAAATATTTTTGAGGTTTTTAGGAAATATTTTTAGTAATTCCAAAAATTTTTAAAACATACACGCTAAACAATATAATTTTTTATAAGATATAGATCAGATTTTCAAAATGATTGTTGTTCCTTAATATTGCAAGACTTTATTATTTTTAAGTGTTGTGTAGATGAATGTAATGAATTCTATTATTTTCCTGAAATTATTTTTTTTAAATACATTGAAAAAATAATAATTTAAATTCAAGGAGAAATTAAATAAAAATATTTACTTGTATTGCACCCGTGTGTCACAACTGCTAAAAGTATTGTACATATTCCTTGTTTATGCCAATTTTTATTTTTTGTCGATTTAAGAAAATGCAACATCATAACAAACAGAAAAAAATGGTTCCGTGAATGTAATTTTTTCTAATTAAAATCGAATACTGAAAATAACACGTTGCCACCCTAACCGTGACGATTTGATAATTACGAGGAAAGTAGGAGAATTGAATTTCTACGTCGATGAAATTTCATTTATTATTACATTAATTTATATATTGTAATATACTCAAAACGTATAACATATAATTTTCACGACCGACGCCGCAAGTGAAGTAACAAATTTCCTAATATTGAAACTTGTACTCGAATCCCACCTGACACGCGCCATCGTAACTATCAACTAAGTAGATTTGCTTAAGTTTCTGCAGTAAATTTATTAATGATGGTAAAGTGAGCGCGTTTGAATTCATGTTGCATAACTAACTATGAAAAGGGTTGACAATACAATGTGAAGCTTTAATAAATCGGTGGAATAAACAATTGCATTTATAAAGATTAAATTACCTACGAAGTAAGCAAAAAGGATATTCATAGACATTAAAATAAGTGCTAAAAATTTTATTCATATTACAATTAGAAAACGAATAGAGATGCAAATGCTCATAACCACCTTCGTCTTCTCAAGACTTCAATGTTTCGCTTTATTAATGTCAATCTTTCAATCCATTTTATAAGCAAGCTAGCTTTTTCCCGCGGTTTTGCCAGTGTAGACCTAAAATGAATTTCTTTATTTTGTAGATCGCCCCATTACGAAATGAAGATCCAAATCGCTAACCCGTTCTCGGTTCTGATCCTAGTTCTACTCTCGATTACAGTTTCTTCCATTCGCGATTTCGATCGAGGTCCCACTTCTGATTCCGACTCCGATCTTAATCTGAGACTACGGAACAATTCTCGCTCCCGGTCCTACTTTAATTTTGATCTCAGTACAGTGGTACTGAGAAAAAATTTAAAATGAGACACATCTCTTTCCGATTCCGTATACTGCTTCTGATTCTCATTCCCGCTTTTGATTATAATTTTGATTTCACACTCGATTTTGACATCGGTCTCATTCTAGATTTCGAACCCGGTCTCGATTTTTTATTCTATTTCTCGTCTCGTATACAAAGACGTAGCAAATGTTAGTAGTATCAAAATAAAATTTGGGCTATATTGCTCAAGGATAGAGTAGGTTTCTGTAAGTAAAAGAATTTTTAGATACTTTTGTAGCAGAAATGTCAAGAGAAAGCCAAGTTTTTCCGTTTCGTTTTCGTTTTCGAGAACTTTACGTTCGCGCGTACAACATGTATAAAGCTAGTTTCATAATAACCGAATAAATGATTTAAACACGCTAAAAGGAAAAAAAAAATGGAGATAATACACACAGCGGTTATTTTTGAGTTCCCATAAAAAAATTCATTGCTTATTTTATCCTCTTACAGGTTACTTTTCAAAAATGATTTCTTATTTGTAAAACTAAAATATAAGATTTGTTGTCAATAGCTTCGGCAGTTCAGATTTTTTAAATAAAAATTTCATCCGTATTTTACCTCCTGCAGGGTTAACTTTAAGAGCAATGCATGTAATTATTTTTTAACAGTAATGATTAGCTAAATTATAAACGTTGCCATAAATAGCTTTAACGGTCTCAATTTTCCATACAATATTTCATCTCTTATTTTACGCCCCTCAGGGATAATTTAAAGAAAAAACAATGCATGCGTTTTTTTCTTTATTTTACAAGTTACTAAAATATTAAGTTTGATATCCGTAGCTTCAGTGATTTCAATTCTCAACAGAATAGTATTTTACCACCTTCAACCTTCTAATAATCCTTTTTTTAGTGCTTGGTTACGTTATAAAACGAACTTTTCAACAAAATTTCAAGTATCTGGTCACAGTAGTTTGGGCTGTGCGTTGATATATAAGTCAATCAGTTTACATTATTATATATATCGATTACAATTATATTATGTTATATATATTATTATTCTATTATGAAACTGTAACGAAAGCTTGCTTGTACATTGTTAGTATTTGAATATGTCTGTTTTTATTTTATAATAATATAAACTCATGCCTATTTCTCAGAAGGATAGGCAGAGCTTTTCTTACAGATCTTCATGGCACGATCTTGGCTTATCTCTCTTGCTTCACTAACATCCATCAATCTTTGTATTTCATATTTATTTAAATGATGCTATAAAAAAGTCAATAAAAGGTAACAATACATAAAATTACTTGAAACGAGGAAAGATAAAAGTGAGAAGGAACCGACTAAAATGTAGATTCTTCCAACTATACTAACGATAGTTGCACGTAAAACATTATCAGTTAAACCTATCTTTATCAATCGCTAATTTATCATAAATTTCAAACTACGTTTAATTACTGTTGGTGAATAAAGTTTAAATACTCAATACGACCATTGTTTTGCTAATAAATTCCCAATTCGATAGTACATTCGACAAACACTCCGTGAACAAATATAATTTAACAATACAAATTTGACTACTGTACTTAGTTTAGTTGATTTAGCAAAACCTAAATTCACATATATCTGTATTTGTCTTTTGAGTACTTACAGGTTTCAGAATATCATGTAGACGGAGTGATGTTACAACTGTGTTATTTGCTACTCATATACGTTAGTATGCCGACCCTTTTCCAGAATTTTTCAGTAATAACTTTGTGTTATAGGTACTCCTTTGTTATATATCTAATTTTATAGTCCTGTAATAAAGTTACGTTTATTACGTAATAGCATCAGCTGTGATAAGATTTTGCCATATAATATACAACTGTGTGGTTATAAAATTTGACACTATACGGTTAAAAGTGATAGGTTTTACAGGAAATAGCTACACGAACTCTCGTTTTCAATGTGCATTAATTTTAATGGTCTATGCCGTCATGCGACTCATAAAAAAATTAAAGACTACATTTCGAGATTTCTATTTCAAAATTTTAAAACTCATCATCTATTTATCCTATACTTCATGTTTTATGACTTTGATGGTTTAATCTAACAAATAGTAGTTAGTAGTTTTTTTTATTTACACAGTAGGTGGATTATTTTTTAACTTAAATAATGGACTGTTCGTTTCATTACTATACTAAATAATGAAATCGAATTCTGTTACTTAATTAACGTTCGTTTCCCCAGTAGGAAGTCAAACCTATTGGCACGACTGTATTAAAATAAAACGTGACCATACGATAGTCTATCAAAAAATAAAAGATGAGATAAAAATGATTTAGGGTTTCTCCCAACACTTCCGTTTAAACTCAATTATGACAAAAACCACTTATAAAAATATTTTTTTGTTCCACGTTCTTTTTAACGGGTTCTAACCCTAACAAACGTTAATAGAAGAACGTGGAACAAAAAATTATTTTGAAAAGTGACATTTCGTTAAAAGTGAATTTAAAAAGAGATGGTGGAAGAGGCTCTAAGTATGTATTTTCTTGTTATTCTAAAAATAATTAAAGCAAAGAGTCATATCATAAATACTAACGTATCTATCAGAGTAAATATCTATGATATGCTTCTTTTCATCTTTACCGATACAGCGCACAGGATCAAGACAGTATTTTCGTAAACGTAATGAAAAACAATTAATCAGAGGTCCCATATTTCATATTTTACTAATGAAACATATAACCAGCTTAAATAAATAAAAAGGAATGTGGTAGCGTATGGTACCGAAATATTGGAGATTCGGTAACTATCATGATTGTTAAAATTGCTAGTTTGTCATTCAACGCATATATTAGCAAATTATTGTGTCAGATATTAGACCGTTGTCACAAAAACAATGTTCAAATAAAACGAATCTAAAACCTCAGGCGAATTCGAGTTTAAATGAATTGAATTAACACAATAAGAGTTAATGCATCTATTCTATCTATGCCTGCAATATTTTTTTAATTTGTGTGTGCTATTCTACAAAACGGCTGAACTAATTGTTGTGCCAAGTTTGGGCTAAGATTTAGTGTATGTTTAATAAGCGTCTGTCCCCGACTTCGACCACGTATTTGTAAATTTTGTGACATTTATTTGATTTAAAAGGAGCCATAGACGTCTTTCATACAATGTTGTAAAGAAAATGATAACGTTTTCTGTTGGATAGTCGTATGGGTGGATAGTGGAATATGTGATGAGGCGGATGTTTAGATGGATGATTAATTAGATGGGAGGAAGGGTAGATAGTTGGATAGTGGGGAGAGGGATAGACAGACGGATGCCCAGGATCGATAATTATCGATATCGATGATTATAATCATCGAGAGGAGGTCGGGTATCGGAATCAAGAACAGACCCTGGACTGAAATGGAAAGCAGAATCGGCATGGAAAAGAAAATCGGAACTAGCAGTGGAACCGGCTTAAATAGAGTACACGAGCGGGATCAAGATAGAAATAAAGGTCGTTCGGCGTAAAAAATGAAGGAGAGCATTGTATGTTCACAGGAGCAAAGCCGTGACAACAGCTAGTTATAGAATATAGCTAGAAAAATGAAATCTGCTTTATTTTTAATTGTTATTGAAACAACATAAATGAAAATAACTAAAAGTTCAATAAAAATTGAGTTTTAGTAAAAACAAATAAAACAAAAACAAAAAAATATACAGACGCAGGACATGTCTCAAAATAATACATTAATCTATTATTCACGTTTCAGCAATTAAATTGTCAAACAAACTATATTTACCTAATAAAACAATATCATAATAATTAACTTCGACACAACGAATTTTTTAATGTACGAAATAATCATTTTACAACACAAACAATAAATGTATTAAAAAAGTCAGTGTATTAACATTCTGCGATTCTCGCGCTAACGCCGAAACACCGGCGCGGCCGCCGGCAGCAGTCCGGCCCGAGCGGCGGGGTCTGGGTCATCTAATAAAGCGAGAATCGCAAGCGCCGAGTGCGCACAATAACAGATTTCCCCGCCGTAGCTTTTTTCGGCGTTTTTATTTTAAGAGCGCCTTTGTGTTGCAAGATTAACGACTCCGCTACTGACATCAGAGGCGATGGGCGGAGATCAGCTCGTCATCGGCCGTGACCCCGCCGTGTATACGAAGTTCCGTGTTGAAGCAGGCCGTCTTCGACGTGCACTCCCTCGTCCGATAGATCCGCACGTCGGTTTCGGGCACGTCGAGACCTCGGTTCTTAGCGAACGTTGTCGTTCAATTTTTATTCTTTGTGATTTCGTCTTCGGTCCGGATCGAATGTCGATCTATCTTTTCGTGAAGTTTAAAAATTATTTTCGGCCTCTACTGAGGTTTGTTGTTTCGAAAAGAAATGATAACAGTAATACCTCCTTAGGCCTGTTCTATCGAAAATGCTTACATGTTCATATTTCGGGTAAAATGCGTTCTTGTGTGCTCCTTCTGCGCGAGTGCTGGCAAGGCCAATATGCCTCGCGCACCCAGTCGTGTGATGTCCCTTCACGTAGATAGCGTAAATGAAAATTGTAATATTTTGCATCATCGTTTATTTTGGTACCTATCTTTATTAAGAATCTTACCCTTTAAAATAGTTCTTAAGAGTCCTTCTAGTCGTGTTTCTGATTAAAGTGTATATATCAAAAATATTTAAGAAAGGTAAAAACATACTTAAGCAAAATACCACTCACTCACTCATCACGATCTCCGAAACTATAGATCCTATCGAGGCAAAAATTGATCTGACGATAGTTTGTATAAGGTAAGGACCCACTAGGAGAGGATGTTTAAAATTCACTTTTTAAGTGGGGTAAAAGAGGAGGTGTTGAATTTCGTATGAGAGCTTTTTATGCAGCGAGGTATTATAATGAAATTTGGTATCAATGTTGCTTATTATAAATGATGAGAACTGTTTCTCACAATTAATGGAGATATATAATGTACAAAATGGAAAGCGGTATGGCGAGTGAATCCACAGAAAAGAAATTGAAAACGAAACCGAATGTCGGATATGTTTTACGATGAAAAGTGTGACTGAGATTAAAAGTTAGAACAGTACCTTCGTACCGAAACCAAGATTGAAACCAGGAACGAAGTAGGGAGTGACAGCTAGGCATTTCTATATAAGAGAGGAGGGAACACATTCTCCGTATTCGCTGGCGAAGATGAGACGGAAAGCTAGTATGTATATATTATTTAAACAAATAAAATGAATATGTACACACCTAAAACTTGTAACGAAAATACATAATAATAATAAAAATATATGACCAAATTGATAGGTGCAATACGTAACTATTATCATTTGATTATTCCTTATTGATAACATTAATTACATTTTTTTTAGAGATCAAGACTTTTTTTTAAAGATTATTCATATTAATTTAACTTGCACAAATGAAGCATAAGCAATGAAAAATAAATTGGCACAAGACGCGGCCCGGCGCCGGCCAAGGCCAGCCTCCGGCACTGACCCGTTTCTTCGGCCTCGTGGCGCCCTCTCTCGCAGTCCTCTATCGCTTAACCAAGTTCTGTGTTTACGTTCAATCCCAATTCAAATGCAAGACCATTAGTGACGAAATACTTAAAAGGTTTCATAGACTTACAAGTACAGCCACATCAATAGGCTGTTGAGTGATATGCTATATTTATGATAATATGAGAACGAAGGAGAAGATACTAACTTACACCCGAGTTGAGGGAAAGATTGTTTTTCATTTTATGTGGTGTAGCATAGGTGAACCTATTTTATAATTATTTACTTAGCGTATTTCTATAAAAAAATCGAAGAACATTTGAAGGAAAATTTATCTATTATTTACATATTTTAAATACAATTCTCAAATTAATTTGTATTTCTTTTTCTTCAATTGGCTTATTATGAAATCGGGTTATATGAAGATAGTAATAGCATTTTACAAAACTACCGAAATGTTGTTTTAGGTGTAAGTAAATAGAGTGTGAGATGAATTAAATTAAAAAATGTTTGGTCTATTAATTCTTTTTAGGGAGGGTTTTACATTTAAAGGATAGCAACGGGACCCTATTCTAAGCACACGGCGGTGGTTTGTCGTCCAACCGTCTGTTTGTTTTACTTTTGATAGGCTGTTTGATACAGATCTTTAATGATTTTATAGAATATATGTGTTACTTAATACAATTTAGACTGTTTGCTTGAATTGCAATAGGCAACCAGTAAAAATTTCCACAGAATACGTGTCATTATGGTAAATTTAATAAAAAAAAAGAAAAATAGGAACTTCATTCAATCAAGGAACGTGTTTCTCTCAATATTAATTTATCTTTTACGTAAAAATTGGAATTTGGTAGAATTTTATGAATACATTTTTTTTAAACGAAACTATGTAAAAGAAGAACGGTAAGAAGATTTTAAAATATAAAAATATGCGGTAAAATATGACGTACTCTTCTCCAAACAAAAAGAACTATAAAAAATTGTAAACTATCAACATTGGATTATACGTTTTGGTTAATTAATTTTATAAATGTTTTTTTAGAAACGCATCTTATAAAACAAAGAAAATTATATTCAAATCTAATTCCTTGTATGATTTCAAGTTGCAATTAATTGAAAATTTATAATTAACGCTACGTTTGAGTAATTTTTCCTTCCAATACCAATTTTCCACTCCCGTCACAAGGACAATCGATATAGCGTTAGCAGAAAAAGGGATTAGGCGGCGCGCGCGCGCCAATTAATTTTCGTAAAACGTCGTCGGCCGGCCTAACGACGGTTTATCTTACGCCTTACGCGCGTATTTGTAGAGATATTCGTACGGGAGCCGGTGGAGTGCCCCCGTGTTTCGTATATTCAACGCTTATTCAAACCGGCAGTCCAATTTGGCCGGGGACGGTTTTAAAACTGCGTCAACTTTGTCCTCGGCAGAATTTCCATTTAGACTTTCTCACTCGATTATTTCAAGCGGAACTCGATTGCTCCCATTCAGTCGCTCGGCCTTCATTCCCAACTGGCTTATTTACTTGCACTTCGAACTTATTATAGACTAAGCACACCCGTCGAACGAGGGTTGGGCAGAGGCCACGGATTTGCACTCGGCGTACGTTCCTTGTACAAATTTTTTGCTCGACCGGACGTGAACTTATTTGCTGAAACATAGATATCGTCAATGTTGTCGTTGTTGCGTTAAACTTTGATGATCCCACTGATGACGTCTACCCTATCGAAATCTTATTTTAGAGTGGGTGGCCAGCGCGGGGGGCTTAAAATTCTTATAATATAGCCCAATACGGGTTGGGAGCGGTTAACGGCCGTCGTCATCGCATTGATGACGACGTCCGAGGCTTGTAGTCTGACTTGCCTTAACTTAAAACCTCATCCGTCAATTCATTTATGACTAGGATCAAACCGGGCACCGTTTGGTCTGCCGCCGACGCTGTTAATCATCGAGTCCCGACCTCTCCCAAAAAATATAATAAAACGGTAATACTATTAAACCATTCGCATCAATTCTTCAAAGTGTACTTTTGTACGATTCGGCGTGCAAGTTTTTGTCACGGGTAAGACTGCGACTAAGAACTGACCAGAGATAACACGTGCAATGTTGAAATAAAAGTCAGCAGCATTTGTTGCCGACTTCATGGTATTAATTGCCATAAACTTGACAAGTCTCACTCATCGCCTTCGTTCTCTTGGGCCTGTTGAAACATGATGAGACATAGTTAACAACAACGGAACTGAACAGCTCTTGGGGTGAACATTAAACTATATGAACATTGACAGATATTATTTGATTTTTTAAATTTAGTTTTTGAAATAGGATAAAAATTTGTAGCTATAAATCTTCACATGATTTTAGTGTCTTGATGTAAGGTTTCAAAATGGTAGATAACGTGGTATTTTTCCGCCGTTCGAAGTTTATCGAGCGACAAATTGAACTCATTCGCCTATACAAAAATCACGATACCAATTTTGTGCTCATTGTTGGGTTAAACGCTATCAAGATTAGGTTTTGAGAAATGAGCGTAATTTTCGCATACTAATATGCGAACGTCCACATAAATATTTGTATCAGCATAAAAGAAATTGTTTCAGTGAAATTGCCTGTTCGCGGCAGCCGTGTAATTGTTTTTGTTTCCGCTAGGCGATGTTTTTCTCTGTTACGACATCTTCTACGCCGTGTTACATATACGGCAGAAAATTCGAAGCACGTCTCCGTGATTGACTTTAAGCGTTTGGATTGGCTGTTACTCAAAGTACTTATGGAGGTTAGTAAGGGTTTTACAAAATTTACGTTTTGTAACTAGGTCAGTAAACGTATATCTGGTGATGTACCAGAACATACTATTTGTCATCCCGTGTCATTTTTCTTTTAGTTTGCTATAGCTTTCAGAAAGCTAATCACCACTATCGAAACTCTCATGTAACATACTTGCCGAATTAATTTACCTCTACTGAATTGTACGTTCGAATTCGAAGTATTTTTGGGAGGAGTCGTCCGATACAAAAATGGTACTTTACGATAAGACCTGTGTTGTAACTGTTTCTAAGGCAACATGTCGAAAGAATTAATTTAAAGTATTTAATGTTTCTTCAAATTTCAAATAAGAGGAAACATCGAATACGAACATTTTTCGTCGAAGAAAAAAAAAATATGTTAAAATATTAGTTTCTAAGTGTGTAACGGTTTTTGTGAATTTTTCGAAAGTATCTAGATATTATACGATTGTAACAAAGTGGACGACAAATACATTATCTATGAGCATTTCCCCGGAATCGCAAATCACCTATAAAAAAAGTTTCGACTGGCAAAAACGTACTTTTTTATAAAAAATATCGAATTCAATAAAAGCCTAAAATAAATAATATTATAGTTATGCATGAGAAAAAAATATTGATGTGAAATTCATAGGCATATCAGAATAATAATAAATAATAGATACTGAGACATTATAGCTCAAAAAATTTAAGCTATTATCAGAAAAGTACTTTATTTCATCGAATGCTAAATATAGCGAAATTAAAATAAAATAAAATGCGAAATATAGAAAGTTATATCTGGCATTACATAAGCATTTAATATGCTGTTGAAATTGCGAGCGATTGTTATATGAATATTTCTATGGCGACATCTAAAGAGCTTTGTTTTTTTTACAATTCGTCCACGAACGTGTTTCGAAACGCAATTCTATTGAAAAGGCCCGGTGCGTAATTTAAAATGGGTTCAGTGACAAAAGGTAGGACGAAATAATGTGCCGACTGTAATTTATAGTATAATTCAGAGGTGAAAAGCAAATAAAACCGGGGTCGAGGAATAAGCAAACAAAGCTTTTCGCGGGTATCAGTACCTCGGGGACTGTTTGTCGAGCGCGCCGGCGACGCGAAAGGTCGTTCCTATGACTTTTCTTTGTGGAAGCCCGTTTATATGGTCGGCGAGTATCTTTATTCACGGAATACGACGAACAAATGAAGTGGGATACAAACGTGTTTTGTGAGAGGAAAAATGCTTTTTTTTTATTATTCTGCGTCCGACGAGGAAAATCATATTTACCTGCGACCGTCGGAAATTTATTCACCGCGCGGTTTGGCAAATTTGATATATGTTCTTTGCAGACTTTTATGATAGTGAATGCACGTGGGATTTTTTTTAAATGCATATCCGAAGAAGTTATGATGTATTGAGCGCAAATTAAAGACGCAAGTCTGCATTCAGGTGGCCGTGGGAAACATTTAGGATATATAAAAGGAAGGTGTATCAAAGGTGGAACATAGAACGGTAGAAATAACAATAATTTATAACGACATTGACTTGGACGTGAGTTGGTGACACTCGGATCAGAAAGTGAAGGGTTGGTTCTTGTCCGTAGGCGAATTGAACAAGAATTCATTTAAATGAAGTCAGATTAAAATCGCTGTTCCATATCTCGGAAATTATATTAATCTGTCGGTCACGGAGGTTGACAACATTTGTGAGAGCGGCCGTTAACAGACTCCAGATTGTTACAAATCGCTTTAGAGCGATTAAGGCCCAAACCCTTCAATCTGAAATAAAAATATTATAAGAAAGAAGTGGGGAGAAGACGAAAACCTGATTGATACTCTTAATTAAAACGTGATTATATTATTTATTGGAAAAAATTAAAATGCAAAAATATGGCCTAATAAATGGATATAATCATGAATCGATCCTGATTGATACGCGGTAGCTTAAGAATTCTCTTTCCCTCGGCACATTTTTTGAATTGCAAGGAAACGTTGTAGTTACTTACACCTGTGGGTCACAAGGGAGCGTATGAGTCCTTTTAGTTCATTTATCAAAATGATATATTTGCGGCCGCTAACTTCTCTTCGTCGTTTTGGTCAGCTATAGTATTCCTTATTTTGATGTTGGTATCGGTATAGATATGTAAAAAACAATTAAAAAAATGCTTCCTTGAATGAGTTTTAGAAAACCGTATTTAAAACTCTCAGGATAGAAAACGAAAACTTAAATGAAATTGCAAGACGGATTTGTGTACAGAGCAGTTTTAGACGTATTGTATCATTTTAAAATGTATATATCTATGCTACCATTATATAAAATTCTATATATGTATGTGTTTCATCGGACTTAGAACTTATTTCATTGGTCTTGGCGAAACTTATTTCAGAATTTCTTTACGATTCCCAATAGTTCTAATGTATTTTTTGCGAAAATACTGACTCTTTTTACAAATTCTAAAATAACTAGACTTATGAAGCGGTTTTCGCTTTTTATTTGTAATAAGAGAATCAAAAAGTCGAAGAGAACATAAAATATAACATAAATATTGAAGGTAATCTATGAGAAGAAACTTGAAGAGGCAAGGAGTATAAGTAAGGAAGAGAAGGAAAAAGAACAGAAACAGGGGCCAGAAGAGAGAGTGAGTAGGCGAGGACAGTGAAAATGAGGAGAAAGAGTGAAATGGAAGTGTTATGTAAGGTAAGGGCGTAAGTAACGAGCACAAGAGTAGCGATAGAGTGGAGGCACGATTGAATGCAATGGAGGAGCGATTCGTATTCGAGCGAACAAAAAAATGTTTCAGTTTATTTCTTGGTTCATAATGAAATTCATTAAAATTTGTTCTAAGGTTGCGTCATCAAAATATAATAAAAAAAATTGAGAGATTATTTTAAAGGCTTCTTAGTTTGATGGTTAAAGTAACAAAATCTTCCGCGTTCACTTTTGATATTGATAGAGCAGTGTGATAGATAAAGTTCGTGTATGAATGTATTGGTAAAAGGGTAAGTGGATTGATGGTTAGTGTACTTTGATGATCAAACGGGCATATACAATATATTTAATACCAGTCAAGCAAAAACCTAGAGTGTTCAATGGATTCTACCAGAAATACAAAGACCGTCAGAACAATATTAGTATGTTTAGTTAAGTATGCTTAGACGGAATGTACTATTACCAAGTGTTACTTACGATATTAAATTATTGCGGCTTGATACTTCAGTATAAGCAGCTCATGTCCTTCTGAAACGAAGAGAAAAAACCATAACTATTCTGGAACGTACGTGGGTCAATCTGAAAGTCTTAGAAAAGCAAAAACTGAGCAAATTAGCAAATTATTTTTATTTGTCGGAATAGTGTCTTTTGAGATCAATATGTCGCTGCATTCGATGGAACCACCGAGAGAAACACTTTACCCACTCGCACTTTCGACAGCTTTTTCCAATGTAGCCACTCCTTTCTTGGCGTCCGTCAAAGTTTTTCTTTTATTTTAAGGAAAAATAAAAATTATGTGGTGCAAGGTCGGGCTGTAAGGCAGGTGAGCCAGTATTTCTATACATAACGTCCCCAAATAACTGTTTGTTTTATGGAGGTATGTGGTGAGGCGTTGTCATAATGAAGGAGAATCGTAATGCGAGATCGGTTTTCCCGAACGTTTTCCAAAACAATAGGCAAACAATTGGTAGTGTACTAATCTGTAGTGATTCTTTTTTTTTTTTTAAAACAATTATTGCTAAATGACCTGTCATTCGGAAGAAAGAGGCCACCATATTTTTTTCGATGCTTCGACCTTATTTTTCTTTAGTAGGCAACTCCTCGAAAGTAAACACCCACTGAGCAGACTGTCTTTTGGTTTCGGAACGTAATAGTAAATCCAGCTTTCGTCATCTGTAACTATGTCGTATACAGTGTTTGCATTATTTTGCGGCATAAATTACCAAGACGGAGTTTTTGAGCTTCGGTCAAATTATGAGGTATCCACCAAGCACAAAGCTTCCTGACCGTTAAATGTTCATGAAGTATTTTGTACAATTGACTCATACCGACGCCTAAGCTTGTCCGAATCTGCCTGTATGTACTCTTTTGTCAGTATTTATCATGAGCCGCGTAGCACTGATGTTGTCTCTGACCGTAGCCGTAGAAGGACATCCCTCACACAGATTATCAATCAGATTAGTGCGACTACGTTTTGACCGGTTGAATCAGTTATAAGCAGTGGCAAGTAATTGAACTTCATCATAAAAGGTCCACTAAGTTCATTATAACTTTCTTGTTGGTTTAAATGGCAACGAAAGTCACAGAAACTCATTGCACGAAAATTTTCTTGCACTAAATTCATGTTGACGTTAGGCTAACAATTTCTTTTTGCCGCCAATTAGTAAAAACAAATGACAGATGAATGCAATATATATATATATATATATATATATATATATATGTAAAGGTTGGCAAAGAATTCCATTTTTAAAATCTAAATACGTTTTCTTATTTTATAGTTTCAAGAAGTCAGTTCTAAAAATATTAAATGTCACGTAGCATTTTATTCATAGACAAGGAGGGATGTTTTATCAAAAGTAGAAAAGCGAATCTATAAAAGATTGAATATTTTTAGATGATTAGAGACTGGTTTGAATAATAAATGCGTTTTATTTATTACTTGATACGCTTTTAAGGGTAAATATAAATCAAATATCACTCAAAAAGAATTCATTATAAGTTAAAAATTTATTTACGAAAATATATTAAATAACAGAACATAATAAGTGATTTTATGGAGATTACTTAAGAACTTTAGTGGATGGGAAATTCTATAGACTTGTAAAAAAAGAAAAGAAGTCATATCTACTTGTCTAACTTCACTAAATGAATGCTCGAATGATTTTGGTTAAATTTTCACTGTTACATAATGCTAAAAAAATATGCTATATAATTATATTGAGCAGTGTAACCGAGACAAACATTATATAAATTATTAGGGTAATGTAGTGATACTACACACCCCGATTTTTTAATAATACTTTAATTGTATTTACATAATTTAATTATTTTTAAACCAAATTTTATGACTAAAAAATAAAGTCAATTATCATTTTATGATTCAAATTCTATTTTGAATCATAAAAATTCTTTTATATTTCGTAAAGAATAATCGTCATTGTGCTTTACACACTTAACGCCTAAGTAACCGAGGGTCTAATATTGGCGAATTGAGGTGAAACGGATTCATGAAAATCAGACGAGTCAGTGCAAAAACCGAGCACCGCATTTTATCGTTTGGCATTATTTGACTTAGCGATGCGCCTACATTTAGTGCTAGATGAAATGCACTCTTAGGAAATATTACGTTATTATTATATTTAATTGTCAACTTTTCAATACCGAACTTGAGTATATTGTAAGAAAATTTATATAAACATGTGATAGATTCACTTAGAGACAGGTGTGATTGATATATTATAAAAAATGTAAAAGTGCACGCCTCATAGCGGTTACTCAATTTTTACTAAAGAAAAGTGTATATGTCAGCTCCGACGAATGATTGGAGCTCACTCTTTATGAATGATTACAAATTACTTGGTATGCATTGTTCAATACTCCAAATTCTATATATTAACAAAAATTTATACCGTAATCGTCATTTTTTTTTTATTGAAATAATTAAAAAAAAAATACTTACCGTGGTGTCAAAATTTTTACTTAAACATTGAGAATAAAAAAGACAGACACGCTTCTGGTTTCTTATATTCTCTAGATTAAGATTTAATAAAAAAAAAATAGATATACTAAAAAAGACTCGACAAAATTTTGTTTATTAAATATCAGTTAAACTACACCGAATTAGACAGTGAAATTCAATAGGCTTCTATTCAGATGCACACTAAGGCGAATGAAAAAAAAAACACTCGATTAGAGAAGTATTTCATTCGTTATCGTGACCACATACAGGATCCGCACATACAGACACACGGACGTCCACGAAAAAAAACAGTTTTTAAAATATGTTCTATAACAAAATGTGTTTTAAAGATATTACAGATATTAATATCAGTGATTATTCTTGCCGTTTGAGTGCATACATTATTTTACAAGTGCAACATGTAATAAATAAAGACATTTAAAGTTCAAAAAATCACTCGTTTTTCGTAAGGCGAGAGTAGAGCTCTACCTCAAGCGTTCCGCTTACGAGGCGTGCAATATTAGAAAATCGATTCCTCCGCATCCTGTTTGAAGATTCTACGTTTCCACAAAGACTATTATAAAAACATTTTGCATTTGGTCAGTTCGCAGATTTCTTTCACGTGTTTTTATAATCCAGTAATTGCAGATATTAATTGACATGTTCATCCACAATGAAAAGTGATGTTTTATTTTTGAACGATATAAGGTACTGAATTTAATTCAATGCCTATAGTTGTTCAAGAATTCGTTCCAAATAGGAATATATTCATAACGATTCTTGAAAAGTGAAATAGATCGAAGGTGGTCCATGACTTTATGATGAGACACGAGGTCCACGTTGACTAAGAGCGTGCTAACACTTTGTTGAATAATAAGGAAAAAATGAAATATAGAATTCTTCATTTGCGCCTTACAAGGTTTTCGTGATTTATCACGTTCTGAATCTGGTAGGAGCAATAATCTGTCAGAGATTGAGTATCCTGAGAAACATCATAAACATTTAATTCCTTAGGCGTTCCTCGAAACACCCGCAACGATTCATAATCTCTTAATTTGTGCTACCGCTGTTGTTGCGGCAGGTTTCAATCTTCCCACCGCTACGAGGCATGCACGAGCCCGTAACGTTTATATTTTAAATCGAGGGGCGTTGTTCATAAGCCCCCCCCTTTCGGCCCCTTCCGGGGCGGTGATGACGTCCGAGACTGGCGGACTGGAGTTCTCCGTGGCACTGAGCGAGATGCTTAATTTGACTCGAGTTAAAAATTAAATTCTCAATTCGCCTTGATGAGGAACGAACCGGAACTTTCTGGTTCCAAGACGACGCTTTTATCTAATCAGCCACAGCTAGGTACTCAGTTGTGTGACTTTTTATTCCGCTCAGACGCAACGTGCAGTCGGACGAAGTCGGGATATTATTATTATGCTCTAATAGGTTAAGGTATTTTTTTCAACATCGAATATATTCATATGAAAAATCATAAATGGATCCAGTTTTAATGTGTGTAAATTTTGTTAACGAAATGAAGTGAGTTATTGCAATGATAGCGCTTGACGTGAGTTCGGACTTATGCGTCTACACAACTTAGTATTCTACGAACTCAGCCGGCATATAGATTCTTATCGCCGGCTCCAACTGTGAACTAAAATATCGAATTTTGACCAGAACTCTCAAAGATATGGGGAATATTAGCACGCTTTGGACCCACGTATGTACTACGTATGAAGTAACTCCTGTTCTTAAAGCGCGCCCTGCAGCAAGACATGCGAGATATGTGAAAGGCCCTAAGCGGTGGGTAACAAAGATAACACTGTTGCCATGATGCATCCGAAAAAATTCTTTGCTCGAGATGGTCTACTGCTAAAATTTCTGAAATAATGATGTTCGACAAAACGCTTAATGCCTTACAGCGTTTATTCTGGCATTTTTACGCCATAACTCTGTATTGAAATTAGTTTGGATGTTGTCGTTGAAACTGAAATCAGCGAATTAAATTTATCGAATTGGCAACAGTTTCGATTCAAGTTAAGCCGTAGGAAATACTGTTAAGTTGTTTTAATAGGCGCGATTATGATTGAAATGGTAATGAAAGCTCATAGAACTACCCTTTTACAAGATTAAAACTTAGTTGTATTTATGATACGGTCGGAAGCACGCTTCGATAGCGCAATTAATGTTAAATTGTTGTACAATTTCAGCGCTTTTCAAAATTATCTGTAAAATCTTGTCTTCGTTTGGATTTATTTACCAATACTCCGAAAGGCGCCTCTGGGAATTAATTTACTTTAGTTTTCGAAAGTGTTGAAGGGTGTTTCCATTGAGGGAAATCCACGAATGGGCCGGAAGACATTTCGCGACCGACACGCACTTTACATTTTTATGCGCCGTAAACTGAAATGAACTAGGCACAACGTAAAAGCGAGAGCGTCGTCTCTGGCTTTTACGATAGATAAAAAGCCGAAAACTCACATTTTCATTTGTTATACGGCCGACGTAACGAGGAGAAGAATGATAATAACCATATATAATTATTCATAATAACTTCGACGGCTCCGACAAAGTTCTATGTAAAACGAAAAGTATTTTTTAACTTTTATCAAGTTCTCTATGAAAGTTTTAATTAATGGTTCAAATGATTTTCCAATTTGTTATTTTCGTCGAAAGAAGTTATCTTTTATAGTGATTCTAAATGTTCAACATTCTTTAGTATAAAATCGCAAAAACGCAAGCCTGTTTCTCGTAAGGGTAGGCAGAGACCCCAGATTTCCACCTTAGCATATCTCTCTTGCTTCTTTTTATGCGAGTTCGTCGGCTTCGGGTGCTTACAACTTAGTCCTTTTTTAATATGCCACCAATTTATACCAAATTGTGTATACGATTTTCTAGAGCGATTTTGTCGATTTGTCATCAAACATATTCGTTCTGTCACACAAGTATGAAGATATTGTAAAATCGATTATTATCCTGTCAATAAAAAGTGTGATTTTTTCGGTGGATGCTTTCAGATAAGACCCGGGATAAATTCGGGTCCAAAGTCAAAAGAAGATCAGGATAATAGTAATGAGGTAAAAGTATTACAGAATAAAAAGCGATCAAAGACTTAGTTACTGTGAAGTAAAAGATTGCATTAAAACAATACGAATTATTTGGAACGACACAAATTTGATATGTCGAGTTTGCTGCATGAGAATATAAGAAATGAACTCTGCACAAATCTTTCACATATTACACAAACAATTTTGCGGATGTTAGAAAGAAAGAAAAAATCATAAAATTAAGGTTGAGAGAATACTTAGGGAAAAGTAAATTACACATCGTTTAAAAAGTTCTCAGCTCACGGCGGTACATTTTAAGACGAAAATTAACGAAGAATTTTATATTTAACGAGAGAATTTTATAATAATTTATATACATATATATATATATATATATATATATATATATATATATATATATATATATATGATATATGTATATATGAATCTAGTATTTCGTTTACACTCGTGATTATGCCGTAATATTGTCATGTCGGATACTACATAGTTCCATATCAATGAGATATTATGTATTTTTACTTGGAATAGTTTTGGTTAAAATTACATATTTTTTGCCAATTGTAAAATAGTCCGCTTGTTTAACGTTCCACACGAAGATTTTTCGTTTTCATGTTTTACAAATCCTGACTAATTAATACATTGACAATCATCGATATCGAAATTCACCAAAAGTCAAATTACGACAAAATTGTAGTAATTTTGGTTTTTTGGCGTGGACTCGTAATAAAAAAGACTTTATGGAAATTTGGCCCATGAATGGTCAAATTGGGAATATAGAGTTTTTCTTGTTACTTTTATAGTTGGACTAATACAATATGGTATTTATTCAACTGACCAGAAATTTGAAATTTTATCTATTCCAGAGTTCCGATGTTTTCTCTCAATAAAATTGAAGAACTTTGCAGGTTTGAAATTATTTGCGTTCATCTTAGAGAATTTGAATATTTTTTAAGGATTGGGTACTACCGTATCGCAGAGCTGTTTTTCCATGAACAATTCGAAGTGAGTCGTTCTTATTAAATATTTTCTTTATTATAGTCTTTATTGGGAAAAGAAAGTCGTTATATTCTTCTTTAAAAAATAGTTTCTTATACAACATACGACTTAAAAGTCATAGAGACAGAAACTGTTCATTGATAGTTATATAGAAATGTGCCATTGACATATTTGAACGAGAATCACTTAAATTGTTTTTTTAATGGCGGATATATATACAGATATATGTGCATATACCTTTGCACTTTTTATACAGTATACCTAAAGAAATATAATTATTAACGTCGCGTGATTCTATTTTTTCGGAAGACCGTATTCGGTCTCGGCCGCATTTATAATTCTGAGTGGCGGTTTTAATACATTTTTTTTTTTGTAGAGCGATTAGCAACTGAAAAAGGGACGAGTGGTTTTAATTTAATTATTCACGCCGGCCGCACGGGTCGGGGTTAAGTAAGGGCTTTCGCGGCCCCGCGTCGCGCCCGTACATCTGCGTGTGCTTAATCATATAGTCTCGCGCCCTTCCTCCGCCGCTTTCGATGCGGGGCAGCGTTATGGTTATCGACAAGCGATAACGCTTCGTTGCCGCAATCGGATCAATGTATTTCAATGGAGTCGATCAAACGCGAATCGCAGTCGTTAGCGTAATTACCGTTCCGTCCCGTTATGTCGCTTTATTATGACGCTTAATGCCAGAAAGCTTTTTATGGAGCTGGCTGCGTGTGGCTTTCAAAAATTCGTACTATCATGAGCTTTAGTTTAATAAATAGCCTACTTGATAAAATTGAAAATATTTAATACATTTTTATTTGCAATTTCGCTTCTGTATACGGGTTATAATATACGCTAATTAATAAATTTCATCATTAATCAAAATATGAGTAAATTAATAATGTCCAGCCGACACTTTTAATGTGAGCAGGTGAATGTAATTTATACAAAATTGAAATAAAATAGGAATCGAGCAACAACTAAATTCCCAGATCACTACAACCACGCACGTAGTAAGCTTCAATTTTTCATTAAATGTGATACATAAATTTGAAAGGGTTAAATGAAGTATTAATTATAGACCGGAAGGCAACCTATTGAGACGAAAATACGGTTAAACAAAACAGTGCATTATATTAGCTGAAAAATGTCACAAGAAAACAATACCAACGGGGGCGTTGATGTTTCAAGAAATCGAAGAAATAAGAGCTACACGATCCGGACTCTTGGATATCTCGTAAAATAAACGAAGATAAATAAAGTTGTTAAAATCACATCTGACTAAGGGTATTAATAATTATTTGAGCATATCTTACTATTCCCAAACCGTGTCGACCTCCTAATCAGTACTATGACAAATCACGTAGACATCTATCCAGAGACGGTACTCGTCGACCTACGGGCTTAGCATGACGCACAGATGGGACACTCTATAGGACTATCCTTCTAGCGCAACACAACAAATGAAAGAGATAGGTAGTTGTACATAGAGACAGTTTGCAGGTATAGCATAACACCTTAAAGAAGTTAGTGTCGTGTTATGCCCGATGTCGGCGCCCGTCTAAGTATGAGATGAATCACCTCTATTTTTTTAGCTTCCGTGACAATTTTAAGAATTTTCGCCTTAGTGGTTGCTGACGTTACAAAAGGACGTTACATTCAATACAATTTCTTACCTAACAACCCTAATGGTTGTTGCGCTTTGATAGAGCTGAATGTGCAATACAAATTTTGTTGACTTTAATTATTTTCATGACTTTGCATTACAGAAGGGCTACACGAAGGATTTAAATAAGTAACTGCATATGTAGATAATTTTCTGCATTCGAGACACAGACCAAGTGTTCGTTCGATTGATTTTCATTTTTGTTTTGATATCTGTTCAATTTATCCGCTTTTCAATACTTGGCTACCAATGTCAGGCAACACCGAGGATATTTCGAGAAAAAAGAGAATCTGTAAAAAAATACAGCCGTTTCACTGAAAAAAATATTTCTAACCAAGTTCGAATTTGGCTTGGTTAAAATATTTTATTGCAATAACTGAATAATTCGTTGTATTAACAAATAATATGTGTGATTTAACCAATCGAATCAATCATACCAATAGGTTGGTTCAGACAACCAAAATATTGATTCGCTCAAAATCAACAATCCAAATTCATTATGTTATTCAAACTTATGGTTGGAATGACCAATTTTTATTTCAGTGTTCTTTCACGCGATCCTTCTGATAATGTGTGTTCGCTGAACGGTCGCCATCAAAATACTCCGATTTAGCAAATAACATAATAAATATCTGAAGTCGGGCGAGTGTTCGTCGGCCATGTAATAAAAATTCGTTATCACTAAATAAAAAATTCACCAAACGCTCCCTTTTTAACGAAAAACGGCAACACGGCCCGAGTCCGGTATAATTTACGGAGGAAATAAAATTTTTAATGGCTCCCCCTCCATCTCTTCATAAGAACGGGCCATTTAAGGCGACTGCACCTAAAGCGAGGCGTCTGCGCAAAATCAGAGTACATTAAAAATCTCGAAACGATCTCGACGCAGGAAACGTTACCCGACGAACCGATTGCGGCGGAAATGATCGGCTTTGCGGCGCGCGTGCACGCGTCTACGGACAGACAGCGTGTTTCTGTGCGACCTAAGGTCGAAAGGTTACGTGTGTTCTTACTTCTCACGTTTAAAAACGCTATCGCTTCAAAGGACACCGTACAATACCGCGAACAAAATCACATCGCTCAAAAGGAGACCACAGACGGATAATCTCTATAGAATATTATAAGAAGCTATTTGCAGGATCCTCGCGTTACTCACTCAAAGGAACGGGTTATGAGAAAGCTCTTACGATAGAACATTGGGTAAAAGGCGAGACAGATAAGCGACAGAGAGCATTGAAATTTGTAAATCTGGTGATCCTGCGACGTCAAAGCGCCGGCTGCGCGGGGTGGCGAAAAATCCGAAGGCGTTGATCGCCCGCGCTCACCGGGGCGCGGCCGCGGCGCCGGCGGCAGCACGCGCTTTCGCTACGGTCCCTCTGAGACCGGGCCGCCTGAGTGCCTACGGGACCTCGTCACCGACCGATGGGTATGACGTGTACGGCGCATGACACTTTTTAGGGTTCCCGACACATACCGTGTCGACGGACTCGTATCATGTAAATAATTGTTTTTATAACATTTTTGTGTTATATTATAATGATACTTTAATGTTATTACGCAATAAAAAAAATGATTCTGAATTTGCGTTGGGCTTGAGCTAAGCGTTCTGAACTAAATGAAAAAAATTTGGGAAAAGCAAAGCTATATTATTTGGTAGTACGGAACACTAAATGCAAAGTCCGATTTGCACTTTGTCAGTTTTTATCATTTTTCTCAGAGAGTAATTAAATAATTGTGTTATATCTCATTCTGTTTATACTTTTGAATTAATTATCGTTAAGAATTTGACAAAACCCTGCTCTGTAGGCGCTGCGGCGTTCGCGCCTCGTCGTTTTTTACATGTCATAGGACCTGTAGATATCTATTGAAAATCGTCTATTGAAAACTTTAAAAATATAAGGTCGGAGAAAAAGTTTTTTCGTATTTTATATACAAATTCAAGATAAATTTTCATTATATTTTATTTACACTTAATTATTATATATATTAGGAGTACAAATAAGTTTCCGCCGTTTATTGTCAATAAAATAATATTTGTTGTGAGAGAACGGTAATTTAATTTTAATTAAAGTATTGTTCATCACTAGTAACTACTTTTTTTCATCTTTAAGGCAGTGTTCGCATTCCAAGTCTGAAGAACTCCTTATCTTTTGAGGCTATCCATGAACCAACCCAATTTTCGGTATCTTAATATGATGTGAACCGCTACTCTGACAGAGCATGTGCCATTGACCGGAACAGATGATAGTCGGACGGCGCAAGGTCTGGTGAATACGGCGGGTGGGGTAGTCCAATCAAGTGTTTTCAAATAGTTTTTCAACGGAACCGCTAGATGCGGACGAGCATTATCATGTAGAAGAATAATTTTGTCGTGACTGGAGTAGTATTGAGGGCGTTTTTCCTTCAGATCTCGGCTCAATCTCGTCAATTGTGTTCGGTATCGAGTTCTAGTGATTGTCTCCTTTGGATTAAGCAACTCGTAATACTCTACACCTAGCTGATCTCATCAAATACACAGCATGATGTTTTTTTCCATGAATATTCGGTTTTACTGTGGATGTTGACGCGTTGTAAGGTAGTCTCCATGATTTTGTTCCTTTTTAGATTATCGTGATGTATCCAATCTTCATCACCAGTGTCGATTCGATATAAAAAGCTTTTGTTTTGTGCCTAGCTAGCAGCATTTAAACTCATGCATAATCGGCGTTCAACATATCTCGGATTTAATTCGTACGGAACCCAATTATCTTGTTTATTAATCATCCCTAACGATTTTAACGATGCAAGACTGCTTGCTGAGTGATTTCTAAAGTAAATGCAAGTTCATTTAGTGTTTGAGACGAATCTTCCTCCGATAATTCCTCCAATTCTGCATCCCCATAAATTTTTGGCATTCCACAGTGATCTTTGTCTTCTACGTTAAAATCACCGTTTTTAATCTTTTGAAACCACTTACGACATGTTCTCTTATTCAAGGCAGCCTCATTATATGCTTCTACGAGCAACTGATATGCTTCAGCTGCAGATTTTTTTTTAATTAAAGAAGTAAGTTAAAAGTTCCTGCAAATGACGCTTATTTGGCTCAAATTTAGACATTTTTGGATAAAAAAAAATATATGATGCTAATATAAAGTTAATAATATGATAGAGTTATGTTGTTCTTGAATCAGCAACCTAATTTTCAGGGTTGTTATCATCTGCGAATTCAAACGTAAGCCTCGTGCTATGCCATCTCTATTAAAACGGTGGAAACTTATTTGTACTCCTAATATATATATGTGTGTATATGACAAGAAGTTTTGACAGTTCACTCTTGATGTCAAATTAATACTAAAACGGTTGCTGATCGGTTTTTCTTTCTTTACCTCATCATCTGTTGGCAATAGAAATCCGAGTTGATATTGAATAATGCCTTCCCAATCCCACCATATGCAAAGCATCAACTTATTGCGAGTTGGTCAGAATTTCGCTATACTCTGTGGAGATTGCTTATCTTTTGACAATGATCTTTTTCGCACGTTCTTGTCGTAGGTAATCTATATTCATCACCAGTGATCAATATTTTCAAAAACGGTCCGGTTTCGTTAAGTTTCAATAGAGAAGTGCAAATGAGTACACGATTCATTAGATTTCTTCGAGTGAGCTCGTATGGGATCCAAGTATCGAACTTTTTATGTATATCCATCTTTTATCAAATCCATGAAAACTGTTTTGCTGAATTCAGGTGGTAAAAACTAATATGCCGATTATTCTAATTTTCCCAAATGACATCGACTTTATCCGTAATACACCGATGAGGTACATCCGGAATTACCGGAAGCGGCTGGAACCGTTTTGTCCCACTCTTACCGACACTCTATCAAGTCTATAAACATTACAATTTTTTTCGAAGATTTTGTCTCCCTTTTTTGTAATCTTTTTCATAATAAAACTTCAAAATGGATCGAATTTTTACGTTAGATTCATTCATTTTAATAGACAGAAAAATTATAGAAAAATCATGGAACACCGTTTTTACTTTTTATTTGTCATCTGTTTAATGGTATCAAAACTAGCCAGATGCAAACAGTACTACGAAAGGGATTTTACTGCAAATTTTTACTTGTAAAATTCGAAAAAACTTTTTTTTAATTTTCATGTGGAAAACGTCTTCAAATATGGAATATATGGAGATGGGCTAGAGTTTGAGTATAACGTATTTAAGTATAATTAAAATTCATATATAATCGTAACTATAGTAAATATCGAAAGCCAATAAAATATAATATGAATAGAGCGGGAAAATATTCGCGCTTCGAAAAGAATACGCGAAATTTTCTTTTAATCTGAAAAGCGATAGAAAAGGAAGCACAGAAGGAGTATCGGGTGTCACCATTGTTGGATTCTGATTCTCGAATACATTACTTCGAACACTGCAATCAGTACGTATATATTTAACATTTCTTCCCTTGAGTTACTAACGGGTAATAGTCTAGTCGTCAAGTTCAAAATCGTGTTAATTCTTGATAAAGGTCCTAAAAATATGTGCGATAGCTCATTGGGTTACCTTCTAGAAAAATGTATTCAAAGGATTTTACTGCACGGTAAAAATTGTAAAAGTTATTAACAAATTAAGATGAAAAAAAAAAGTTATTTTGTTCTTTTGCAATTACTCAAAAACTATTAATAGTTAAGAAATTTAAAAAAAAAATCGTAAAGAGGAGAAAATTTCCTAAAACAAGTCTTAACTCCCGGAACTCTATGTCTATTATTTATAATTTTAATTTAGAGCTGAAAATATGGCCCAGCGCGGCCGATTCAGCATGGCCGCGCTACCGCTCACCAGGGTCTATCACATAAAATAATTTTTTTGTAGGGTTAAATATCAATATTAAAATTTAAGGAAATTAGGGTGTCATCAGAAAATTTTAAAATTTAAAAAATTACTTTCTTTACAATTGTATAACTTTTTGAAAAATCAACAAAAAATTTTTTTCCAACGTGATTTTATTCTTTGACGTATTCTGATGACACCATATATTTTTTTTAATTTTAATATTGATATTTAATCCTATAAAAAATATTTTACATGATAGACTCTGTTGAGCGGTAGCGCGGCCATGCTGTATCGGCCGCGCGGGGTCCTATTTTCAGCACTAAATTAAAATTATAAATAATAGAAGTAAAGTTTCGGGAGTTTTTTCATCTTAATTTGTTAACATTTGCAATTTTTATCGTGCAGTAAAATCCTTCAAACACATTTTTCTAAACGTCATTCTGAATCCAATGAGTTATGGTACATATTTTTAGGACTTTTATCAAGAATTAACACGATTTTGAACTTGTCGATTGGACTATAATAGCTATTTACAAACGCGTGAGTGTAGACAGCGGTGCCGCGACGATTGTCTCGCCATTGGTATTATTTTGATCGTATAGACAATGTTTTTACGGCGTTACGAAGTACCAGAATCGAAAATTAATCAACAAACACAAAAATAAAATTCAAAACATAAATGTTTAAAATATACTGATATAACGCACATGCAAAGATGTTTATTTATATTTATTCCGCATACAGACATTATAAGTTTATATCTACTCGACCCAACCATTAATGTGATTAATGCGAAAACAATGTGATTAATAAAAATCAAATGCACTATCGCTACAAAAAGTACGAAACATATATATATATATATATATATATATTTTAAATATATATAAAAAATTTTAGGTGTTACTTATTTACGTATTCGTATAATGATTTCGTAATTGCTGATACTTGTAGGATAATAATTTCAGATTCAGTTATCCGACGCTTGTGATGAGGTGCTATTGAGAAGTTTTGTTGAGTTCATTTAAAATAATAACTATTTATTGTGAATCGTTGTAACTGATGTCGTAATTTGAACATTCTTTTGAAAAAAATGTCGCTGTATATACAGAGACAAAATATGAACAGACGGAAATGTCTACTGGAAGAAAGAATAATCTTGAAGGTGAATCCGGCTAGTCCAAAAAATCATTTTTACAGCGAGTATGAAATCGGCAGGTCGCAGCAAATCAATGTGCAAGTCCAAGCTATAACGTTTTAAGCAGGATGATGGCAGTTGCGGATGAATACAGATGATGATATTGATGTACCGACATCGGATGATCGGATGATCGGATGATTACGAAAATGTGCCCAAACTGCTTGACGGCGACTATAACACGAATGACGAGCGACACAAGCAGACCCCGGATAATGTATGAGACTTGAAGTAGTGAAAGAAAGGCGAATTATTTTAGTGTTAATTATCCGCGCTCATATGATAAGTAAGCGATCGCATTAATCACGGTATTTAGGATAGCAATGATTAAAAAAAGCTTTTGGTAATCGTTTTGCACTCAAAGCCCTGTCTTTATACCATTTTTGTGCCTGCCCCGTTATAGTTTTGGGTGAAATTATTTTAAGAACATTTAAAGTTCTTAAAATGTTTTTTTTTTTTTTTAATTAGTTAATATTAAAAGCATCGAAATGGAAAGCGTTGCAGAAAGTTTCATATTTATACCATTATTGAAGTACATATTAAAAATGGGTAAATCAGTGGAAGAAATATGAGTAAACTATAAAAGTAAAGAAAGTTGTAAAAAAAAATTAAAAACTAAATTCGAAAAGCTTATTAGGCGGTCGAGCTTATGAGAAGCGGTTGCCGTTCCTTTGAAGAACTTTAATCAATAAGGTTACTAAGTATTTCTAATGCCTACAAAAGAAATTTAAACATGTAAAATTACTATTAATTAAATGTTTATAATTATATTTTGATGTCGGTGCCATCCAACACAAGTCTTCATTGGTTTTGGAGTACAGTTTGTGTTTAATATATAATTAAAAATAATTTTACGTGATTTCTTTTGTAAGTTTTAGAAATTGTTATTATTGATTTGTTAATTAGACCTTTTACTAGTTAGTTCTTATTTTTTTTGTAAAATTTCGTTCATTTTTAAAATATTTAGTGAATTGTGTTATTTTTTTTTGTAAAATGAATTATGCATGTCAGTGAGGCAAGAGAGAGATATGCAAAAATTGTACCATATGGAAATCTATAGTCTCTGCCCACCCTTCTGGGAAAGAGGCGTAAGTGAATATTATTATTAATTAAATATAATTCCATTTTATAGTTCTTGGTTTTAGCATCAGACTATCGTTACAAAACAGAATATATAAGCATCGTCAAAACAAAACGATTGAGCACAAACTCGACGGGTTTACTAATGAAGTGTTCTTCCACTATTTTCTGTTGCCTTTATCATCAGACCTTCGTTACAGAATATAATGTATAAAACTCATGAAAATAAAACGAAGGAGCTTAAATTCGATGGGTTCACTACTAACTACTGAAGACTCCACTTCTTCTGCTAGCTTCATAAATAGACTCTCGTTACAAAAGGAAATGTAAAGAAATTCGTTAAAACAAAACATATGAGCGCAAATCCAAGAGGTTTACTGTAAGTCCTTGAAGAATTCTCCTATCCACGTTCTGGCTTCATTAGCAGATCGTTATTGTAAAATGAAAATGATAAAGAATCGTCAAAACAAAAGGAACGAGCCCAAACTTGACGTGTTTACTAGTAATTACTGAAGAGTTCCACTATCCATCTTATTGCGTTATTATCAAATTTTTGTTACAAAACATAATGTAAAAGAAAGACTTGTGAAAACAAAATTAATGAATTCAAACTTGAGCGATTTACTAATATTTATTAAAGGGCAGTTTCTATATATAAATTGTAGTATTATTCTCTAAATTCTAACTAAAAAGGATTGCTATGGCTTCCATCATCACTTTAGCAGCATGAGATGATTACCCCCAGACCAAAACACTTGAATAACATCAAAAACAGATCAAACATAACATGTGTGCGTATAATATTCGAAGGTATACCTAGTTTCCCTTAAGATCATATCATCAAATCAAACATAGTTAAGGGGCAAACGAGCAGGCGATTCATCAGACGGTGGATAGTTACCGTCGTCCATTGACACTCACAACTCCAGAGGAGTCACCCGTGCGTTGCCGGCTTTTCGGGAAGGAATACGATATCTAAGGGAGGGGAATCGGGATGATGGAACGGGGAGAGGAGAGAGTGGGCTACCAGTACTCTCACACATTGAACGGAGCACAACTGAGGAAGCTGCTACTTCACGTCCGGACCCAGACCATTTTCGTGCTGCAGCCAAGCTGGCACTACAGCTCTACCGCAGTATTGAATGTGACGGCGACTTAGTGGCAACGGAACCGCCTTTCGAGTATACCCTTACGAACAAAAAAAAAAATATTTCCGAAATCAGTTCACAATTGTCAAAGATATCGAATTAAATAAAAACAAAAAATGTAGATGAATTATCTCCTTTTTTTGAAGTCGGTCAAAAAGAGCTATTCTCAATTACTTGTAAGATTTCAGTTTGTTGAAAATTTCTTTATCTATTTTAAAACTACATTCGAATCGAATTTAGATACACACTCGTACAAGACGCACCTTTGAAATTACTATGAACCGAACCTACACGGCCAAGAACATCAGGTACGTCGAACTCGTGTCAGCTTCTAGACAGGAACGGTAACTTCAGGCGTCTTATGTATCATTTTAATGATGGATAATTAATTTCCAATACCGTCACAAAGACGACTCTCCGATAACGTCTTCTACTTGGAGGGATTATTACATTTTACTATCGTCAATACGGTGTTTTGCAATAATGAAATACAGAGTCGAGTTCAGGCATCGTTTCAAAGGTTTTGAAATTAAAATCTAATTTTAATCTAATCAAAATGCGAATCTAATCAATTCCACTAATACAAGACGAGATCTAATAACGATGGCGATGTTTAACTTTTTATTCGTAGCCCATGCGACATGTAGATTTAAAAGACAATTATTATGTTGAATGAGCGATAACAAAATGACGTATGCTAAAGACAGTCTATAAGTACTTACATTCATATAAAGGGCCATTTCATATGAAAGGTGTCGGAAACGATTCCTTTTGTCAAATAACGAATTCACAAATCTAATACCGCGCATGCATTTGAGATCGTTTAATTATTAAAATGGAACTAGAGTAAAATTTTGCATAACTTGCGACACGAAAATGATTTAAGAGCATTTCTAGATAAATTGTCTGTGAGATAATATAAGATTGAACATACTTTCACACAAAAAAATGTGTGTGGAAATTATTAAATGACAATAAATTAAAGAATAACGAGAACAAAACACACGTAATGGCTCAACCTTATGAGAGGCAATCGCAATATTTTTGTACTGGAAAAAGCTCCAAAAGTTATAAAACAATATGTACATTCTCGAGCTTTCATAATTTATGTAAATATCAGTGTTCAATTTACGAAAAACACAAAGACAAACCAAAAAAGGTGTGCGATGCATCACATTCGTCTCTACCACATCAAAAATGTGACAATAATAACGTTTTTGACACCATTCGACGACACACGGAATACTTTAAGGCAATTATCTTACTAATATTTTTAATTATCGCAATTTTTCACGTGTGTGTCGGTTAATACACAGGATAATAATAAGTTGATACAAAGAGATATAGACAAGATCCTCTTGGTATACGACTATTTCTTCTTTTACGATCTTATTTGGCTTCATTGTCAGTAGTTTCATGCAACATCGTCGTTTGCGGTGTTAGAACTTAAATTATTGTCATTAAGTCGCTAATCTCATCCGCATATATTGTACGGGGCGCTGCTGCTCTATCACATGACGACGTATTGGCTCTCTGTATTGTTTTCGTCTTTGCATTTGGTCAAACCACTGGCCTTAATCATTTTAAAATATCCTATTTCACTTTATTCACTACACAAATAAATAAATTTATTGATCAATCATATAATAATCTACTGAAAGTAAAACATTCTAATATAAACAATATAGAAATATTACACACAGAATGACAGGAAGCTACTTGGCACAGTCATTTTGAAATCATTACAATCCACACTATTTTTAAATGAATTATTTTCAACCAACTCATAAACCATATATATTTTACTTAAAAAAATTTTATACAACGATAAAAAGTTAAATTCCTCGATTGTTTGAATTGAAATGTTGAACAATTTACAAGAGTTCTTTTAAAAATAAACGATGAGCTTGTAACAGCTATAACAAAGTTAACCTCCACGTTAATAGTGGGCGACGGTTTTGAGAATACAGCTGCAACACAACAAGACATAAATCTAGAGTCCCTAGGTCACCGTGCTAAAATTTATTACATAAAAACTTTCTTCATCAATTCGGTATGGTGATTGAAAAAAAAAATATACTGCGAAGAGATTTCTCGCAAGGAATTCGCAGATGGCTATAAACTCGTTGAATTTTAAAAATTAATAACACTGATAACGTATTATGATATTTTACGTTAAATATATTTTCATGTATTTCTAAGGAACTGTTCCTTCTAAATACATTTCCCCGTAAAGGAAGAATACACTACGCCAAGTATATTTTAGCGGCTATTCATAGTTCTAAATCGAATTTGATCTTAATCTTATATTAGTTGTGATGGATTTAAGGACACCAATTCTATAACGTTTTGAGCTCTCTTTTAACATGATATTTAAGAATATTTTAGCCTTAAAAATCGTTCAAAGCAAGTCGTGGAACGCAAAATTAATTTTGAAAGTGAATTTTTGTTAAAAGTGAGTTTAAAAGGAGATGGTGGAAAAGGCACTTGATCTCCGTTATAATCCAGGAAAGCCTACTTTTTGCTTTTTAATTTATTTATTTTCATATGTTAAAAGGTTTACCGTGTTATTTGACTGGCAACTTTTTTGCAACTCGTATACCCCGAAAGTACTTAAAAATATGTTTTTGTCGAATTTCGATGCACGTTTATTCTGTTTTTTTGATTATATTAAAAAAAAAAAAAAGTTAATTTACAATTATGAGAAAACTGTCCTCAAATAATAGCAGATAAAGCAAATGGTACAATAAAACAATATTAAAATATAATATAAGCTATTTAAGAGAACTGTTACCTATATTTAAATGTGAATAGTTAATCACGTGACAAGCCATTAACTACAGCATCCACATTTTCTTCCACGACGATTGATTTAATATTTCAGTTGTTTTTGTTATTATACCCAAATGTAAAACATAAAATAGTAGTAGTATATGGAAACAACACCCAACAGTAGTGCGCTGTTAACAAAACAGACGTCAGCAAATAGCCACACATGAGTTTAAAGCTAAAATTATTAATTAACGCACCAAGATCTACTTATTTTAAAAATAGTTTTATTAAAAAAGGAGTTTATTATGTATAATTTGTTAATACAATATAAACGGTAAATTTTGTTGTTAATAGATATTAATTCATTATCTTGCATCAACTATAAAAGGAAGTATTTCAAATGTGTTATATCACATTTGAAAGGAACACGCTCACACGCTGGCCGTTATTTTTAAATAGATTAGATATTTGTAAAACTTTAAATGAAAAGCATTTTAAAAACACACACAGACATACTATGCATATACAGAATAAGCTCACTCCTTTTTCACGATAAATGTAAAGCAGACACAGTAGTCCTCCACTCTATACTATCTTTACATACCTCAGTCGCTTCAACAATGGTTCAGTGCAATATTGTTGGTCTCTGTTGTTTAAAATGTGATCCTTCTTCGATATTTCACCAATTTGGTTTGCTTTCAGGACGCCATTTGCCACCAACTCTTCCGTCACGCAACACATCACAAAAAATATGTTTTCAAATATAAGTAATGATGATTTCAAACATAAACAACCATAAGACAATATACAAGTAGTTTTTTTCGAATAAGTCCCTAAACACTTGTTGAACGCATCAGCGAGTTGATATTTCCAAGAAATTTTCTTCCAATTATGAAAATTTTACCAAATTGAATTCAGATAGAGACGGAGTTTTCGCCTGCTCATCCGGTTATTATCGACATTACAACCTGATAGTTTGATGGCTACACTGCTGAATAATATCCTTCCACATTCCTATCAGCTCTATATCGATCAAGGGACCTGGACTTCAGGGCACACCACCATCTCGGCCCGATGCGGGTTCGGGGTTAGTGGTGACCGTTGTCATGTTATTACCGTTAGGACTGTTATGACCGTCATCAACGCGATGACAATGCCAGCGATCGACGGTTTAACGTTGTGCTCTTCGAGGCACGGAGAGTGTGGTATGATTTGAATTAAGTTAACAACTAATCGCTCGATTCGCCCGTGGTCGATGTCGATTCATTATTTTTTGGCTTAAAGGAAACTTCTTCAATCACTGTGCCACAACAGCTCTATAACACGACAAGAGACCATAATGTTTTCGATATTTCTTTATATATTATAGTTAAGTGCTTATTTAACGGATTTTAATTGACAACAATTTGATTCTAACAATCAACCGCTAAATATTTATATTTTTCAAAAACAAAAGTCTAATATAAAGACAAAAATAGAGCTTAAAAGATAAATCAGCCGATGAACATGCGTATAGCATGAATGTCTATTCACTAACGCAGTGAATAAGAAAAATGAAAGTTAATAACAATCGACAACATCTGCTTGTGGCGAAACGGAGAGGAAAAACTAATGACTATTAGTAGATCTCATGAAATAAAAGAAAAAAAAAAGATTTAATGAACAGGGAAAAGCATATCCGCTTTCAATTCTGTTCCAAAAATAAATCATCAAACTGACTGAGATGTCTTCATAAATTTCGCTTACAGTATTAAATTTATTTATATCGTCTGCGAATTTTTATTCTGAAACAAATTGGTCTAATTACACCTGTAAAATAGAAATATATACGATAATAGTTCAATTCTGTTGCCGATGAAAAGTGCATTGTTGCGATAAAAGGAAAATTAATTTCGCGCGTCGTTCATATATGCAAGCGGCAGGCGCATTCCCCTGAATTTCGTATTGTAAAAGTTTTTGTCAATTGCCTTATCTTTAAAAAAGGGGAAAAAAAACAACACCTTTGCACGTATGGGAGCTTTGGTGATATCTGTTCATTTTGAATATAATCTCCTTTGAGGGCGTTCAAGTATTATGTAAACTGGCTTGGGGAGACAATTTTTTCCTTACCTTTGCTGTCAAAATAAGCGGGAAGGCTATTTTAAATAATAAATAAATTAAAAAAAAAAGTCGGTATACGGGCAGAAAGTTTACGTGACAACGACTTTGAATGGAAAATCAAATGTGAATATTCAAATAAAGGAAGAAGGATGAAATAATGTACAATTTAAAATTTATTTATACAAAGAATTATATTTAAAACATTAATTTATACAAAGTCTAACTGAATTTCATATTAACAAAATTTTATTTTTACCTTTACACATACTACTACGTATTTATATACAAATATACATACAATAACTTGCAATACATTTGCAAGCTATGCATAATTCTCTAGATGCTGCGCATAGCCGATCATAGTTGAGTGGGAGCGCAAGATTCAGCGGGCCTCTCTGTTCGGTGACTCATCGTAACGTTACCGAGCGTTACTTTCATAAGTGACTCCCAGGCAACCTAATTTAAGACGTTCACGTCAAAACAAATAAAATGCTTTCATCACTATGTTTAAATAAAATAAATTAATAATATATTTTTGTTATGGCTCTACTATATTTCTTATTAGAAATAAATAAGTGTTTCAAGAATTGACGTAAGCTACATCCCTAAGATGTGGAGTCTTTTCAAACGACTCGATGTTCGATTCCCGGAACACCGGATGTAATTTTACTATTTAATAATCATTTTAATATAAAAAAAAAACCGCAACGACTAAGGTTTAACTTCATTCACCGATACCGCAAAATTAAACCATGAAATCAATAATAGGGGCACCATGAAATCATTTGTGAGACGCGTTGCAATGTGAGGAAAGAAAAAAGAAAAACCTGTATTGAACTCCACGTGAAACAAAAGCTCACAGACAAAGGATCAGCCGGACCACGGGGCCCGCGGCCGACGCGCTCGGAAAATTGTCGAAAAATCTTGAAAAATTCACTTCGACGTTTCCTTAATGGCGTTAAGAAACAATTGTTTCCGTCGACTTAAAATATCATAATTACGAGCGGATCTTGGCGTTTCCTCGCGCGGCCGTCGCCGCGCCCTCTATTAGATTACGCTGACGAGAGGTCGGCGTAACTGGAAAATTGACGCTGTAAATAATTAACGTACTTTTGCTTTTTATGAATATTTGCGTAAAATATCGCGTGAAAATAGAAAACGTTTCGCTTCGGAAGCGGCGGAATTCCGAAAAGCTTCTGCAGGCGCGCGACACCCACCTCAAGGCGGGCGAAAGTATTAAAAGCTCTTATCTCTGACAGTTTCCTAAATCTTCGAGTCTCATCTGTGTTACTTTTGATGGGAGCTTCAGCTTAGGGCGTCTTGCTTTTATTTTTTCAGCTTTTTACATAAATACCAGGCAGCCACGTCGGTATAATTCAAAACCGATATCAAAACAGATATTTTTAATTCCATAACGCACTTATTTATTTATTATAAACCTTTTTCTTAAACTATTAATTTCAGTATAATTATGAGTATTGAAATGATTTTTTCCCTTGAAAAATTTAAATAAAGAATGCGAGTAAAATTTCATTTAATTTAGCGAAACTTGATAGAAAAACATGGATAACACATATTTACCGATTTTTTTCCTTTTTCTGAACTTTCTTAACGGTTTCCTATTTTTTCAGGGTCCCTGGTTACGATTATAAACAAAATATAAGGGTGTTTTGGAATACGAAATATAAAGTTAAGAATGTTTATTTTTAAATTACGCTATGAAAGAGGATACTTTGTAACAGTGCAGTAGGTTGTAACTTTCGTGAATAGTATTTACAAAACCTTTTTATATCCATCCATCTAGAAAATGTGGAATGAATTTGCATAACCTTTCCCGTTTTATGTCAAATCATTTAAGATAATTCTTAAATTGCCAAATTATAAAGATATGTTAGAATATTTTCGGTAATACAACTTTTACAGGATATCAGATTGCTTTTCAGACGGATAATAGCGATTTTTAGTACTTTGTTAAAAATTATGTCATCATAGTCGATATTAATTATTACATTTCAGTTAAAGGACCGTGATGGGCTCCTAAACAATGCAAACAGGTATCGGAAAGCTAAAAGATAACCTTCGCTATAGTAAACTAAAGTCCTAGTTTAAAGTAGCGAAAGTTATCTTTCTAAATAAAAACCGAAAAACTGAAAATCAGTAATGATAGAAATATCTGACGTGAAAGAACGTTTTCAATATTTTCCCGCAAACAGCGCCACAAACTCCATTGAAAATATTTCAAATGTTACGAATCTTGTAGATCTATGCAATAATAGCAAGGTCAGCGGGTATTTGGCGATGCGGTGAAGATTATATACCGTCAAAGTAACGCAAAAATTTGGAAGCTCAAATTAAGATAGTTCATATCATGCTACATAGAAAGTTCAACCATTAAATATAGAAGGCAAAAATCGTGAATACATATTGCGGTGCCTCTAAAAATACTTCGATTAGATCTTTGTTAATTTTAATACTAACTGCATTCGATAATGAAATTTAGTAATTCCTTATGAATTATTATCACCGTGATTGTAATGAGATTATAGTCTTTTAAAAGTGCGCAACATAATTGTTAAAAGCGCAGTTGCGAGTGTCGCAAGCGGGTATGCATCGCGCAATAAGTATCCACTGTGGGGTAGGAGGGCGAGGAAGGGGTGAGTCGGAGGTCGGGGGGCGTGGCGCGTACCAGAGAGTGCGTGTGAAGAACGGCGCGGCGCGAACGTAACCCCAACGTGCGCCCAGCTCGGCGAGCCGCGAGCCACTGCTGGGCGCGCCGCAGCCTCCGGGTCGGCCGCCGCCCGCCGCCCGCCCGCCGCGCTCTCTGCCTCCTCCCCCGCAGTTGCCCTGATGCAACTACTCGAGTTTCTGAACTTGTACCGGTTCGTACGTGCAATTGATGTTTGATTGCACGACACGGAAATCGTCCCTTTGGAAAATTTCAATCACTAGATTTCGATATTTTTATGAAACATATTTTCTATTCCTAATTACGACATAATTGTAATTTGAAAATAATAAATATGTGCGAGTATATTTCACTTTCATTACAATAATTTCAAATTGCTAGTTAAACGTAAAACGTGAGTCTGGAAATATTAGCCTCTTGAGATTTTTCTGTTGGAGCGAAAAACGGGTGTGTTAAATATCGAGTCGCTTCTAAAAGTTAGCGGTGACAACAAGAGCACAGGCCCCGGGAGCAATAAAAGCTGTTACAAACTTCAAAGTGCAACTTGGTATTGGTATTAGACGGTTAGTGTTAGACTCAACACAAATACTATTGCAATTTTTACAGCACGCTATCTGTATCTAAATATATTTTTACTAACGAAAATGGGGTTATGTTTACAGCTTATGATTTATTTCTCTACAAGCACCGCAATATAGAAATATAGAAATATTAACATAGAAAAATTAACTGTAAAACAGTTGTAATTAGAATTATTGTACATAAGCATGTTACATTACCTACGTTTCACCCAAAAGTGGAAGTTCACCGACAATAATGGAATTCTATTCAGGTAGATGAAAACTCCAACAACGGAATAATATGTTTGCCGAGAACAAATTGAATATAACGTGACCGCCCCGTGATTCGAAATCAGCGAAACGTAGAGCGGGCGCGCAACAGGTCGGGGCGGCGCGGGCGGCGGGGGGCGCCCCTCGCCGCCTGCGCTCGGGGCGCTCAAAGCATTCGAACGAATATCGCTCCGATGTCCCTGAAACTATGACGCCTTATTACATTGGAGCCGTAAGGTTTATGTTACAATGTTCGAGTGTATAACGTTGAATATTAGATGTTTAAGATGATGTTAAATAATGCGCTTTACAAATACGTGCCATATTCAGGCTGAAACTCGAGACATCATGTCGATCGCATGCCACGAATTTCAGAAACTTTGCTTTAAATGTCTTCACGTATTATCGCTCGTCTATCATCCGGCACAATTTTATAACGATGTGTAACAGAAAGGGTTACATAGTAGTATGATAACAACAAAAAGTATATTAATAGACTAGTAATGTAATTTAACTAGTTTTCTACTAGATTTTTTTTATTAATTCATCTCGGGAGTTATTAAATATTTATGAAATGTCATGTCTATCATATAGTCTATTTATTTTTTACAAGATAAACATTTACTTGATTAAAAAAATCAATGTTTCTCTTGAGTCGGATTGTTTTTATATAGTATAATTATGTCCATAATAAAAAAAATAATGTATTCAATCAACTCTCTAATAACCAGCGTATAAACCTCATTTAGTTTGCGAACAGATAGTGCCGTGTGTGTGTGTGTCCGATATTATTTACTTATTTATTTCTTATAGGAACTAAGAACAAAGCATTTAACACTTAAATATATCCCATTTGCAGCGCACCAAGTACTCAACATATTCAAATATCATTTTAGAAAATCGACATCATATTTTTTTAGAAGTCGTTCTCATTTCGTACAGAAAAGGCATTGATTTCACTTATACATAGCTATGGCTATACAATCGATAGTTGCGCCGCCTTATGGTACAATTTTGTCGGAATATTTTGTGTTTACTTGAAATCAATCTCAAGACCACTACATGGCATCCTTGTTGTACATGTGGCGGAAGAATGTAATTGCTGGCAGTGCGCTTTACCATCGCTGGATGCCATCTTGTGCGGTCAAAACATAAAAATGCCTGAGAGAATCCTTAAAGAAATATAAGGGTCATTTTTCATACCTAAATGCACCTCTAAAGATATTTATTAAATTTCCTTTAAAAAAATAATACAGTTAGATGTGTTTGAGAAAAACTATTCGAGATAAAATACGACCTTCTGCATTGACGTGGAAAAGGGGACGCTCCTAAACCATCCAAACTAACCCATTACTTTCTAAAGATTCTCCAAGACTCTCCAGGCGCGGTTGAAGCTGAATAGCTCGCTCTCTCTCGGACTAGGTGCAATTTAATTATGCTATCTCTTTCTGTTTTATGTTCTCGTATCTACTTGGCGTGAAAATATCTACATATGTTAATAATATATTACAGTACAGTATATGGATGCATTGATATTGTTATTTTAAAATTATCCAATTTATATCCCAAAACACAAAGATTTGACTTACGCGGAGTATGCTGAATGTTTTGTGTAACTCATAAATAAAACAATTTACATATAAACTAATATGTATATATACTGTTTTAAAATGTGTTTTCCATCACATTTTACACTTTTTCATTTGTTCAAACCATTTTTTAAAACTTGAAGGCCATAGGTCTGAAGGCATGTTTTGCACGCGCTGGTTGAAAGCTGTCACGGCTTCTTCTGTATCCGTAAATATCAAACCTCTGATCAAATCTTTTATTTTTGGAAAAGTAAGGAAGTCGCATAGTGCTAGGTTTGAATTAAATGCGGAGTGGGTCACGAGCTTTACCTGTTGAGAAGTAAAAAATGACGTCATCTGATGATGACGACAAAGCATAATCATCCGATGATGATGCGACGACGGATCCTATCGCGTCCTATTACAATGATGATGAAGCATTGTAATAGGATGCGATAGTATGCGACTTCTTGGCCGTTTTTCCCTAACCTTTTCTAAGACAGTGGGCATACAAATGGTGGTGTACAGTGGTATACCACCGTTTGTACAGTGCAGCATTAACTGTCTTTTGTTTTTCAAGTGGGATCGTGTAGACAGAATCCATCTTGAAAAAAAAACGCAATATTTTTTTGCCTACGCTTCTTGCCTGCCTCAATTTTGTTGGTTTGCTGTAGAAGGCTGTTGCGCCGGCATGTAACAATATATCCATTTTTCATCTCCTGTCATAATGTCATACACGATATTTGAATGTCCATGATCGTACTTTAACAACATTTTTGGATATGAAACATCTATAGGCGCAGGGTAAACTGGAGTGTTGGCGTGGCGACGCTTGCCGTAACGACGGGTCGCCACGCTATACAATGGTATATATAGTCAAAAGGTATACCGTAGTAAACAGCACCATCGAACTGAGTGAGAAGAAAGTCGCACAGTCGCTTGCGCATGGCGCGCAAGCGACTATGGACTGTATACAGGCTATAAGGGACGGTTGGGCAAATACTGAAATGGTGGCTTCAGACCATGATTTTAAAACGATAGGCACTGGAATTTTTCTCCGGACATTTTCAAAATTTTCTGATTTTTTTTTCAATTTTTTTTAAGTTAAATTGTTTATACAAAGCAAACAAAACATCCTATGCAAAAATAAAATATAATTTCAGCGTGCGCAATAATGCTAACGTGCGATACAATCACATCATCAAAATTTTATAATTTCGTTTCCAGGAATAAAGAACGATCAGAGATTCAAAATAGTAGTCTCTATTTAGAATTTCAGTATTTGCCGACCGTGCCTTTACAGCCTGTATACCTATAATATAGCATGGCGACCTGTCGCCGCACCGTACACATTTCTACATTTTGATTAATGTGATTGTATTTTTAATTAATAATTGATTATTAACAGTCAATTATTAATTATTACTGTGACAAGCAATTGTCACAGTAATACCGTCTCCCGTGACGGCGCACATTTTTTCACACCAACCAACTCGGGTCCATTTATGTTCGGAGGTGAGTTCGTGAGGAATCCAATGACAACAAAGTTTTCTAACATTCAAATGTTGATATAAGGTTTTTGAATTTGGCTCATATCGATGCCCAAATATCCTCAAATCTCCTTATAGGTTATGTGCCGGTTTTCTTCATATAATTGCCTGACAGTAGCCACATTTTCCTCAGTGATCGCAGTTGAGGGCCGACCTTCTCGAATTTCATCATGGAGAGAAACACGACCACGATCAAATTCCGCATACCATCGCCTTACAATGCTCAAATGAGGCGCTTCCCTCCCAAAAGGGTTTTGAACACGAGCAGTGCAGTCTTACGGAGGTAGTGAACTTTTAAAATCATAAGAAATCATCGCCCTAAAATCCCCTCCCGTTAATTCCATTTTTGTTACGGACGAGGAATTCAAACTTGTGTTAAAGACAATTGACACGCGACTTCCCGTCAAAAAATATTTTAACCAATAAGTGAGTTTATTATGTTTTAAAAAATATAGTTTAAATAAACTAAAAAACACCCTTTTAAAGCACATCAAACTAAAAGTGATAAATAATTCTTAAAGTGACCTGAAAAAAATAAATAGACAATGACAAAAATAGTAGTATTATTGTGGAAAAAGCGTGGGTTTGCTCTATATACGAACAATGTGACACAAAGCGTCGCACGCTTTTTCCAAAATAATACTAGTATTTTTCGTCTTTGTTCATTATTTTTTCATATTAAATTTAGAATTATTTTTCACTTTTAAGTTCGATTGATTGTTAAAAATTTGCAAATTTTAAAAATTTGTAATTTTTAACAATACAACAATAGTTGAGTTAATAATAATGCTTATTATTGTTACTAAATTCTATTACAAAACAGTAATAGAATGTAGTAATAGTAATAAGATACTTGCTCTCACGCAGACGATACGTGACGAAATTATTCGATCCTGGCGATCCTGATCAGGATAATGAGATAAATTTATCAAATTATTGTATTGTCATTGGTCCTTGATACGAATGAAAAGTTTCAAACTAATCAGACTTCTGGAAATTAGTGAAAATTAAGCTCAAAGATTCCGTTACATACATAGCTACATAGATACAACCAAAGCTTATAAGAGCGTGTTAAAAATATAACATTCGAAATTCAAATATTCACGAACGGCCAGGAGTGCAGAACTTTTACTGTGCCCTACACTTACGTTGTTAATTCGATGAAGTCTATGGATTATCTTATATGAATGCTTACAAAGTTCCCTATACGTTGTTCTAACACTTCGGCTCGTGTATCTAACTCGCTACAACCATCGCACAATCCATATGAAGTCCCAATGTTAGGTAATGGTCTTTTTAAGGAAATTTTATTAGAAGGTACTTGCACGTTATTCTAATACTGGGCCAGCTTAAATTTAGTGAAGCTTCTTCGATGTATTGAAGATGTTTCCTTTCACTCTTAAGGCGTGCGGTAATTAGTATAAGCCTTAAAGCGTGTTAGTTAATTGATATTTATAATTGAGAGATGAATAAGAAATATAATGTTGTTACTGACTCAAGTTATCAGCCTCGTACTAGCCACGAGTAGCGTTGCCAAACGTCTGGATAAAGCCGGACATAGTGACGCTTTTTAATTCCGTGTCAGGCCAAAACAAACGATGACTGACTTGTCTGGCTTTTATATTTCGCAAACGAGCGAAATGTAAAAAGCCGGACAATAATACTGAGGGACAAAATTATCAATAATGTAGGGTGTCCATCCTTTTTACCCAAGTGTCCAGCCAAACTGACTTGTCTGTCCGGCTATTAGATTCGGCGAACTGGCAACCCTAGCCACGAGGCTGACAAAATGTGTCTAAGGTTGTACAGGTGAAACTACTGTAGTGAAGATGGTTTGTATGAGGGGAGGAAGTCCAGAATTTGCGAGAAAATTAAAGTTGAAAAAGTGTGTTGAAAAAGCCGGTCAAGTGCGCGTCACACCACGTGCAGTGCAGAGTTCCTTAGTTGCACGACACAATAAGCGGACTCAGAAGGGGCATTTTGTTTGATATTATGAAACTGTTGATTGCGTTCAATGGTTTAACGTCTAAAACGGGCCCGTGTGGGACTGACATGAAGGATATCATGATTTCATTTTTAAAAAGTTTTACATGGCTTACAAACTTATATTTATTACCAATTTTAACATAACAAAAAATTTCATTTAAATCATTTCAATGGCATTCATAGGATATTTTGCATTTTTTTTTTTCTCCAAGTTTATTTCATAAATTAGCCGATTATTACTAGTTAACTTGTTGATTCTTCTTAGTTATAATAGTTTTTACTTTTAACAACTTTTCCTGTACAAAAACAATAATTTTCATGGAAGAGAAAGGACAAGACTATAAAAAATGTAGCACTGCATAAAAAAAAGAATAATAATTCGAAAAGGATCCCTGAATTGAAAAATGGTTTTGACATACCCACAATATTTTTAAACGATCCTTTCAACGACACCCCACAGCATGAGATAGAAGAGAAAAAAAAATTATAGACTATACTGACAGGGGAGAAATATTTTTTTTTTTCAAAAATTTATTATACCACTTTTTTGGCGTCATTAATATTAATATACGCATTACGCATTCGTATATGTAATATTATGTATACGCATATAAATACTTATATGCATTAATATACGCATGCTATATTACTATTTTTAATACTAAGATTTTTCGAGCTAAACCACGGATATAAAGATAAGTATGGTGAAATTGTATGGGTTCATTACTACGGAACCATAAAAAAGACTGATGCGTGCGCAATAGTCTAGTAAACTTTCGAAGCCTCAGCCGACCTATGTTGTACCAGTGTCACAGTGATTTACGTATTATTTTTCTATTATATTACAAGTAGAAATATGACATTCAAATATTTAATTATTGTTTATATGTGCTTCATTAAGAAATGTAAGTAATTAAAGTAATTGTTTTGTGTGTGATTTTCAATATCTTAAAGCGTAATAAAATGGTTTATGTTATCTAATGATATAATATTATTATTAATTTTATAATAAAATATTTATAGCAAAAGTATAAAAAATTGGAAAATTCAAAAGTCAACGCATCATAGTGATAATTTCATTCTCGATAAAAAATAGAGTCTATTGTTAACTTACAAAGTGAACGGTGAACGAAAAGAAAGAGAGATATAAAATATAGTCAGTGATAATTTTCACGAAAGAAATCCTGTAAATGCATCGAATTTCATTAATATCTTTTAAACTGTAATGAGTTCAACTACAACAGGAAATTGGATTAACCCTCAGAATAAGTGGAAAATCAATTAAAAGGATCGATTGCGTATATTTTTCCAAAACGTGCAGACAAACAATTGCTTAGACCAACGGACAGCCGTATTTATGATGTTTTAACTTCATTTATCCACACTGAAGCACACAAATAAAATAATACGCTGACTTTATAATTTAATATGATTAGTTTTCAAAACATCCATCTTTTTATTGATTTAGTGTCTAACATGGGATACAAAAACTCATATTATAGATTTTATATTATAACCCAATACGCTTGCGCGCTGTGAGACATGCAAAACAATGAATATATGTCGGAGTCACACTTGAATGGTCTGCTTAAGGAGGGCGAGACGCACACTATTATTTTATTGATATTTAATATTTGGGCAGTCGATTGCAATACCCATACAATAGGCGTCATTGTCAAAGCAAAAATAGAAAATTTGCACAGAACGGTTGTAGAACCTGCCCTCGAACTTGCATGAAGTCAGTGAAATTAAACGTCTGTGGAAGGATTATACGTCAGCGACAGAATAGTAAGAAATAGACAAAGTGTGCATCAATCGCTTAAATTGTTTATCCGAAAAAAAGAGACACAAAACATTAAAAAAATTGCTTCTAATATGCAATATCTTAATCAATTAAATTACTTCGTACGTGAAAAGTTTGCTTAAATCTGACAGCTTATAGACCGCTCTTATTCTACTTAAATGTAGGAATAGTGCAGAGACTATTAAGTTATTAGCGCACTATTCATTTTTGTACAAAATCTTTCATTCGAGTGAAAATACAAGCAGTAGTATATTTAATAAACTTCAAAAAATCGACTCAAACTGATATAACAAAGTATTATTGCGTATTCACAAAAACATAACATTTTTATTTTTGTGCTACTATTCATTAAAGATTATATAAAAAAACTGGTTAAGAGCATCTCGGATAACGCTCATTATATGATTCCATTATTATAAAGAAATGGACTACAGATAAAAAAAAGTACGTTGTTACGTTTTTTCCATGTTTTCCATACAGAATAGTTGTAAGTAATTTAGTCGCTTATAACTAGAAAAATAAGTATGTTGACTATTACTATTAATCTAATCTAAACTAAAGTGCATCAGCAAAAGAGCGTATTTTCATGGTACGTTATTTTGTTGAGAAGTGCAGTTTTTGGCAGTAACCCAAAAACAGTATATCCGACCATGTTCAAAATAATTTTCATTGAAAGCATTTATTAAGCTTTATCTTTCTAATTATTTTCATATTTTTTGGACATATGGTTTAGAAAATAGAGGAGAGGGATACAATTTCTGCAACTTTCGCAGCGTTTATTCCAGAATTATTCACGTAATTAGAGAAATTGCTTAGAAATTTTAAGATGATTTTAAAAGAACTGTTGAAGTATGTACCACTCGTTGTTTGTTGAAAAATTTTTTCAACTTCTGTTAAATATATGAAGTGCTCCCTAGAAATATTTTTTTGTATTACCCCCGTGCGAAGAGGAAGGAGGCAAAACCCATTATGGGCAGTCCGTGCGCGCCCGGGCGCACGGGTGTCCGACTCTCACGGACTAAAACCGCCTGAAGCATTAAGGCGCCCGCCATTGGCCGTAGACTTTTAGGCTTCATCTAAAGGCCAGAAGGCATAGGGAGGGCCAACGATGCAAAAGTCAAAAAACCCTTCCGGGTTATCACGACGTAGTAACGTCATAGGTGACGGTATTGTCCCGGGAAGAGACAAAAAATAGCTAAAAATTACCTATTACCATGTGTAATAGATTTAATGGTAGATGACGCTTGAAAAAGCGAGTAGTGGAGGAGATGGCAAAAAACCGCGAAAAGTGGTTATGTTTCTAACGGTTCCGGTTGAGGGTTTTAGGCCCTTAAATCACTGAATTTAAAATTAAAATCCAAAAATGACCTATAGTCGTTACGTAAAAACGTAACGCAACTAACTGAATTTAAAATTCGGAATTGGACTGACCATCAATAACAAAGTTTGACCGCTAACCGTGACGCTGAGCTAGCTCGTCCCCAAGGCCGCTGCTGGTCAACATGGGGTCACCTTCACGTGGTCAATGGCAAACCATTTATGCGTAAAACACGCGAAATAACTAAATTAGCGATCGGTATCTGGAGTGTGAACCTGCGTAAGCGCTCCTTAGGCGCAGAAACCGTGAGCGGATTTGGCGTGCAGACGATGAGGTCACCGGGTTATACCACCGGGACGAACGCAGGTAGCTTGACTGCCGCCGCGCGATGTACACTGCGCGGTACCCCACACACTCATAAACGCGCGGAGCCCGACACTCCGGAACGCGGCTCAAAGGAACACAGACAGCGTAACACACTAAACTAAACGGGTGGTCCAGGGGATTGGATCGAAGGCGACCGATCGCAACGGAGGAACAACCGGAACTCGGACCCTTAGAAATATTTATTTTTGTTATTTAACCGTGAAACTAAGTAGCGGCTTATATAAGATACCTATACTATAAAATTTATGAATATGCGTTTTATAGTTTTTGAATAAAATGCCTGTGACATACGGACGGACGGACTGAGGGATAGATGGACGGATATAAAGAAACTATAAGGGTTCCGTTTTTGCGATTTTGGCTCGGAACACTAAAACGACATGTAGAATTATACTGATGTAAAGATAAAAATTCTGCTGTTGTTTCGAATTCTTCGGATGGTTATTTTAAGCAATAATAACTTTATTGTCTTAGGTCACCTGAAATTATTTTTAATATAAGTTATTACTATGTTATAAAAATATTTTATTAATCATACACAAAATCATAATTTTTGTGATATATATGTTATTAATTAACCAGTACTCAGACGCCAATCTGAAATTAAAATTAAAATTTATCTAAATAGTTGAACTACTACTACATACTACTTACTAACAATAATTGAATATGAAAGGTATTAAATACATTTTGTGATTTTTATGAATTAGTAATATTTTACAAAATGCAGACAATAGTGTAAGAAGTGAGAAATTAAATAAGCAGATGAAAACCCAATAATTTTACGAATCATCACTACAATTATTCGTATGTTAAAAAAAAAAAGCGTTTATGCGAGGAAAAATTCTCAGAATAACTCACATATCTTCCAAGTTAACGTCAATGTTCAAAGTGCGGCAAAACAGAAAGTAGTTGCGTGGGCCTAAGATATTTCAGTTTTATTGTAGTGAAATATTTATCTATTTTGTTATTCCCTTGGAATTTGCCTTACGAATTTTTGGGGTCATTTCACGTCTCCACTTGTTATCAATTTTACTACGTTTGTCCTCCAAATTAAGAATTTATATTGTCAGTCCAATGATGTTATATATAAGACAGTCACTGCGTCTATAAGTTTTAGCGCACGGGGCATTGCTATGTATATTTCGTCTTTAGTTTAACTATACATGCGGTAAGTTTTCAGAATACAAGTTTTTATTTCTGTAAAAATTTAAACAAACCATATAATTGATAATCAGGTTTATTTTCTTTATTTTTGGAGCTATCACATGGCCCTATTATTACAAATCTTATAAATCATTTGACAATTATAGTTGATCTTATTATTTCACAATCATGTCAACAATTTCTCTTGCTTGACGAGAAAGGTTTAAATACTTGCATAAAGTAATAGCAAATTTTACTAATTTCTGTAATCTATGATCCACATCGAATATTTAATTACAATATTATCATTTGCTATGTAACTGCGAATCTTAGATAAAATGATTCAATTGCTAAGCAAATACACGCCAAAGAAGAATATTGTTGAATAAGATCCAACTCATAATAATAAAATTCAAAAATAAATTTGTCGGTTGGCTCTAATTTGTGATAGTCGTGTTAAAGTATTATTTATTTTTAAGGAAAGAAAATTAAATCAATTGAATATATTTATTTTTTTAAATAGAATAATATTTTTTTATGAAAAATCGTTTGCAAATAAAAGCAATGGTTATTAAATGATTAGGTTTGCTTTTTGAGCTATTGTCAGGGTATGCATTATTGACTTTGAGCTTTTATGAAATACACTCCGTTCAGAGAATGAAATAATACTGTGTAACAGTAGAATCATAAAAAATACAAATATCCGTTTTCTTGTTATAAATTAGATAACGGGAGAGCTATGATGTATAAATATGCAAGCACAGATATGGAAACTGTATCGGCAAGTTGTATCATTAAGATAAATTTAAAATTAATAAATTAAACGTAAAATTAGACAGATATTGTATGGTCAATGTGTCAAATCTTACAATTAACGTTTGCTATTTGCGTTTCTTCTTTTGGTGCAATCCGCCGTAATAGTTCCTAGTAGAAAACGAAATCCTAGAAAATATTTGATGGAATCCTCATGATAATAGTTAACCTCAAGTTTTAGTTCGTTCTTCTTGAAGGAAAACTGTCTTCCAATCGAGCGGCAAATATATATTATAATGACATATTTCATGAGCTATGTGATGAATTGTAAAATAAAGGTATTTTGAATTTAAATTCTTAATTCTTATGGTAAAATTTAGCAGTGCCCACGCAATAATATTATGAAAAAATATCAAGTACCTACAGAGCACTTGCGCGTTTACCTTTTGTCCGGCGACTGAGATAAAAGGTACGGACCTATATTTGTCTCGTTTGGGGCACGCTCCAACTTTTTGTTTTGTCGTCGAGATAGGAGAATTCTCCGAAATACTTTCGCAGTTAACAAAGCGTCTACTTAGTGGCAAGTAATTCTAAATAGAGAAATAAATTTCAACTTTTATCCAGATTTGTTTTGCGCCTAATTTTTACATGAATTTTCATTAGCTCAAAAAATTCTTATCGTTAGGATAAACGTAATGGAAGCTGACTCATTGTTTTTAAATTATTTTCAAACCTGTATCAAGTCGAACTAGCCGAAATAATTGTTATTAGATTAAGGTGTATTATTGTTATTCGACTCATCAATTAATACTAAAAAAAATTCGTCAATCACTGAACAACTTCATTAATAGGAAATATATACTAATAAAGAATAATTAAAGAATTAATTAATTAATAATTGTTTGTTTGTAAATTTGTTTATAATCAAAGGTAATACATGAAATCGGAATCTAACCTTATATTTAAAATATTAATTTTATTTCAAGTTCCTTAAAACATTGTGCTTTTTCCATAGATGTACATATATAAGCCCTTAGCAATAAATAAAGCGGTCTCATCTAAAACCAATCTGATCCGCCGCATCGGATTAGTTTCGAATGGTTTTGTGCGAGAAAATTTGACACTTTCGTGTACATCTTCCGGCAAAAATAAAGGCCGAAAGCCGGACTTGTTCTCGCCTCGAGCCGATGAGGCGCTCGCGGTAATTTAAATACGGACCAATCAGCGAGTCTAAAAAAATACAAACCGCAATACGCCCCTCAACTTCACCTTGTTGTGTGTCGAACCACTTTTGGATTGCCTTTTCTCTACGAAGGTTCCCATCTTATATATCGACGACTTTACCGTAATCGCTCGACCGCGACGGATAAATGTCCGATACTAAAAAAAAATAGTATTTCAGCCATTGTAGTCGCACAGGACTCGTCTCGGGGCCGAATGCCTTTTTTCATATGTCCGCCGAAGCCCTTATAATGTCCCCGCCGGCCGCGAGCGGTCGTCCCGTCGGTATTGGCCGGGCTCGCTCTCCGCCGCTCCCTCTACCGTGAAATGCGCGCTCTTGTTGCTTTGTTCGCGCCGATAATTAATTTCCGCCGATCCTTTCGAATGTTCCGTGTTTATTGAAATAAACGGCGTCGGTTATGGTCGCCCTTTTTCCGTGGCGTTGTTTACTCGCGCCGCCGCGGCGCTGCCGCTGCGGGGCCGGAAGGTTGTTTTTTCTGTCTCGCCTTTCCCGGAATCTCGATCGATTTTAAACGTGATTCGAGCGAAGCACCGAATGATGAACGCGATTTTATAGGTAAGCCTCACAGAAGCGTAGGTATGAAAGTAAAACGTAGAGATTTCGCTTACCTTTTTTAGAAGCTTGTAAAGCTCATTATCGATACAGTACCCTGATATTAAATTAAAAGACAAAACGCTTTGTTTTTTATTAACACTTAAAACATATTAGCGCTCATCCTGGATTTACCTAACATATGCTCTATCCGAACATTTACATTCGATAGAAATAGCGCTGCCACTTCTTGATAAATGCTTCACTCAATATACTCAATAAGAAGTCATCGCTTTAAATAGTAAACAAAGTTCAAAAATTAATATTTGCATTTTAATTTCAAAAATTACAGTGTTCCGTTTCAACTCCTACTCCACACCTTAAGTGTTTAATTTTTATGAACAATTTTTTAATGGACACTCTTCTGGCAAAGATTTTTTCTTTCTGCAGTGTTTCAATTTATTGGATTTTATGATTTCAGAGATTTTGTGAGGAGCAAAAGAGTGGTATTTAATAACACATTATTATTGTTATTGACTGTAAGAGAAATGTAACTACAAAAAAGCCAATTTGAAAGTTTATTTTTATATCATACAGTAATTTATAGATATCAAAAAAGCTTGTGAACAGATTGTCATCAGAAAATATTCTATAAATTTCTTTCTGAAATTCTATTATTGTGACTCTTATCACACGCTTAAAAGCCATAAGTTAAAACAGGGGACATAAAATTTGCAATTTTAGAACCTTGAAAATAAAACCAGAAAATATACAATTGACAGAAAAGTTCATTGAAGGCATATTCATCACTTATTCTATCTTTCCCACAATTGTGTGCTAAATACATTCCGTTGTGAATGCAAAAAAAGAAACAAGAATTTGCACTTGTCGATTTTATATATCGAAAGCAATACTTTTTTTGTTAAATTTAAACAAAGACCTACCTGTACCATTTCATTAGATTAGACGAAACAATAGCATAGAATTATAAGGCTGTGACACATTAACAGATGGACAAATAAAGACACAGACGGACATAACGAAACCATAGATGACCTATTTGTTGGCTTTTGGATACGGAACCCTAAAAAGGGATTCCCACTATTCTGCTCGCAAATTTAAGCTCTTCGAAATCATGTACAAATGGTACAAGATTTACAGGACTTCTATCCAATGTAACATAATAATAGTAAAGATTTCGACAAGATTACACAGAAGAGCGCACATCGAATCCTTCAGAAATTTCATTGAATTTTCCAAATTTAATTTTTTAAATTTTCCTGTATAGACATATTTTTTAATTTTTGTGTAATACATAATAATATATTGTGTATATTTTTAAACATGTCTTTCTCATGTCTTTATATGTTATGTACGTAAACAAAGTTCAAGGTCAGACACCGCGTGTTAAGGGCGTGGGCGAGTCGTTTCCGCACGGCCAACTCCACATGCCACTCTCCTTCCTTAGAAGTAAACAAGCTCTTCGTACATGTCCTTAATAATTGTAGATCAGATGTTGAATATAAAAAGCTTAACACATTCTATAGAAAAGCAATCTGCAAACTGACGAACAAAAAAAAAACAAATACGTAGGAAGTATCCGGGTATTATTATTTAATTTCAGGGGAATCCGGAACATGTAGTTTTTAAAGCGTTTGCACAGATTTTGATAAAGTGAATATTTAATTTTTCACGTTAAAACAATATCAAGATTTCGAGTGTCGTCGAAAATTGAACTGAAAACTTAATGGAGAATGAAGACTACCACTGAAAAAAAAGAAAGTATAATTAAAGACATTATCCTGTAAATTAAGGGATAGCCATAGATTGCAATGCAATGTGCATAAATGAGAACTAAAGGAATATAAGGAAGAGAATAAAAGATTTCAAAATAGGAGCAGAAGACTTCGTGAAAGGAAAAGACAATGAGACGAATGGAAAATTCTTGAATAATTTCCCGGACAACCAGAAAATATTTAAAAAAAGGCGTAAAATAATCTTATATCAACAAAAAGATTTTGTATGAAAGTGAATAAAAAATGGTATAGACGCCTATTAAATTAAGAAAATCAGGCGAAACAACAATAGAAAAATTGTTTTCCAAATCTTTGTTATGTGATAATACAGTGGTAGACATCTAAAACAACTGTCTATTTTAATATTCATGAAAACGAAATAAACGTGCAATACATTATTAGAGGAATGAAAATTACTTAAAGCGATCATAGTCCGATTAAATTTTCTCAAATATGCTGCATTTTACATATAAAAGTATCGCAAAAATACTATAAAAAAAGATGTACTTACTTTTTGGGGGATAATGATCTCTACGACCCCCCTTACATCTGCGCATGCGTGACAGTAACTGGTAGTATGTATTACTATGCGAAATTTTCGATTCATCCAAATCAGTGGTCTTCATAATCCTGTTATATTCATAATCCAGTTATAAGGCATTTATTACTCTCTTTCTAGGCACAGTCGATAACAGTTGATATTGTCCATTGAACAGGCAGGTCTAAAGGTATGCGGTGGGTCACTTGCCTTATAATACAACTTTCAAGTACCTTAATAAAACTTTAAATGAAATTGTTTGAACTAAAAATCGATAATGTGTCAACTGGGATTGGCGCGTTAGATGAGCAGTCCTAATGAAGTAAAGAACACTGTTTTCTTTCTGTTAATTTAGAATCTGGCACCAGGTTATTTGAGGGCGAGGTTTTTAATTTCGTAATAATTAATATTTTTAAAACCCTTCATTTCAGTCCTGACGTTGACCGTTTCAATAGTTCTCATTATAAATTTATTATTAGCTAGCTTTGCTCTGCAGCTTCGCATGCGTGAACATGGAATGTCTTTATTCACCTTCCGTGTAGAAAGATCTCGCTATCAACTCGGATCTCGTTCCATTTTCAATTCTGGTTCTCATGCTGTTCTTGATTTAAAGCCTATATTCTATTCCAAGCTAAGCTTTATTTATCCGCGAAAATAGTATTAAAATCCGTTCAGTAATTTCATGGATGTATGCGAACAGACAAACAAACAAATGATTTAGACATATATTAGCCTATCGACAAAGTTGATGTATCCTTTACGTGTATACAAAATTTCATTCTGATCGGATGTATAGGTCGTATCGTAGGTTGTATAGATCGGATCAATATTGATTCCGTTATAGCTATTGATTCAATAGCTATAACGGAATCATAACGTTCTAACGAAATTATAACGGAACAACCGCAAAAACCTCTGTAGATATACAGATATATATATATATATATATATATATATATATATATATATATATATATATATATATATATATATATACATTAGTATAGATGACGTTATATTTTGGTTTGTGTATTTGTTATTATAAAAATGTGAATATTGCAAAAGTACAGAGGATTTAATATTTTGTAAGTAAGCTAGTAAAAGCAAATCATTATAGAGTCAATTGTCAATGTTTCAATGTCGGCCATTTTGATACATCGAACTAAATATAGAAATAAATTTATGAGTGTAATCAATGAGTAATCAAATCAATGAGTTAAGACATACATTTATTTTGACAATAAAAAAATATCAAGTCAAATTGTATTTTCGGTAAGCAAATTCTGTTATAATGCAACTTCCATAAATTTAGTATAAGCACATTATGATGTTATAGCGTTAGGTAAATGACATTTAATAAGTATATACACAATTATACTTACATTATCCGGTTTTTCATCTCTTTTTATACAACTTGTAAACTAATTCCTTTATTGGTGGCCCCTAACAAATTTAATTGATTATATCACGAAAGTATCCCACTTAGCAATTGAACCATATATGAATATTAATTGAACGTAGACAGCAAATAAACCAATAGAAACCGAACTAGATATTGCCAAACACTGTCCTCATTGGTCGATTTTTTGCCGTATCGTAACTGTGTAGAAGATATCACACTATCATTTTGCAACCAACGATGTTTGGTTAAATTATACGCGTTATTCATTAACACAACGAATCACTCTGCTGTAGCAACGAAACTTTATTTAACCACGTCAAATTCGAGCTTGGTTAAAAATATTTTTTTATTGCGGAAGCTGCTACTCTATACTTGTCTTCTGTGTGTGATGCGTTACGAGTGTGGTGTCTTACGAGTCGAGCCGGTCCATTTTTGTGCTGCAGCTAACTTGACCATAGCATAACTCGATCACAACTTCGTTGTTAATTAACAGTTAATAAATAGTGAATAAACATTATCAGAGAGAGTCGATAAAAATGAAGATTTACTTTTAGCACGTCTGTGGTTTACAATATTTCATTTAATTCGATCGTATAACCCGCTCAGTGAATAATATCACCAGAGTATGTACTTCAATATTCTCTATTTACGTAAAACTCGAGACAGGTGACAGCAAAACGAATAATATATCAGTTCCAAAGGATCTTCTCCCGCCTCCTGATGGGGGGCGGTTCTAGGGAAGGCTGAAAGGATTAATGTCATTATTGTGAATAAAATAACAATCTGAAGTCTCGAATGAACAAACTTGAGCGGTATAATTAGTGAACAAAGGAGCGAGGCGCGGGAGATGCTAATAAATTTCGCTGAGAACTTTTCGGTCGGATCGCCCGGCCCACGGCGACGGACCCGCTGAAAAGAGTGAGCGGGCGCGGGCGAGCTGCGCGTGCCCGGCCGAGCGCGACGACTTGAAAGTGATTACCGACTACCGATTTTCATGTATGGACTGTCCCGATTACCCGGAATTACGTATTTGCGTTGCCGGGCCATCTGTTACGACGGTATGTGGAAAATGGAGTGACGGTATTTTGAGAATATTAACAATACTAACATAATAGCTGTATACTCGATATACTTCAATCCTTCATACTGAATCTGTAGAAATTAAATAAGTTTTTTTTTCATCGCACAAAATAAATTATTTTTAATTATTAAAATTTGCTTGAAGCATGTGAACTCATCGATGGCTAGTAATATGAAATGACTTACATTAAATATAAATTAATAACTGTAAACCGGAGAGAGCAGCGCGAGGTTCCGTCGTTTCAATAAATAGTGATACAACCACAACTTTTAGATATACAAATATTAGTAATTAACAAGATTTGATAATAGAATCCATTCTATAATACTTGATTATTTTTAGAAAATATATATTAATGAGAGTAATTACGTTTCGTTTCCACAGATAAGAGATATATGCAAAATTGTATCATCGATGTAAGAAGAAATGGAGAATTTTAGAGCAATCTCATAGATTATAAAGATACAATGGTAGTATGAGTACTTATCTTTGGAAATATTATTAAAGTAGTAAAATTGAAAAGAAAAAGGTGAGGTCGATAAAATTCGCCTAACTCTCGACTAGGACCTTCGAAGTGAAAATTTAAGTATTTAGCTCATTTCTTTATCTTCAGATATAATTTTGCTTTCTATAAGTTGAGACAGATCAGTCCTCCTTCTATTAGATATCATACTTCTACCTAAAAGGCCGGCAACACACTGGTGACTCCTCTGAGGTTGCGGATGTCCATGGGCGACGGTTATCATCTGCTTATTAACCCTTTTTTTTAAACTAAACGTTTTTAAAACTAAAAAACGAAACGATGAGTTTCAGTATTTAATCTTTAGGGATTATAAGCGTAACAAAATAACTAAGTATAAGATACAATGGTGTTTACCGTTTTCACCGAGGTGAGGCGCGATAAATGAAACAGCAGTTTTATTGTACAAATCATTTTCATCATATAAATTGGAATTTACCTATGAAAAAATACTACGAAAAATATGTACAATTAATATTGTTAAAGGTGACATATCAAAGGGTTATTAATGTTTTAAAGCAAACAAAACAGACTTTCATTTATTAGCTTGACATAGTTTTAAATACTATTAAATCTAATCTTACATTACTCGACTTATAATATTATTATCATTATGAAGCACTGTATTTATGAAGACCTCGTTCTCTATTTCAAAACAGTAATTTAAGAGGCAGATATAGGAACACATGTAATTGACGCAAAAGAGCATTTTAACGCTGAATAATTCTTAAGCGCACCTAAATTTTGAAAAGCCGTAAATGAGAATTCTGAGAGATACCTCTCGAGGGTGTATATGAATTAATTATTTTCGCTCTTATTTTTCGTGTATAAGAGATACTATATCCTATTACTTTCCAAAGGTATGCAAACTTGAATTGATTGCAAATATCTATAAACGTACTGTATTTCAGCCCTAAAATCTTAATAATGTGAGAAGAAAAAGGTAGTACCTGCAATAAAAATATGGATGGACCGCCGACAGCATTTTCTCGTGGCACAACAGAATTCATAAAAGTATTACTACAATCAAAGTTCAGCTGGTTCACGAGCTATAACCCGATCGCAAGTTAATACGTAGTCCGTCCCACGTCAACTGCACGAACTCTTTCGTGAAAGGCAGAAATTTACCACAGATATAAACTTATTTTATTCAATGACTTGTTTGCGATAAGTTTTGTCGTTTTTTTTTTGGCATTTCTGTATATGTCAAGCGACATTTTTAAATAATTAGGTTATTGAAAGTGTAATGTACTCAAATATGTACATCAGTAATTGGACAGACAATTATGGTTAGCGCTAAATTATACCGCTAATTAATTGAACTATTTGGATAATGAAAAAGACATCCGGTGCTATTAACGAAATCATCAGTAAATAAACCAAATACTACATTAACAATAAGCAAAGATATATCTGCTTATTGTTAATATACTACATTAATAATAATAGATTACTATAGTAACATTACTATTATTGGCACTACTTGCTAGATTATAATCATTTGAATACCATAAGTCTTGAACGTGAAAGTTTTAAATGTTGGCCTATGACGTTACTACGCAATATGGCCGTCCAGATATGACGGACGCCGCTGCCAGGGCCGAATCTACCATATGGCTTTTTGGGCTTCAGCCCAGGGCCCGTGGACTCAAGGGACCCCAGCTAACTCAAGTCAGTCAAAAACAGATGATATGCGAAAGAATAGGTGGGCCCCTAAGTAGTATTAGCCCAGGGCCCCCTTAACTCACGGTCCGGCCCTGGCCGCTGCGAGCATTCTTGGCCGCTTTTCAAGTTCGGCTGTTGCAATCGACACTGTAAATGATTAGTCTGCTCAGGTTGGTTTCTCGAGATAATCATCCTCTTTTCGGAAATAAGAGGAGAAGAACTGACAAAAAGCTTTCTCTCTCCTATTTATTGCATGTCTTAAACTTAATCCTATCACATTGGTGTCTAAACGTTATTATCAAATCCATTCTGAAAGTGGTAGCCCACGTTTTCATATAATATTTATATAATGTGACTGTCGTTCACTTTAGGGACAGCATTAATGTTTCTACGTACTAACATTGTAAAAATACAATTTTATTTTTTTAATTTAGTAAAAACTAAAAATATTGACAATAAAGAGAATGTTCCAATGTTTTTTTACCGTGAATTGAATTGAATTGCTTTTTTTTGTAATACAAATATACTTCGAGTGCCACCGTTTTTATTAAAAGCGATTAAAAACAGACTCGATAAGGTCGTTTCCGGAATTTGCCTTACAAATTCAAGTTATGATTTTTATAAACAAGTTACGAAACGTATACGGTTTCCATCGCCGCCTAGATGTCTATCTATATACATATTATGCATATCTATATAACGCAGCAATAAATAAAACGGTTTCATAAAACAAAACCAATATGTAAAATTAGATTGATTTTGTATGTAGTCAGTCGCGAGTACTCGACACGTTCGGACACATTTTCCAGCAAGAATAAAGAAAGCCGGCCCGGGGCCTTATTACGTAAAAGTAAAAATCGATTGCGATTCCGGAATCGATTTGCGACTCGATATTGTTAGGCATAAAAAAATGTTATTCTTATACGCAATTTTGAGTGACTTTAAAGCTTTAGATTAAATTAAAACTTTGCACACTTATCGAGGACCGCTGACTATACAATAATATGGTATAATGAACTGATCTGATGATGGAGTCAGAAGGTAGGCACAGGAACTCTATAACGGAATAACGAAATTCTAGTTGTGTTTGAGCTTGTTAGAGTTGTCTTGAGATGTACTCTCACCATGAGTGATTTTCAGGGTTTGATGATGGAGCCGGAAGGTAAGCACTAGTACTCCATAATAGAACAACGTAACCTAGTGGTATGTGTTCTTCGTAGAATTTTTTTGGCTTTGACTTTGGCCATAATTGGCTTACATGGTCTGATGATGGAGCCCGACGGTTGGCACCGGAATTAATATATCATAATGGAACAATATATCCTAACCATATTTGAGCTTGTTGGAATTGCCCTGAAATGTATTTTGAGCACGATTGACTTTCAGGGTCTGTTGATGGAGTTTCCAAACTCCCAGCTCCGTTATCAGACCCTGAAAACCAATCATGGTTATTCCACGAGAATATCTACAAGTCCAAACACGGCTAGGCTGCGTTGTTTCATTATGGAGTACCAGCGTTTACCTTCCGGTTCCATGATCAGACCCTGGAAACCAATCAAGTTAAAAGTGCATTCCAAGACAATCCCAACAATCGCGAACACGGCTTGGATACGTTGTTCTATTATAGAGTACTATAAAAATAAAGCAATCTACTGTCAAGTCACATATGAAAACCACATAGAATATCATATAATATTTTTTGAGACTAGCACGTTCAAACAGTTAGGTAATATATTTTTAGTAATAATTTTATTGTATTAAAATCTCTATTTGATCCGTAATATTTTTTTTTGAGGAATATTTGCAATGTATAGACATGACGGTTCCACAGTTTTATTATAGATAATTAATACAACCGTAGAACCGTCATTAATAAATAGAATTCCATTTTATTTAATATGAAATGAAATGGAATCCAAATGAAAATGAAATTCATTTCATGTATTTGAAATATTAAGACAAATCGGTTCTATAAAAATATTCATTAATTTGTAATAAACAAGTTACAATAAACCCATCAATAAATTGAACTTAAAACATACTACATAAGAGGCAGCTAAACCTAGTTATAAAAATTATTTTCATGTATAAAGTTGATTTTTTTGGAATATGTACCGGTTTTAGAGATTTAATATACGCGAATTAATAATACAGAACGCACGAGTTAACATAAAATTTGTTACCTCTTTTATCCAACAAACTGTTACGTACAATAATTGTGTCTAAGTGAGCACCGCAAATTCAGGAGAACTCGCAGTTGTTTACTTGAAATGTTATCTAACTTATCTAGTTTGTGCGTCGATCGATCGAGCTCGCGTGCTTCCCATGCCTCGTCTGTGTGTGCGCCTGCATAATTTAAGTAAATCAATTTCCGGAGGCCGTAAGTGACTTCAGAGTCTCGGTTATATGGCGTACCTTCGCCCAGGTTAGTGTTCGGTACAACTTTGCTTAAGTTTGTAAAGGAACTAGATGATAATATTCAATTTGTCGTGCATTATTCCTTAAAACGTACCCTTTAAAAGAAACGGACAGACGTTTTCGTGAGTGCTAAACATATACATTTCTTAGTATAGTGATTTGTGTCCTGTTTTCTATGTCGTACAAGATAAAGTATATAAAGGAGTAAGAGAACAGTTTTATTCGAAATTATTAAGAGCTCCTTGCGTCATGTTAAATACACAATACAAAGCGGTTCTCCATGCGAGCCACATCGAAACGTTTCAATGTATGCATAAAAGAAAATGTTCGCCGGGGATCTCACATATAATGAATTTTTTTCGACTGATGTTCATTTGCTCTGGCTGGATAAATGAAAAACATAATTGGCTCTATGTTTTTCATACAATAATGGTTTCTAGAAGTGTGTGATGTCATTTTATAAAAACGAATACAAAGTTTTAAATTAGAGTGTTTTAAAAGTTTTTAAACCTAACTATGAACGTAAAAGATAGGCAGACCAAGGGTTATTACATGGGACAAACTAGATGTCCTTAGAAAATCCAAGACTGAGCCAACTAGCAAATTATTTTTACCCACCTTTTAATTGTTTGCATAGCGATATGTGGTGAGGCGTTGTCATGATAAAGGAGAATCCAATTGGAACGATTATTAGTGTACCAGTAACTGTTTTTTACCTTCTAAAATCTAAAGTAATTGTTGCATAATGACTTGTCATTCCGAAGAAAGAGGCCACCATCTTATTTCCGATGCTTCGACCTAGTTTTAGGCAAGGTAGGCAACTCTTCAAAAGAAAACACTCCTTGAGCAGACTGTCTTTCAGTTTCGGGATCGTAACAGTAAATCTAGCTTTCGTCACGTGTATCCCTGTCGTACACAGCATTTGAATCCGGAAAATATTTGCATCATCTCGCGGCAGGGATGGACTTTTTGAGCTTCGGTAAAATTATGAGGTACCCATCGAGCACAAAGCTTCATGACCGATAAATATTAATGAAGGACTTTGTGCACTTGACCTATAACTTGTCCAAATCTGCTGGTGGGTTACTCTTTTGTCAGTCTCTATTACGAGCCTCAAAGCAGTTGACTTCGATCGTCCTCACAGAAGGATGTTCCTCACGATCTGACTGACGATCTGCGTTAGTCAGATTAGTGCGACCATGTTTGAACTAGTTAAATCAGTTATAAACAGTGGCAAGAGATAGAGCTTCACCATGAAAGTCCAATTGAAGTCTGTTATAACTTCCTTGTGCTGGAATGCCAAAAAAAATCATAGAAAATCATTTCACGAAAATTTTCTCGCTTTGAATTCATGTTGATTTTAGACAAACAATTTTCTTCTGCAGCTAATTTGTAAAAACAAATGATAGATGAATAAAATATACATAACAAGGTTAGCAAAGAGTTCCATTTTAGGGATCCGAGCAAAAACGAAACCCTTATAGTTTCGTCATGTCCGTCCATCTGTCTGACCGTATGCCACAGGCATACGGTCTTACTCGTGAACTACTAAATATACATTCATGAGATTTGGATTATAGGTGTGTTGCATAAACCGCTATTTAGTTTGGTATTACATTACAAAAATAAACATTTATAGGGTGGGCACTCCATACATTTAATAGAAACTGAGAAAAGTTTTTTTCAGCAAATATCAACGTGTGGCGCATATTTAGACAGTTCTTTTAAAAAGATTAATTTTCATGTTTCTTAGCAAAATTTTTGATTAAGTGGATCCTTTCGAAAATAATCGCTCAGAAAGTAGCATAAATCATATCCGCTTCCTTTACTTTTGAAGCTGTAAGTCCAGAAAATGTGGAAAAAAATGAAAAGGTAACGCTTAACAAATACTTTCAACAAAAAATATTTTTAACATGATGGGATAAACCGTTTTCGAATTATTGTTGAAAAATTTTGCTTCTCAGCAAAAGGACCTAACTGCTATGAAGATACGCTATTTTGCTGATGTACTTATTTTTCTAGTTATAGGTTATCAAAGTGCTTATACCTATTCTGTGCGGGGAACATGGAAAAAAGTATAACAACGTGTTTTTTTCATCTGTAGTGCATTTCTTTGTAGAAACGGCTTCATAACCCTATATCGAGCATGGTTCGATATGCTCTTGGCCAGATTTTTTCTTTTAATTTACATATTTTTTATTATTCTATAGATACTAAGTCACCAATTTTAAAAGTTTTAAGTGTGATTTACGTAAGCAACGATTTTATTGATATTTTTGAATCTAAGTCAGCTCACTTTTATTACTATACCCGCGTGAAAAGTATTATGTAACCTCGGCTTTATATAAAAACTCTACTACAGTACTATAGTGATTCTAACAATTCTTTCACTTACAGAAGGTTACACTAGCGCCGTGGGCGCACTGAAAATTTATATAACAAATTGGAAAAAAATACTATGAATTATCAAAAATGGATTTATTGTTTCTCAGAATATTCTCCGTCAGCATAAGTACCTACATTTTTTCTTAAGTATAAATCAACTTTGAAAACATTTATGCCATTCCTCCCTGATGACCTTGGAAACAAGTTTTTCATACTCTTCGACAGCCTCTTTTGGTGCTGAAAATCGTTCACTGCGTATATGGTTCTTAATTTTTGCGAACAAAAAAAGTCATAAGATGCCAGGGTGGGAATGTATTCCGAATCGCTCATCAGTTCTACGTTTTTCTCATAAAAAATATTTGTCAATGACAACACTAGAACAAAAGTTGATTGGGATGTTGAAAGCAAGATCGAATGTCCACGCGGCAGAAGCCGGACGCGGAAAGCTAGTCGGGAATAAGTCTAGAGGTGCCATCGTACACAAAAAAGAAAATAATAAAACATGATTTCAAATGATTGATTATGATTATAAATTAATCAAAACACCGAAAAAAGAAAAATAATATGTTTATTTGTAGGGTTTATAAGAGGCAAACGAATATGTGGGGAAAGTCATCAATGACACCCGCAACCCTAGATGAGTCACTTGTTTGTAGGTGCAGTAGAAGAAATTTTACATGTGCTAATTGGATTTCTAATCAACTGATGAAAGATTATCTACAAAGAGAAATGTTTTAATACTAATAACTATTCATCCCACGCAAAGGCGAAGAGCGGATACAACGCAACAGTTGAAGCGATCGGCGCTAGTTCCGGCTCCGCGGCGGAAGCGCACGCCCGCTGGCGTCGAAGAGCTTACTTCTACGAATGCTCCCGATGATTAGACGGCGTTTTAGGGCGCGGCGTAGCTTTGTAGACTGGCTCCTATGAATATTTAATGGCTGTCACCTCGCTATGTGCAGTGGTCGAAAGCGCTCGAGTTCGTCGGGAAAGTTGCACGAAATTCGATTGGGGTTCTAGTGAATTTGAATTTTCACGAACGCGAGGCGGCGACTGCTACAAAGGGAACAAATTGTCAGGGTTGCCAAATTATCCATAGCTACGAACGGCCGGCGATGCTTTTATTCCGTTTTGACGTTACAGTATAAGGTTCATAGTTAGGTTAGGTTAGGTTCGACAATTTCGATAAATAATCATTAAAGATTATTTATCGAAATTGTCGCTCGGGAAAAAATATACAGTGAACGAATGGACTATGAGAAAACCAATCGTCATTGATCGATGTTTATAGCTTTCTGCTGGATTCTTAATTTATATGCCTAAAAAGCAAATGTAAATTCACTTAGATAAAACTTACTGCTTAAAAGTTTGCGATTAGACTTAGAATCTGATATTTTATGTTATTGCGATGACGAGTGCCGCAATTGTAATAAAAATACCATTTTTTTACAAGCAAATGCAAACAATGTAAAGTTTGTTCACATTTCAAGTAATTTTATATTAAAATATTAACAATCGATACAATAAATAACCGAGATAACGAGAGCGAGACCGGGATCAGAGTTGGAAGTTAAAAGGAGGGCTGAGACTGTAATTGAGAATTAATATTGGAATTGGAAGAGACAGGACTAGGATTGGATTTATGATTGAAAGTTAGACCACTCAATATAAAATACGAAAAAAATCATTCTATGTAGATCGTCCCGCTGGCGGAGTCGTGGGTGAGTCTGTGACATAAAGTTAACAATTTAAATGAAATTATAGCAGACCATCAACAAATAAGGGCTCAAATCGAAATTGTTTACTTTCGCAGATCCATTTAAGAAGATTTTCGTTATATGGCATAGATACATTCGGTAGTATAGTTTGGCATCTACTCGAAGTTCACGCGAAGTTGTTATGAAATAGAAGCATTCACCTCGAATATTGTAGTCGTTAATATTATACGATATAATAAGCTCATTGCAGAAAAGTGACATTGCGGTCGGCAGTTGACAGTAGTGTTCTTAAAGCAATGACAAGCGAGAGCCGAGAGTGGATAGATAATCGACTGATATAGAACATAGACAATTCATGTGTACTTTCATGTTTCCAACATCCATAGGAAAGATATTACGAAACGCGATCACATTTAATTTTATAGAGGGGACGATCGAACGTCACGAGCGATTTGCAAATCTTGAACAATATCGAACAGGGTTCGGCAATAAAACGCGTCCGTGTTACCAGGTAAACAAAGATTTCTGCCCTAACAAAACTCATTTGAAAGTTCCTGAAGCAATTACCGGAACGCCCGGAGCGAATCCTATTTCAGTTGATGTTTTACGGCAATCTCGGCTATTAGCGGGTACACGGCGGGCCCCGGTCGGTGTCCCTCATGCCTTAGGGCGTTTTCGCCCGTCGGCCGGTGTCATGAGGTTTTGCCCGACTAACAGTCTAATCCGCTAATTATTTTCCATATTCTTCGGTTAACTAGAAAGTATTAGGTGAAGTAAAAAAATAAGAAAACCGTGTTCGTATAGCGAGAAAATATTTTATATTGTTGTTATGATTGTGTTTTTTATTTAAAATAGATTTTTAAATAAGAACACAATCACATTTTTTGTAAAATTTGTGTCAGGTTTTATTAACCTCACTGCTAAGTCGTACCTTCAATTTTTTTTTATTTCGGATCAAGGACGCATCGGGAGTTGCTAAAGACAGTTGTTAGTAACACGGAGACAACGTCCAGGGCCAATGATTACGTGTTCTCGGAAGCACGACGAGACTCGTTTGATTTGACTCAAGTGAAAAACCTTTGTTCATATCGTCCGATAGAGTAATTTTTCGTTTGAAGGCAACGCTCTGTACTACTCGATCATCTTCGATAAATAAATTTATCGATGATGATCGAGTAGTACAGAGCTTTTGCATCGAATCCAGGTCTTGCGTGTCTATAGAGTTAAGTTTTAAATGTCATTATAGCTTTATTCATGAAATTTAAAAATATTTTCCGCCATTTTTTACGAGACGCAAAGAGTCTTGCGAATGAAAAACCAAATTGAATGAAAGATAATTTACGGAGAACATAATGTTCAAAAGTAACCTTTCGCTTTACTTATTCGCTTCGCTTGATTAGAAACGTAAAGGTCAAAGATAAATATAAGATAAAAGCGTTTCTCCGATTTTCCTTTTAATTTATAAAAAGAGTATCTGAACAAATACGATTCGTGAGAACAAGTTAAAATGTGTATTGTGTATTAGACATCAGAAATAATAAGTAAGTAATAGCATTACTCACTGTAATTTATTCGAGTTTAAGCAAACGATATTGCCTCAAAACTATTTAAAAATGTGTAAAATATTAATCGATTAAAGATTGTTATTAAATAATAAAAAAATCTCCATTTACAATTATTGTTGTCATTCATAAGCTGCTTAGTATTAAATCATCAGTAATTTTTGAAATTTTATGGTTGGGATATGATGGCGTAGCGTCGTAGGACCAACTTTCACTGGTAAAGTTACTTACTTTCTCTTCACTTAACAGCACACTGTTTTTTGGAATGACTAAAATTTTTAGAATGAGAATACGAGACAGAAAGGTATTTTAGGCGAAAACGACAAGTTATCAAAGGAGGACAGACTTTCAGGCAATGTTTGCGTAATTAAATATTACTAACATGATTCGTGCAAGTAGCGCACAAAACGTGGCATTTAAATTCAACTTTTTGGAATATATCTCATTACAAAAACCAACACAGCATTAAGTATTGACCTAGCCTTGGGAATGAGTAAGAGCAGTAATGGTGTGTTTTTGCATACATTTATTTTACATTTCCCATACATAACTTCTCCAATAGATTATCCAAAAAAAAAAAATATATTGAAATTGGTACCAATAATTTGCCTCAAATTTGCTCAGCCTAAATATCAGATAATAGTTACTACTTGTAACCGATCATTTCTCGCAAAAAGATTTAAATTTTAGTACTGTACTTATCTCGTGGAAGTATTTCCACATAAACAAAAGTCAGTAACTTCAAGAAATATTTGCCTTTTTTTTAAGTTTACCTTAAGAGTGGTAGTTTTAAATGTTGTAAAGCCATACTGTGGCCCACGTGCCTGTAGAACGAAAATGGGCCGGCTAGAGAAATGAGATACCACACTCTCACAAAAAACAGACGTAAAGTAGCAACTTCCGCTGTTTCATTTCGTCCGGAGAATGAGAATTGTGGTAGCTCACTCCCTTCTCTATCAGTAATCCTATTTCTTTCTAAAAGTTCTGGTGGTTTAATCCCTCCCCCGTGAGATACGCTTTTCCATCCTGAACGGCCGGCGAACATTTGTGACTCTTTCAGGTTGCAAGTGTACACAGGCGACTGTGATCATCCATTAATTGGTGGGTTGCATTCTCGTTTGCCTTATAAAATGCTATTAAAAACAGCTCGAAAAATTTAAAAGGACAAATTTAAGGACCATCTATCTGTACGAGATTAAAATTTGATATGTTGTTCAATTTTTCATGAAATTTAAAGAAACCATTTGATACTTTTGAGTCCGTTTTAAAAACGTGCTTTATTATATTTTTTTTAATTATAATATTTTTTTCTATTTTTTTAGTACTGTTTGTGTGAAATTTTGTAATTGATTTAGAATTATATTGTCGCGGGTACAAATTTAAATCAAGTAGTGAATTATTCTTATTTTTTTTCTCTTTCTACATTTTCTTACGTTGTCATCCAGTTCTGACCTATGTACAAAATTTCAACAATCTTAATTTTATTTCCCTTCTGCCATATTTATTACATTACTATCCGTTTCTGAATTAAGTTCTAAATTTCAACAATGTTCTTATTATTCTTTTGTCACATTTTATTGCATTGTCATTTAATTCTGGACTATGTTTAAAATTTCAAATCTCGATTTCATCGGGAAGTTAGTTTAAAATGAATTGCAAAATGTGGTAAAACATGTAATTTACAAAATTTTTGCTGAATTAAAATTGCATTTATCATGATTCAAACATATTACTATTAAAAATGTATTATGTTTATAAGGAAATTCAGTTTTATTTACATTTAAAATTCTGGAATTCTTTTCTGTTAAGGTTTGATAAGTATTAAGTTTAAAATAGTTCGTAAAATACCTTTGCTTTAACATTAGTTACATATCACTCTGGATTATTTGTTTTAAATCCATGTATTTCTGAAACGGAAAATCAGTGATTGCATCATTGAAATTTAAAATTCCATACGTACAGAATTAAAAATAGCAAAAACATGAAACCGTTTTCATATTTCGAAAGAATTTGGGAGGAATTTAAAAATTATCTTTATTAAATAGGGTGTCATTTAATACGTCTGTATTGTCTAGTCTATTTTTTTTTTATACTTGTATTGTATAGTATGAGAGAAATAGCCTCCGTTTATAATATAGCCTAAAAAAGCCTCCGTTTCTGTTAGCTAGTTATTAGTCTTATCTTGACTACGAGCAAACTAAAATATAGACCAAAACCACAGGAAAGACCGTTTATTGCGGAATCTTAATAAACCATTATATGTGCTGATTGCTTACGATAAGACCCACAAAACCTTCAATATTGTGACACAAAGGCACCTTGAAATCGTATTCCTTATAATATTTTTGCAATTTATCAGTTCATAACTGCCTCATATTCAGTCTTAGGCAATTGCGTTATGATAAAATTTAGTTACTTTAAATAATAAAATAAACAAAGCGTATACTGGGCCTATGCGAATAGTAAAAGGTATAGGAATGGCGTATTAAATAAGTTAATATTACAGAAACGGTTTCGTTATCAGTACGTCTTATATCCATATTTCAAAACAATTACGAATAACTTTAGTAATTGTTTAAAAAATAAGTTATACATGTAATACGTGGAAATTAATAAAAAAATAACTATTTTATTTGCTATTGGAATATGACAACTATAACTACAATATCAAAGTCTGATACGAGTACAACAGTAATTATTGTCAAAAGATAATACTGCTAGGAGTCGAATATGCTTCCACTGCTCAGAGGAACTTTATTATAAATTAGAATAATTTTCTCATTTTATTATAGTTTGACTCAGTTTCGATTACGTTATAGACAAATGTATATTCATAACAAACTTCAATATTATAAAAGTGGTGTCAAAGAATAAACGAAATGTAAAAAATGGATTCTATCATGCATCTTTTCGCAAATATTTATAATCTCCTTCTTTTTTAGGACCACTTTTCCAAAATATTTATATCAAAATATATCATATGAAATGTATTTATAAGTAACATAAAATAATATAGACACAACCCTAATAAATTCTCGGCCTGACTGCAAGTGCAGAGGTGATCTGGTGTCAAGCCGCGCGGCGTGCCTCAGCGCAGTACCTACGCTTCAGCTATTCTAAGGTTGTCACTACGACATTTCAACGTCATTTTTTACTCAATCAAAAAACCATTGTTTCTTTGGCAAAATTGTTTTATAAGAGGAGGATATTATGAATATTTGCGAAAAGACGCATGATAAAATCCACATGGTGTACGTTTAATCAACAAGTTATAGTCTATGAACCCGCATTAAGACTCTTCCGTCATCTCTTAATCGTATGTTTTCTATAAAAAATTTAAGAATATGAAGATAGCCAGAAAAAAAAACCAGTATTTTTCTGCTGTTGTGACCCTTTTGGTTTTTCTAAGCAAATGAAATTATGGTGGTGTGAACTTCAGTACTGAATCCGTTTTTGTATTTGTTAACTACATCACACGTTATAATATGTTATGTATATATAAAATTGAAACCGAAATACAAAGATTTTAATTAATTTTATATGTAACTTGGAGCAGTCGTAAAAGTGGTAAAGTCGTAAAGGTGACAAGTTTACAGCACACAGTTTACACTATAAAATACCGCTGGAAAATTTAATACTGACGTCAAGGAATGTAATATAAAATAAAAACTAACTAAGAAATTAATTAATCATCGCTAACGCCAGAAGCATATCTGTTAACTTTCATAATGTAAAATTCTTTATATCTCAGCACACCCCTAGAACATTACATCGTTAAAATAATAGATGAGGGTATAAAATAATAGATAATGCCGGATCCTGTACTATCATAAATTATACATGATAAGACGTACAGGATATTTGATTATTGTGTGTATAGTATTGAAATATACGGTAATATTTTTTTTATTTTTATTGGAAACATATTGAAAGTCTTTTTATTTATTATTTTTTAAAAGTGATCTATTTTTAGGATAAGCACATGGTGGATACCTAGGGCCAGTGCGCGTACACAACTATTTCGAGTTCCTTTAAAATGTTGTTGTTGTATGTTTATATTATAAAATATTTTTGATTATTACCCCAACAATTTTTAAAAGATATAGTCACAATTCGAGTAATTGACTTGGTGTGGTAGTGCTATGGCCTATATTATTATCATCTATTCTGTACAACTCAATAATAAACGAATCGCTTTATTAGTAGTTAGGTTTCCGTTCGCGGCTTCACCCACGTGGACATAGAATGTGTTCCTTCATCTTTTACATGGAAAAACCTTGCCACCGATCCCAATACTATTTCCGATTTCCATTCTAGTTCCGGTACTATTTTTGATTTCTATGCCAGTCACGCACTTGATTCTAATTCCGATCCGATACTCGATTTCGACAACGGTTTCGTTCTCAATTTTGGTCCCGGTCCTAGCTCTGGATTCTACTCCTCGTGCGGCTTTCAATTCTGATATCGCTCATGGTTCCAATCTGTACGGAGTCGGAACAAATGCTAGTTAGTATTAAAATAAAATATAAGCTATATTACCGAGGGATAGTGTAGCTTTCTATGTGTGAAAGAATTTTTATACTTTATAAAATCCAATTATCCCCTTGCCTACTCTGAAGATAACTTTTCTTGATATCCGTCTTAAATTAGACAAAACTCCACATACCGTTTTATCTAATTTAAATCGTGGATCTTGATTTATCAAGCTCTATCTATTCATGAAAACCGCATTAAAATCCCTTCAGTAATTTCGAAAAAACTCGAGGTGTCTTGGAACATCCGGTTGGAACGAAGTTCCTTTCATCTATTATGTTTTATTAAATAACAGGAACACTGAAATAAACTTACAACTTTGGAAAGAAATTAAACGAGAAATACAAAATAATAGATGATAACAAAATGCTTCCCTAAAATTGGATATAACATAACACACATAAAAAAGTGAATTATAAGTCATATAAAGAAACACTAAATAAATCACTAAATAAAGCTATAATTTTTTATTATAAACTTTCTTAAGTTCGTAAAACTACAAAATTATATAAATTTTGAAATCGATAATAGCCACTTTTGCATGCATAAAATGAGTTTATTAAAGACTTGAAAATTAAAAACTCCATCTCCAGAACCGAACAAAAATAGAAAAAAAAATCAAAAAGAAAATACGTTAATGATATTATTATTTATTGAAAATTCGTGTAACATTATAATAAATAAATATTTTTACCAATATTTTGAAAACGGAAATGGACGCCGCGGTCCGCGCAGCTGCCGCCACATTTGCTTAATAACTAGTATCTGTTAAAGAGAGAGAGAGAGAGAGTGAGAGAGAGCGAGAGAGAGAGAGAGTCGCTGAGAGTGTAATGTACATAACGTTTTTTCCTTATATGACGATGTCTGTCAACTGACACCTCCCGCAAGCGGCGTTAACGAACTTCGTTCCAAAAATTAAAAAATCGTAGTTTTCGTTTATATTGTCTTTCTCTAACTGTCCCTTCCTCATTTTTCACACATACCTCCATTGTACAAAAATACCCAGTTCTGCTATTTTATCATTTATTGAGATCACCAAATTGAGCCGAGACTTATCCAACAAAGGTTTTAGACCATAGAAAAAAAAAAAGGGATAACCGATTTAGGTTTTCTTATTTTTTTTTCTGTAAAAGCATCTGTTATCACATTCTGAAGCGATTTTTTTTGTCCCTTTCGTAGCGAATTGTTTTTACAGTTTCAGAAAAAAAAACTCTACAGCAACTTTTAAGGTTTCCAATTAAAAGGGCCGATCAGGTTCCACGAGCCGCCCCGGCGCGCCGCCGCCCCCGGGGCGGAATAACAAAGAACGGAAGTCGCCGGGAAATATCACTCGAGCCGAGCGCCGCAGTCGCGGGCCGTGGGCGAAGTAATTACTTCTAAATTTCTTAGATAATCTCATCAGAAGTATATCTATTCGGGAGCGAGTAATTTTATTCTTTCTCGTTATTATATATCATAATTTAATTCTCGATATTGTATTGTGTGAGGTGTTAATTCGCGGAAATCCATAGTAGACGCTTGCCTGCAACATGCATTAACATGCAGCATGCAACCCACCGCTGACCCTCCAATCTGCCTCTCCACTACGAATCTCTATCCAAATGATTGAATATTGATTCCAGAGGATTGACAGATATCGAACACCTAAGTTGTTAATTCTCGAATAAGAAGTTGTTTCCACATGGACTCGAATGTCTAACAATTGCCTTTGGTATTGACAAGCCGCGTGCAATTTATCATCGATGTGTATGCTGTTGCGCCCCTTCATTGAATTACGCATCAATTTAAATTGATTTTTGAAAGAAAATTTTTCACAATGCACGAGTGTTTTGAAAATTACGTGAATGTTACGGAATTCCCGTCGATGTACAAAAACCCTTTTCTTAAGTTGCGCCGCAGTCGGGTAAAAAAAAGACGGACGTCGTCAGTTTGTTTGTTTTGGTGTTATTTCATGCGAAAGTTATTTATTTAATGACAAATTTTGCACACAGATGATTGCACCTCAGGTTAAGACATAAGATGTATATAAAGCAAAATATTATCTGTTTGCTTCTTTTTTTTCTAAACGAAAAAAATCTGTAACTTTACTTATAGGATGGCTATATTTCCATTCGACAAACAAGCTATTTAAAAGAGAACGAAAGAGAACATATCCAAGTGGGGCCGTAAGGAAACCGCCAAGGAATCTGTTATATGTTTTGTTTATAATAGCGAATTTTTGGCAGAAGTTTGTGTATTGCAATATTTGAAATGAAATCATTATTTTGTGACAAATAATCGCCAAGCAGCGTTGATTTTAATGAAATATTTACAAATGCAATAGCGCCCGAAGTAACCACTAGTCCTTGTAGAATATTGTGTGTACAAAGCTTTCAGATTGCTTAGAGCAGTTAGTGCGGTAACGGGGTGCGTCGGCGCCGACCGCCGTGTGACGAGGGTTCGTAAGCTTGTTAGCTTCCCCACTTTGTTCCTTTTAACTAAAGGCTAAAGGTCCATAAAAACGGTACACCACCGTACGGGCACCCTCTCACCTGTCTCTAGTCATTTAGTTAACTACCAAACTTTAATCTCCCCCTAGACTTATAATGAACAATATGAATTGAGTTCTCATCGTCTTCCTTAATGCGATGAAAACTTTCTTTTAAGTAAATAAATTGATTTGTACGTTTCAGATAAAGTGATAGATTGACAGATAAAATTTAGATTCATATTGAAAATAATATTTAAATAGCATTAAAATAGAATTGTTTTACATGGGGCCTACTCATATAGAAATTTTATAATTAAGAACATGCTTGCATGTTTCTCTCTCTCACACACACACAAACACAAACGTAGACATATACCTGCTCAATCATCTCCAGTGTATTTTATTGATACAAGGGAGATAATGAAATAAATTAATGAAAGCTTGATTTGAAATTAAGAATGATAAATGGGAGAAAGGAAATGTTGTGATGTCTTGGTCAGAAGTAAAGTATGAATAAACTACACTAAAAAAATATATTGATGAATATCTGCGAAGGTAAAGGTGTACGTAAAGATAATACCGTGTAGAGGTATGTGATTCACGCATACTTTTCTAAAAATTAGGCGTGAGTTTATAAAATAAAATGACAGGTGAATTACGTTTCTGTTCTATATCGCAAAACATAGGCGAATGTCGCTCTAATGTGACTCGAAGTTGAACTGATTTTATTTGTTAAAATTATCAAAATACTTCGGATAGCACTAAATCTTTTAAATGAATTGTAGTAGCAATAAATTGTGCGGTAAATTATTATTGATTGCCCAGAGTGAGTATGCTCTTTTGTAATTTTGATTACAGATTGCAAAAAACTGGAATTTTCAGAAATTTTAATTGTTAATAACGCTTTCATTTGTTTACCAGCAAAGTTTGAAACTTTTGCACATTTTTTTAGATGTGATTACGAATCCAATAAGCTGTCGCATACATTTTTGGTGGTGCAGCGAGGTGTAACAAAATTAATAGGTTTTGCAACTTGTGAGTTAGACTACAGTATAGGAATTATATTTTGTACATTATAATAGATTTGGCCTGTAGCTCCGCCTGCGTACACGTAGAATGGATTCCTACATATTTTTACTATTACTGATAGCGCTGTGTCTGTCATGATACCGAACCGGTGCATACTTTTGTGTCGATGTAGATCTCGATTTCGGTTTTGTTTAAATTCCTACAAATTATTACATTTTTAAGGGTTTTTCAATTTTCACTTAAATATTACCGAAATAAAAATTCTTCTACGTATAGTCCAAATATAATACCTTCCGGTGCGAATTTCATCAAGACCGGTTGCACCGTGCCCGAAATCACTCTACAAAAACAGACGGACACACAGGACGAAAATTAAAAAAGATTTGTTTGGGAGCTCGATACATATAAATAACACTATGGTCTAAGAAAACAGTTATTTTTGTACACCACTTGCACTTCCAGATAGCCGCTTCAATTTTATATATAAGTATAGTTAATATTACGTTACGTATCAAATTTATAGTTCTAACTCTTTCGTGTCAGATGTCTGTCTGAAAATTAATGTGCGAAAGCGAAATGTGAACTGGGCCGCATTATAACGCCCTACCGCACGTCGTTGAAGAAGAAGTAGAAGGGCTTGGAAGGGATTTCACAATATGCCTCGGATGCATCGTGTCGAATGCAAAAAGAGCCGACTCCGATATCTCGTACTAGATAACAAAAGGCGTCATCGGTTGTATTAGCTTTATTTTGGTATACAGACACCTCTCTAACAGTCACGTTAAAAAATTTGCTATTTGCTAGTTGTAAATAATATTATTTTATAAATGACAACACCCAATAAAGATTCTTCGTTATATGAACGTAAGACTCGGGACTGATAAAACTTTTGGGTAGTGATTGATGGTTATAATCAAAGTCTGCCAGGCAAATACAATCGTCTCTAACTAATACTCTTGGAAATTGCGTCATGGGGAGCTTTTAGTTGTACACAAATGACATCGGAAGATGAGCCGGAATGACGTTACCCACACGATCTAGGATCCTCTAATATGAAAAAAATGTCTTTTTGAATTGTTAAACAGAGGTTTTAAGCATTCGAAAATATTCTTTTTGTAAATTTTGCAAAACTTTATTAAGTACTTTGAAAAATACGAAGTCTGTCAATGAGCGAAGCAGTAATTATTCCCCAAAAAATAGATGTGTGTAAATGTTTAGAGAACTGTTCTAAATTTTATGTCTTTAGCAAAATAGTTACGCGGAGAATGCGACATGACAACAGACGAGCAGGCAGGCAAGTCCTTGTCCTAGTTCTTCCTAGTTAATAAAGATTTTTCTAATGGGAATAGAAGAATATCTATTACTTATGGTGACTGCAATCGACAACATATTTTCGTTTTTTTTTGCTATCATTTTCAATTGTTTTTTTTTTCTAATATAAAAAAAATGAATGATACTGTTACGAAATGACCCTATTGAGGGTTCGAAAATTAAGAGGGCATGAAAAGAAAATACGCATAAAATCAGAATGTATGTAATGAGCAACATTCAGACAATAAATTATTATCTATAACAAACAACACATAAAAATGTCACATCTGGCATAAACAAACAAAATTTATTGAGCTCTGAAACATTCAAAGAAAAAATGTTTTTGAAATTTAACCACACGTTAGCGGTGAGACTGACGGCGGGGCGGAGAGGGGAGGTTGTTTACATTTTAAAGATAACGTGAAGTTAATTCGAATATGTTTTCTAGGATAGTTATTCTATATTTCTAATTATTAAGTTTGTGAGCGTAGTTCTCAAGAATATGTATAAATATTTGCTATATAACAAATATTTATGTTTTTTATCGAAATTAATATCTGTTTATTATAGAAGGTAGTTTCTACTAAATGATGTTATTTTTAGAATAGAATTACCTATCCATATACTCTTGTGAATAAATTTGACAAAGAAAAGCTTTTAATTGGTTGAGTTTCAGAGTACAATTCAAGAGTATATTTCATGGAATAAAATAACATTTGCTAGTGTTGTCATCTGATAAATTTCAGTTTTTCTTGTAAACTTGTGAAAATTCCTTTCAATTTATATGTATTATAGGAATCGGGATAAAATTGTTTGCAAAAGGTTTTTTAATTTATATTTGATTATTAGAAAATTAAAATATGAATAATTATGCAACATTTGTGCAACCATTAGTGATAGTTGAAATACCTCGAGATAGGTGATTTTTTATTATAAAGTATTGTGACCAGATTTTGTTAGTTTGAGAAAGATTTGTAATATTTTATTCCAGTATGTCAAAAAACAAATATATAAAAATAATAGTCAAATATAGATGAACAACACATATATTCATTTTATACAATTTAATCAAATTATTATTAATAAGATAACTATATATATCGAGCCTGGTATAAAGATTTCATTTCTTATTACAGAACAGAAACATTTTTAAAGAGAATCTGTATAAAAAGGCATATATACTTGTTTCCGTAAAACCTTTTGTTTTGAAGGAATTTCGTCCATTTTCTTTTTGCTCCCAACTAACGAGATTCCGCTCCCCTGGCAGCCATCGTATTTAGCTGCGGCGATTTCGGCTCAGTACACCATTTATCTACATCTCTTAGACTTCAATTTCGCAAGAGGAAAACATTAAATTTTGGAAGTAAACTTAATATTATTTCAATCGTGTTCAATTTAATATTTCCAATTTCTATCTTAGGAAGAATTAATTAATCTGAGGGAAATGTTAGTCGTTATTCGATATTACACTTGACTATTCCGATTTTGGTTATCAAAGAAACAAATAATCAGGTAATAAACTAAACAAGTTTACATTGTCTTGAGCACTTTTGTCTAGATGAAAAGGAAAACAAAGTCGGCAAACTTGGTCCCATTTTATCGAATCAAAAACAGATCGTTAAGTCATTTTACAATAGGTATTGAAAGAAAAGCAATTGCAGCATAACTTTTTAGCAAATGGAGATAGACATATTTCTGTAAATATAAATAATTGATAACAAATTATTATATATTCAATTACAGAAAAATCAAATACCTTTTTAATTACTAGGTATATTGAAGATAAAGATATAATCCCTTATGATTGCTTTGAACTTTCTCTTCATTAGTTGGCAGGATATACAACATACCACTTACTTGATTTCAGGCATTTGCATTGACTTTGACGTTTTAATACACATAATGATATTATTGAGAATCCTTTTACGGTATCCTCAAAAATACTCTGACTTGGACATAAAAATAATCATTATATTTTACGCCCATATGTTAACAAAAATTGCATTCATAGTAATTGATAACTATTTTCGATTTATTGTCATTTAGTATTTTGTCATCAAAAAACGATTTTAAATACAAATATCTGTGAAGCTTAAGTTGAAAGAAGCAATTATTTTACACGAGCAGAAACAATATTTACTTGTCGAAAGCAAGTATTCTTCACATTTTTAATTTACTCTACACAATGAAATAAATTATATAAAATAAAATAACGAAGTAGAATATGCCCTCTTCATTTCTTGCAAAGGTAATAACCTCCTAATGTTATGGCACGGGATGGTAATAATGTCTCAAAGCCGGCAATGTTTCAAGTTCGGCTCAAGCAGCGGGTACGTTCGCACGTCGTTTCTGTCTCTCGTTTTGACGCTTATCGTTCCGAGTATTAGACCGATTTTTACATGAAAATAAAAATTGTAAAGGAAATATTTTTAGCTATTGCTCGCTCTGCAAAATCTGTAAATGATATTTTATGTTTTTTTTTAGATTTTGGTTTTTTACAAAGTACAGTGGGTCATTGTCGGCTGAACTTAGGTTTATTGTGTCAAAATCGAGGAAAACGTTTATTCACAATTTGCAATTTTGGTAATTTTTTTTTGCATTGTAAGCTAGATTAATTCTTAAGACAAATTATAATCTTTTATTCATTACTTTAACAAAAATTAGAATGATAGATACATAACATTATCGATATTTGTTTTTAAAACAATAATGTATAATTAATTCAATATTAGTGGAAAATAGAGAAATATTTGTAAATATGATTTTTTGTAATAAGTTTAGTACATTGCATTATTATTTTATTCACTTATATTACGTCTTTTAGGTAAATCATTTAATTTGTAGTCAATATCTTCATGTAGTCTAAATATTATATCATAGAATATTTTTTACGTATTAAGAGAATATGTGTTGATTTATTATTGAATAATTGTAATCTAATATTTTTTTGATAATTACGTATTTTAATATTTGTTTTTTAACGAATTCAATTAATTTGCTCTATTTACACGTTGATACCTTTGATGCCTTTTGACTTATAGCTTCTATAACAGAGAGTATTTTTAACCGACTTCAAAAAGGAGGAGGTTCTCCATATACATAAGTATATACAAACGAATATATCCTACTACGAAACGCAACTAAGTTGTTTACGAACGCTAGTTTGCAAAAGCCAAACTTCTATTGACATCTGTGAGTGTTATAAAAAAATATGTGAAGACTCATTTTTGAACACAGATGGAGTGGATTCGTATAATTTGTTTCTCAATATGACCATGTACCGCGCAAAGCGCTCATGATGCACGTGTATACGTCCTTCCTGCAGCCTTAAGTTCCTGTAATTTATAGCGGGTATACGAATTCACGCCTTCAGAAATGTTGCGTCCGAAAAATTGTTTTGGGTAATTTTCAATGCTGTATGTATTTTTAGCACTGAATTAATTAGGAGTTTTTGCTATTAACTAAAGTTGTAACTTTATTATTAAAATAAAAAATGTTACAAAAAAATATTAATGAACTAGTTAATCAGGTTTCAAATAAGAAAAACAAGTTATGAATGTGTAACGAACCGGGCGCAAGCGAATGGAACGCTTAACGGCCCGTTTTTGTTGTTTTCTGATCGGCTCACTATTTGCAGGAGCGGTGCCTTGCCAACTAAGATCTTCGAAATAATGCCTCTGAACAATAAGGTCTCTATAGAGGCGCGCAGTTTCACTTCCCATATACCAACACGTATGTGATGTACTACAGTAGACTGTAGACTAAATTCAGTACAGTGGTAGTGCAGGTTTAATACTTTTTTTTTATTTTTCTCCTAGCGGAGAGCGGGGGGATAAAAAATCTCATGACCCGCGTGCGTGGGTACTCGTATGTCCGACTTTTATGGACCAAAAAACTCCCGAAGTAAAATAGCGGTATGGTTGTTGTGCGTAGCTCCGGTATATTGGGGCTTTGAGGACTTCATCTATTGCGGCCGATCAGCGTGGGATGCTGTCAGCGCCTTATTGCCCTATGAATGCCACAAGGTGGGTATCTCGGAAAAGGAAATCACGAGGAGATTTAGCACGGAATTATGAATCCCCTAGCGGGGTTTCGGGAGCGCGGATAGCGCACCGGATGGGTGACCGTTCAAGTTTATAATATGGGGGGTCTGGGTCTAGACTTCTGACATATTTTTGTTGGTTTCTATTCGTCTTTCGATCTCAGAGGTGAGCTAGTCGAGCTGATCTGATAGAACATTTCATAGCCTTCGGATAAAATGGAGTGGAGGAGTGCCTTGTAGGAGATGGTTGATTGTAATGAGGGATTGCGGTTATTTGCAGATATGTCGAAGAATTTTTTCGACATATCTTGTGATATATTTTGAGATTATAGGAAGTTCTAGCTCGCTATGAAGTACATCATTCCGGACGTACTAGGGTGCGCCGAAAGCTTTTCTGCAGTAATTGTTTTGCAGAATCTGGAGTTGGTAAAGTGTATTAGAGTCGGTGTGAGCAAAAAATGGCGCCGCGCGCGCCATTTGCATACCGTATAGGTGCATTTATTTCTGAGACTCATTTTGCTCTTTTTACCAATCATACTACTAAGGCGTGATAGATATAATTGAGCATTTTTCCTAACACACTTGATGTGATCTTTGTTTGTTTGTTTATCGAGCGTGATTTCTAAATATTTGTAATCGTGATGCCACGAAATAGGTGAATTAAACATGCGAAAAGTGAATGATTGTTCGGTGCCACTTCTTTCTTTTTAATTCTGCTGTACTTGAAGTAGATCGCTGCTGATTTTTCCGGGTTTTCCTCAATTTTCCAGGTTTGTAACCATCGCGACAGCTCGTCGATGGCCTTCTGGAGGCGAGGAGTGATCTGTCTGAAATTGTTACCACGCGGGTATACAGCGATATCATCGGATTTTATCCCCCTTTTCCGTGTATTCCACGCAAGATGTGTATTCCGCACGAATTGGACGCCTGTTTGTGGACGCGGAATGTCGTTCATATACGCGGAATACAGCAGCGGGGAGAGTGTGGAGCCTTGAGAAACTCCGCCTCTTATCAGTCTTTCGGCAGATACGCTATTTTCATGTCGGAAGGAGAAGTTTCTGTTTGTAACGTATTGGTGAATGATGAAGACAAGATGATCTGGAATTTATAGTTGGTGGAGTTTATAAATTAGGCCTGCGTGCCATACTTTGTGGAATGCCTTAGCTATATCGAAGAAAACCGACTCGGTTTTGCGTTCGCGTTTAAAACCCTTCAATATGTGTTCGAGTAGTCGTAGGGCTTGTTGGGGTATGAGTGATTTGGCCTGAATCCGAAGTGCTCGTTGATAGGCTCGAAAGTCCATTTCGTAATAAGTAATCACTAAGAGTTTTTTCAAATAGCTTGTCTAGGCCGCTCAGAAGCCTGATTAGTCTATAGCTAGTGGGGAGGTCGTGAGGTTTCTCCGATTTCAGAATGGCAATAATAATGTCTTCTTTCCATGCCTCGGGAAAGTGAAAACTTTTTATCGCGCAGTTGACTCATTCTGGTTTTGCACCAAATTCCTTGGTGCGTTTGCAATCCTTAGTCGCGTGGGGTTTACGACATTTAACAGAGCGGCAGTGCAAGTACAAGTGCATAGTAATTTTGGGCTGCATGGCCGTATAATTGGCAACGGAAGCATTGCTCTGGTCCACTTTTCCTGTATGGGGTCTTTACAGCAATGCCGCTGAGGCCATATATTTTAGGAGATGTTTGGAAGATATCCTTGGCAGTATCCGTTTTGTGCAATACTGCTAGAACTAGTCCTAACTCGGTGCCATTCCTGCGGTGCATTATGTACACCGCGAAGACGGGGTATCCTTCATTTTCAAGGTCAGACATTATGCAGTCCGTCGGAATCTCTAAGGGATATTTTTTAAGGAAGCCTTAATTTCATGTTCCTTTTCGAGCGCGTATGTGTAAAACGGTAAATTATTTTTTATAAGGTAGTTGCTAAGGTTCTTGAAATCTGCTATGCTTTGAGCAGTAATTTTTATAGCGTACAGCCTATTACGCGCACTGATATAATTAGTATGCAGTCTACTGCATTCGGCAGAGACTGCGTTCCATTTACATTTGTCTCGAAGGTAAATTGCTGGTGGGGTTTCAGCTTTTAGGGGGCCATTGGTTTGGCACCAGATGTTTTGAGCGAATTAGCTCCACTGGTCGCCTGCTTGACAGTAGTGACCGGAGCGCGAGCTACAGGGGTGTCGGATCGATAAAGCTTGTCGGCGCACCCGGTTGGATATCTATGTCCATATTTGGACTGTTATTTGAGAGTCGCCGTTGACGTTGCCGCTAGGACATCCTACTTTTTCTTTTGCTTTTGACGGTAGTAAAAGGAGCTTCGGTATCACTATCCGTGCCACGTAAGGTACCCTCCGACTGGTCCGTGGAGGCGTCGGAGGAGCGGACACTGGCGGAGCGCTTACCGCCGATTATTGACTGGTTCTGTTTGTATTTTTTGTGTTCCAATACATTTTAAATAAGGTCTTTTTAATGTCAATCAGTATTGTTTTCAACAATTCTCAATAATGAGGAAGTTGATTCTGCATAGTCTATTAAATAACAGTTCAGAAGGTGTATGGTGAGAGCCAAGATGAATGTGTTTCTGTATTTTTATAAGTACTTATTTAGATTTGAATCCATTTATTTACTTCTTTTCAATAATAATTCGCAGATGTCATACGCTTCTCAGTTGTTTTGTTGCTTTGATGATAACGCGTTTTTGAAAATTTGAGCCCATACTCTCATTATTTACTGTATTCGATAAATGCAAGAGAACTGAATATATAATATAACACTATATGTTATAATGTTGAAAAGTGCAATTAATACCGACTACATTTCACTACGACATTCCAAAATATCAAAAGACTTATGGACCTATGATAATTCTGGCTGAGCTCGGTTAATCATAGCTACAATATCTATCTAAATATTAGAGACACTTCAAGTCTTACATATAGAAATGACTTGTGTAGTTACTAAAAATATTTGTCAAAATGTAACATCAAAAGTATTCTACAATCCTAATTTTATAATGCCAGTTAATGACATTTAATAAGTTCAGTTTAAAATCTTGATGAATTACAGTGTATTTTATACAATCGATTGAAATAACTTATAATGAGAATGGGGTGGGAGTTATGTATAAGCTCATTACAATAAGCTGCTGGAGTTAGAAGCAGGCTATTTTGATAACTCGTTCTACAAATAGGTTCATAATATTAATTTTTTCCCAAATATGCACCTTCGAATATTTCAGGTTGGAATTAAAATGTCATAGTGTATGTACTCTTTCTGGTGAAAGATTTAGCAACTTGTTAATAAAAATCACAATTCTATAATTCACAAATTCTATAAATGATTTTGAAATTTTTAGAAAAATACATCAAGTGAATGTCTACAACAGTTGTGCTTTTTTTCGTCTTCTTCTTCTGCAGGTGTGCCACTTGCACACCTTCTTTCGCATGTGTCTCTTTTTCTTCTTTTCCATGAACGTCATCTTCGATAGCAATGCAATTGGTTTTACATACGCAAAAAAATTGTAGAACATACACGAAATGATTAATATACCTCCGGTTACATAATAAACGACTTGTAAGAAAAAATTTTACTCCACTGAGTCCACCTTTTGCGTGGACAACTCGAATGAGTGTCTTTAACAGCCTGTCTTCCTGTATTAATACTAACTTTGTTTTCATTATACTCTCCGGCTTCAGTAATATTTTCTTCTTCACCATCGTCATTCCACTTAGTTCATGACATACCTGGGAACAATTGGTTACATAATGTCTAAGAATAGGATTAAAGATCTATGGTCAGCTTTATACGTAGCAGATTTAGTGAAGAAAACGTTAACGGTCCTTACTTATGTTAGAGCATTACAAACACACATCACGTTATTCACCGCACTCGGTATACTTAGGTAAAGAAAAAAGTTTTTTCGTATTTTATAAGTAAAAAGTTACAGTAAAATCTTTTTGGCTACGCTGTTTATATCTGGCTACTTTTGCAACCATTCAATAAACGACATTAAAAAAAAAAGAAAAATAAAATGTTAAAATGGTGCCCCGTCATTTTTATACTGTTTTCTCTCTACTAAAATGAATGAAGCTAACGTAGAAATTCAATACATTTTGAAGTTTTATTACAAAAAAAGAGAGAAACTTTACATCAACAGCGCAAAAAAAATTGTGAGGTTTATGTTCATAAACCTCACAATTTTTTTTTTCGCATTAGGTTCCTAATGCAGTGTCGCTAAACTGGTTGAAGAGTTCAAGATAAATTGGTTCAGTCCGGTAATTATGACGTCAAAGATGAATCTCGCTTTGGTCGACCTGTTACGAAAAAAGGCGATGCCGTTTTGGAAAAAGTAGAGCAAGATCGGCGTATTAGTTCTTACGACATAGCTGAAGAGCTGAAGATTAACCACAAAAAAATTTCGACCGAGAAAACGGAAAAGTATACAAAATTATCTTAAGACTATTGTATTCGATATCTTATCGTCTGATGAGACATGTAAATTCTTGGTTACCGCCAATATCGCTTGAGATTGCTGCTGACGTGCTCGCTGTACATAGTCCCAGTTTCAGTATTATTTTAAAGGTAGAATTGTCTATCGACCTTTAACTTAATGAGTTATCTCTTATATTTTTAGGAGCTTTACCAAGCATTAACACGATTTTTTATACGCGAACTAGACTATACAACACATCAAAAGGATTTGACATCCTTGACAGCGTGTATATAAAGGGCATTTAAAAAAGATATTTTTTAAGTCGCTTAAAAAATAGAACTTTGAACTTCGTTTCACAAAGAAATCACCGCAACTTACTGTGGGTAGAACCTAAAAGTCATAGATATCTACAAGACCTGTCAATTGTAAAGTAAATGTAGTATATAAATACTAATAAATTTCATCAAAGTCGATCATCATTATGTTAGTTTACAATGGTAGAAGCTACCAAAAAATTTTTCGGTAATTCCTGAAGATATAGTTAAAAAATGTAATGGCGACCGAAGAACATTAGACCATGCTTAATATTTACGCACTTGTCCATTTTAATTTTCCTTTTTTTGCGAAATATTATTTTAACTCAACCCCACATTTCAATTTTTAAAAGCTTCATGGCCTTATTGTATGTTTTAGATGAAATTCCGCAGATGACCCTAAGGAAAATATTCCAAACAAAATAAATAATCTGACATCCGAATATTGTATTACTGTCGCAGTATCTGGGTCGACAGCGGTTATTACGAATGAGAAATATGTATTCAGAAATAGAGAAATCAAAGCTGCGTTTGTCCAGTGAAATAGCGCGTGTTGGTACGTATATTTCCCCGGAGTTTTACGTGGCGGCGATGGGCGGCGGGGCGTACCGGGCGGGGGTGAGGCGATGGATCCCCGATAAAGTCGCTGACAAACAACATTTCACAATCAGTTCCAGCGTCGGCGACGCGAAGGTTCGTGATATATCTCAAATAAAATGTCTTATGCCGCGCGACGCATCAGTTTATTTTCCAATATTTTTGCTCGACGAGTATTCTATTATATACCTATAACATAATACCTGTCTACCAAATACTTATATTTTTTTGTATACCCATTTGACTCGCATTATTTTACAAGTAATCAGTACATCGATATATCTTATATATATATTAGGTGGGGGAAAAATTATTTTTATTTTATAAGTACAACGTTGCAGTAAAATCTCTTTGGTTTTGCTGTTTGTTTCTGGCTAGTTTAAATACTATTAAATAGATTACATTAACAAAAAAATTAAGAACGGTGTCTGCCATTTTTCTATTGCTTTTCTTTCCACCAAAATGAGGGAATCTAAAGTAGTGACATTTATGGACTTAATGCAATGTCGGTAAGAGTAACACAAAACTGGTTTAAGCGTTTTCAGTCCATAAAAATCTAGTGTGACGATGCTTGTCCGTGATTAACTCGGAAACTACTTAACCGATTTTTAAGAAATTTTGCATATAATTTGGTCAAACTTGAGAGAATAGTTTTTATTCCGATTGTCGAGATCTTTTTTAATTTTTTCTTTCAGTTTTTTTTTTTTTCAGATTTCTCATTACAAAGTACATACAGACACGCATTTTAATCTCTCTAGACCCCTGCATCTCAATTGGCATAAAACCGACTGAGAAAAATATCATCTACCAAATCGCATCACATTAAATGAGATTTATTACATATAAAACATGGTACGTATATGTCTATTTTTATATAGAAGGTTTTTATGCTATCCACTTTGTTATAACTCGCCACCAGATGACATTGCAGTATATCAACTTTTACAACGTTCAACCAATTGCCATAAAATTTGATATAAATGGATATTAAGAACGAAGAATATTTTCGTGCTGTCTACTTTGTTCTAACTTGCTATCGGAAGACGCTGGCGCACATAAACTTCTATACCGTTCAAAAAATGATAAAAAGAGATATCGATTTAGTACGGAGAAAATCTACGAATAGATCTCTTGAGTTGTGATCGAAGGATCTGAGTTTGAACCCCAATCCAATTCAATAAATTTTTTTTCCGTTATGTAATTTATGATTCTCATTCAAAATTTTTTCACTTCTCTCTTTCTCCCTCTTCTTTTTCGATCTTATTCAAATATAATATACAGTATATCTTTTACTCATAAAATTACATGTAAATGTTTTACTTTGATATTAATGTTTTCCCTGGCTTCGTACAAATTGGAATGGAAACGGTAGCAATACTGAAATCGAAAACAAGACGGTGAACAGAATCTAAAACCAAAAATTGAAACGGGACCGAAATTGAAATCAGAAACTGTACCGAGATCAGAATCAAAATCATAAACGAGATTGATATTAACAATAATATCTATCAATATTAAAGATGATACAATACATTTTATATCTACATGGGCGAAGTTACGAGCGGAAAGCTAGTTTTAACTAAAGGCATATTATATTACTAGATAACAGCTGCGTGCTGTTTCTTTTTCGTAAAGATAGAATGTATATTTTTCATGCAAATTTTTTTTATGCAGTTTTCATATCTGTCTCTTTTATTTAAAAATACGTGCATATTATATCTCAGTGTTCATCTTATTACTTTAAGTAAGCAATTTGTGTATATTTATAAATCAATATATTGGTAACGGAGGCAAATTTTACATATTATTAGTAGTTTATATAAATTATCTATCTAAATATTTATTGTTGGAAATTTACATAATGCAACTTTTTCTGCGATAAGTTATCATATTCTCACTCGAAAGACGCCCAACAAAGCTCAGTTGCCTCAATTACACTCATAGTATACAGTGTTCATAGGATAGTATAGAACATTAACATGAACACGCTTAACTTTATTTGGTTCACCAGTGTTAATGGAACTGTTAATACAATTATTAGTTTAGATTTAAAGGTATCGTTCTCATATTTTTACCACAATATCAGCGTCTATACAAACTGATTACTATTCATCAGATTATGCACTGCAAAGGAAAACTTAAGTTTTTAAAATGAGCACAAAAATAAAACATGCAAACAAGCCGTACTTTCCCAGACATTACAAAAGATTTTAAATGTAGGGACGGGTCACAGTTCTTTTAGTGAAAAAATCATTGGCTTATTGACAATTGTAAATTAAATGTGTTATTCTTTTTTGTTGTTTTTTGATTCTAGAAGTGTGTACAGCCGAGAAATTTTTATAGACATAAACAATATAGTTAATACTGCGATGTCCAAACATGAAAATATATGTAGTATTTCTTTAATGAATTCGATAAGACGCGAATTGATAAATTTTCTTTTCAAAATCTTTTGAAACATAGTAGAGAAATATATTGTAATCGAGAACTTTTATACTTAAAGTATATTTCTCTTTGGAAAACAAGCCCATTGTTTTATCAACTAGGCACATTTGGTGGCATGGCATGAAACGTACGTAGAAATAACAATGTAACTATTTAGAAGACTAAGAAGATAAATAAACATTTAAAGCTTGTTTAGACATTTGATGTCTGTCAAGCCTCTCGATAGGGATTCGTGGTAGAAGAACAGATTCGAGTGTTAGCGGTGGGTTGCATGCTGCATGTTGACGCGTGTTGCAGGCAAGTGTCTAATTTTTAAAAGAGTTTTTTAAATTTTGGCCAATCTTAACTAAAGTAGTTAAAAGTAATAATGATCCATTTATAATTAGAATTTACTATAGTTCGGACAAACTGAAAAAAAAATAGAAAAATATTTTAAAGACACAAATGATAAGAATGTGTGTGTAAAAATCGGATGTTTTATATGCGATCCTTCAGCTAGAGCTGTTATAAAAGGTATAGTACAAATTTATAATTTTTAAATGTACACAAATGGCTTAAATTAATCATGTAATCGGGTGCAAGAAAAAGTAGCACTTTCCTCTTACGTGAAAACACGTTTTCTATTTAACTATTAATTAAATTGACACCATCGTTTAAAGAAAACACAGTGTTAATTTTTTCTTTTACTCTTTAATTATTTACTGTACTTTTACTTGCAGGTGTTTGTAATTTCAATCCGAAACACGGCTGTTTGACGTGTCTAATTGTAGGTGAGTACTCATACGTTTCCTATACAGTAGTTTTTTTTTCTACAAAAGGACACTCCAAGGAAAAACAATAAATTTAGAAAGAAGAGTTATGGGAACAATGATAAAGCAGATTCCCTATAACTCGAGTCATCCATCGATATGATACAAGACTCGCATATTTCTGATTCCTTACATTTAATGGATTCGGGCATAAGAACAGACTTTTTAATGGTTGGCACGTATTTTGGCACATATTTGACAAAGCTGCGGGCTTAAGGAATTGAATATTTATATGCATTTTAAAAAGAAGTGTAAATTACCAAAGCAAATACACCGAGCAGTGAGGACCCTAAATGTCTAGCACATAGAAACGAAAGTGAATTTAGAACATTCTTGCATTATTTGAGTGTTATTATACTACCAGATATATTACGTAAATGTGGTGTTGAATATTTTTTGACCCTATTTTGTCCCATCACAATATGTTATTCGCAAAGTTATTGTAATTTTCTGCCACTTGCCCGAGAAATGCTCAAATATTTTATGGCATAATATAAATATGTCTATAGCTCTCATTATATCATTATTGATAATCATAATTTGCTCTATGTGGTAGATGGAACCGAAAAATTTGAACCTTTTCAAAATTTTGTCGCATATCCTTTTGAAAATCAGTAAGGTACATAATAATCAATTATATATTTATTAATGTGTCTCGCACATATCCCTCTCGCCCCCGCGTCTGTCAGTGGTATTTTGTCTACGGGAGACAAACCATGATATTTAGTTTGAAATATATTTGGTTTGAAAACAGCAATGCTCAAGTTTCTCGCTCGTTGTTTTTGAGATATAACTGCTTTAAAGTTGGTAGTTAAAAAAATCTAATGGTAATTTAAAAAAAAGTGGTATCATTATAATAATATAAAGTCTTTAAATATCGTGACGTATTTCAAATGTTATATTATAACCTACGAAATAAATATATTTTGAATTCTGTCTTGTATTTGAATTTGATTCCGATCTTAGTGCTGTTTCCTTGGCACTCTTTTGATTCTGATACTGTTCTCGATTTTGCTCCTTGTTATGTGTCCAAATCAAACGAAGACGAGTGAAGATTTTTTTAGAATCAGTTTAATAGTTCATTACAATAGTGCAAATAATCAGACTAAGTGAAGAACAAATGCAATTTTTTTTCCAAAAATGTTTTCCTCGCACGTACAACACATCACCAAATCAACTCAATCGGATGAACGATATACAAACCCATAGGGAATGTTGTAAAAGGCAATTTTAACGCACATTAAATTACCCAACGTAAATAACATATTTAAGTGGATAAAGATTAATATTTTATTAGACAATAGTTTCATAGTAAATTTATTCTTGTGAATATCTAGAAAAAGGTTCTTTCAATGTCAATTTTTACTTTGATAAAGTACAGCTCTTTAAGTGTCTTCTCTGGTAAAACAAGATAAAAAAATCCTGAACTTACTTTATTTGGCTCAATTTATTAGAATTTTCAGGAAATTACTTTGATGTTATTTTATTGACTAAGAAATTTTACTTTTCACTAAAGGACAGATCCAGCTTTCAAGTTACAGCGGCTCATATATCGGAGATTCAGTCATGATAGGCTCTAACATGATTACAACAGTATCCAACCCAGCGGGAGCTAATGACCCTCACGATTTCCCCCCTGAATTTGGCTCTCATTTTACTAGAATATTTCTTATATCAGTAGAAAATTTCTTCCTCTCCTCGGTTGGCTTGGACATAGCTGGGAATAAGTAACTATAATAAAAACTCGCATCAATCTAATTTTAACCCGGATACAGAGAAACCTTGCGTTTATATACTAGCAACCGTTTTATACACTTAAAAAATCTTTATGATAGGATGAAGCCATAAAACCTCAGCATATACTGCATCACTATACACCGCAAACATACGGTCGGCGTTTCGTTGGCTGAAGGATGCACGGGTAGCGTATCTCTGCGGTTCATACTATCCAACCTCCAGAGAAGCAAACTCGTCACGGCTGAACTGCTTATGGAGGTAGGAATTCGGAAAATTACGATAGCGTATGCCTAGGACGTAAACACCGGCGAGCTCAAGCAGTATACGGGGACTAGAGTCATCCAAAAAAGGATGATGAGAAAAAAAAGCCCGCCAAATCGCCATGGTGATCCTGGGCAAGAGGGGTTATCGAGGATGATTCTACTCCAATCGATGAAAACATCGCTGTCCCCGTAATCATCTCCGAAAATCTTAGAATCGGCTTAATGTCTGTATATCTGGAGAGGGACAAACCTATTGGCCCATAGTTTGACCAGGTAAGTCATGTCCGCCAAAAGTTCGGGTTGCAAAGAATAATCCTGGGAGAAGATGTCAATGCCTGGAACATCTCGTGGGAAAGCGAACGCAATGATGCAAGTGGAATGGAGCTCCGCGACTTCTTAACGCAGAGGGATTGCACATCCTTAACAAGGGAATTATTCCCATGCTTGAGGTGTGCAGAGGGAATCGCCTCTTCAAAGCGCGGTGGATATCACGGCGTACAGTACCACACTACTAGCTGATACGAATTGCTGGAAAGTGGAACAGAGAGTAACATCATCGGCTTACAATGTTGTGACTTTTCTGCTGCGCATGGAGGGGCGAAAAGAACCCCTACCCCAAACCGGCACGCGTGTTTATAACACGGCAATGGTCAGATGGTCAGAGTTCAGAGAAATGTTTGAAATGTGCAGGAATGTACTCTGACCAAGGAAATGATCGAAATGATGAACACGCTAGACCAACTCGAGGAGGTCGTGAATATACAAAGTGCATCACAAAAGCATGCAAGAAAACCATACCACCAGTATGATCCGGGCGAAGGCTAAAACTCTCATGGTGACGCTCCGAGCTAGAGAATTTAAAAAGAGATGCCCAGAGAAAGAAAAGATGCATCCGGAATATGACTCCCAGTAGGCGTGCGTACGTTATCGAGGAGTATGCGATAACGAGAGAAACTTACGAAAGAGCAGCAACGGAGGCGCAAACTATAAGCTGGAAACGATTCTGCACGGCACAGGACGGAGAGAGCCTCTGGGACGGAAGTTGAAGAGTCATCATGGAGACAGAGAAAGGCAGACACGAGGTGCTGCTGCAAAACAACATGGGGCATACATACGGCCCGAAAGAATCACCAGCGTTGCTCGCGGACACATTATTACCTGTTAACCGGGTAGAACTGGTGACCCATACCACACAATGGTTAGAGAACAAACCGATGGCTTTGATTTTTCATTCGCAGATATGAAAAAAGCTGTTGCGGTGGATCTGCCATTCACGGGGGCTGAAATAAAAATGGCCCTTGAGGCATTTGATCCTAAGATAGCACCCGGTATTGATGGGTTCACAGTGGATATATGCTATGCCGCTGTCGGTCTCAACCTGGTACTGTTCCTAGCGATAGCAAACAAATGCTTAGACTTAAAACACTTACCAAAGGCCCTGGAAGGCAGCTGTCACAAAGGTAATTCAGAAGCCCAAAAGGGACAACTACTCCCATGAGAAGTCCTATCGTCCCATAGGCCTGCTCTCCGTTATTGAAAAAATAGTAGAAAAATGCAGGTAGCCCGTCTTAATTAGCATTTGACGCCGATACTGTACGGCATACAGTATGACTTCATGCCCCAGTACGGGTCAGTAAACTCCCTCTATGACTCGATAACGTGTGTTCACAACCAGTTGAGCCAAATAAAGATCATATTGATGATCTCGCTGGATACAGAGAGTGCCTTTGACGAAGCGTGGTGATCAGCATTCAGAGCCCAACTATTAGCCAAAAAAATGTCTTGGTGGTGAGATCCTCTACCGTGTGGTGATAGGATACTTCAAAGATCGAACCATGATCTTACGATACGCTGGAAGGAAGTGCAGGAAAGGGACTTTCAAGAGTTGCATACAAGGCTTCATAGCTGGACCAACTTTTGAATCCTAATTCTGGACTCCCTTCTACAAAAACTCGGGGAACTCGGTGTATACGCGAAAGATTTGTAGACGACGTGGTCCTCATGCTCTTGGGACAGTCGGCACAGGTCCTAAAAACCAAAGTCGACCAGGTTTTGATCTGTGTGAGCTACTGAAATGCCAAAAATAAATTCAGGTTCGTACCATCCAAAACAAAAGCGATGGTGCAAATCAAAAAATTAAAGTATGATAGCCGTTTGCATGAACCAACAGAAAATATGCCTGGTCAACGAAATAAAAATTCTGGAATTGACGATTGACAAGAGGCTGACTTGTATTCCATACGTCACCCAGGCCTGTAAAAAGGTAATAAATGTTTATAAAGACATAGCCCGAGTTAGAGTTACGTGGGGACTCAACCTTGAGATCGTGAGGATGATATACGTCGCCGTAATAGAACCAATGCTCCTGTATGCCGCGTAAGCTTGGACACCAGTGGCCGGTATGCTCGGCGTGCGAAAATGTTAAACGAAAGAAAACACAGCATGGCAATCAAAGCATGTTGGGCCTATCGAAATGTCTCTCTCAATTTCGCGCTAATATTCTCGACGCTGCTTCGTATCGACACAAAAGTGAGGGAATTGACCTGACTTTACATGGTCAAGCTCGGAAAGGAATTGGGAGACATAAGTGTCGACCGGGAGCTCGAAAAACCTGTCCGTTTCTGCGAATGTCCGCACCTGGGAAGAGCGTCGGATATTCACTTTAAGAGCGTCAAAAACCTAGACTTCGAGGACAGTAGACCGCCCGCCATAATCACCGGTGGAGGCCGCATCCAAAGAAAAGTCGATGCGGCCTTCACTTAATGGCTTAGATAGAGTGGAGACCAGGCACTCGGCGTTCCGAGTAGAGACTTTCTGCACGGTGTTCCAGGAAGAGGTGTTGGCTTTGGAAAGGGCCATAAAAAGGTTCTGCGGGGCACAGACACAATAACAAACATCTTCAGTTACTACATCGGTGCTGCAAGTGTTGACTACCCCAAAGACGTACAATCCCTTGGACCATTCAGCAAGAGCCGACATCATGGACATCGCTTCGGAGAAAGAACGGTGCGATTGTTCTGGGTTCCCACTCTCTGGGTTACTCTCCATTCCCACGCGGGAATGGAGGGTAACGAGTGTGCGGATGAGCTCGCTAGGAACGCTGCCCTAACGAAGAAAACCAAGGTGGCCTATGATAGTTTGCCATTGATCTACGCCAAAAGGGTGGTTAGGGCGGCGAGCCTGGAATAGTGACAGAAGAGATACACCGAGGGAAGCACAGGTGATGCTTCTTTCAGAAACAGCATAAAAAGTCCTGAGGGAAACATAAATAACGCCCACACTAGCACAGGATACGGCGGGTCGCGCAATACTTGACTAGATTTAAATTGAAGAGCTCGCCATGTTGCCTCTGCGACTCCAAAAAGATGCAAGACATACTGCATGTAGTAGAAGAGTGCAATATGTTTATAAAAGAACGAGCAGATGTCGAGCAGGATATCGAGGGCCAGTCGCGAAGAAAATATTTTGCTGAATTTATAAGTGACAAAAGGAAATAGCTAAAATTCTTTCAATATTGCGAAACGGTAGTGAAGGGATGCAACATGTTTAATAAATAAAAATTAGGATAAAACATAAAAACGCCTTGTTATAAGTCAGAAGGACGCTTGTAATGACTAAAAATAAATTACGAAACAAACAAGTGAATACAATAAGACACACAAAAAGTTATCCGAGTTGTTAGCGAAAACTGACAAATATACAGAAAATTAATACACATATAAGACTGATTGATTGATAAAGTTTATAAAATACAAAAATGTTTAAAGATAACTCCTTGTAATATAATAGACAAATAGATTATAAGTTATATTAAGGAAAACAAATAATGTAAAGTATTACAAATTAAAATGGTCAAGAATAATGTACCAGTATAAGAGAAACAATAAAGACAACATTGAAAAGTTTACTAAAGCTCTAGATTTCTTATGAATGTGCATGAAAATTAATGTATCTGGAAAGGTATACAAGGGTAGTCGCTCATATCTTTCATCGATTGGCATACATCGGAATAGAAATTTAATCCAAGTTGTTGTTACGAAATGATCTTATCAGAGATTCGAATATTGAAATCAGATGAAAGGAAAGACATAGAACAGCAAATAATGTATATTCAGAAAAACAGAGTCATAATAAATTTCTACGAAACCAGTTGATCACTTGTCGTTATAGCACTTGACTTGTGAACACACTGCTCACAGAAATTAAACTCTCTTCCTACGCTTGCAGTACATAAAATAAAACACATATGTATTTTATGATATGTATCTAAATATTTATTGTTAGATATAAACATATACAATTAATCAAGTAGAAATTTTTGATTTTGCTACGGCAAATTTGAAATACGTTGAGCAAAGTTCGGTTGCACATGTACTAACCCATAATATATGCAAAAGATAAAAGTGATTGCTGTGTTAAAATAAAAGTGATTATGGTTAGGAGATACATAGACTTATCGGTAGACATTTTTAAGGTATAGTACTCCACATCATATTATTTTAACGCATATCATAATCTTTAGCTATCGTTGTAAATACAAACGCCTACATGTTACGTAATCGTTTTACAATTTGCTTACAAATTTGACTTTTATTAACTTTATATTAATAAAATGTTCACGTATTGTGCGTATAAATATTTCGGAAAAATTCTCTAATAGATAATAAAAGTAATATAAAATTCGTTGTGTAATTTAATTATACGTATAAATAGGCGGACACGGACAACCACTAAATTATATAATTTAGTTGCTTAACTTTTAGCTTAAAAAAGCAGTAATATAATCTGCATTGCTTTATGAATAAAAAAAGTGAACTAATTTAAAATAAGAAACGTGATTAGGTCCAAATCTCTCTAAATATAATGTAATATAAATAATCAAAATTAGATGTCACAATTTTAAAAGACACTAAAAAACTGTAAAAGCACACAAAAATGACCATCGAATAATCATGATTTTTTTTCCTATTTTCTGGAAAACGGTATTTATCGTATAAAAGAAAAAAGAATAAATCATCTGTGGAGCTCTCTTAATGGAATGCAGTTTAAACTATTCACATCGATTCAAGTCATTATTAATAAATCAGTGAACTTACATTAACAAATACAAAAAATAGAGAACGCCTTCTTTTTTTAGTTAGTTAAAATTTTTATGAGGAACTACAACGACGAACCGTAATGATACCGCGCTATTAGCTTATTTAGATTGTATTTACAAATGTATTTAGAAAACGCTTTTAAGGGTTTTTCAGTGGCATTGATGCAATACTTATACATTCGCCTGGCTGGTGCAAGTTATGGCAACTTGAGCTATAATGCCAGCCTTATATACAAGATTAATACTTTGCAGTCACGTAGGCTTGCCCGCACCGGAATATCTAATGACTTGCTGACTTGTAAATATGATGGTTTTCTTTGATCTGATAATTTAAGACGTCCTTTGATACCTTACATTTATTCTATTTGTGCTACGTGATTGCAAATCCGATGTCAGATAAGGGGACAAAATCTTGAATGTTCATAATATTTGTATATTATCTATAAATAAAAAAAATATAGCCCGTGCGTAGCTTGTTCGGTCGTGATTCGAGCTTGAAAGGTATAGATAATGACATATTTTTAAGTTGGAAAACTCTGAGACTTTTTTCGTTGAAAATGTTCTTGAAGTGAGATTTTTATGTCAAATTGATTCTTAAAAGCTAGGCTGAGCCCTGTTATGGGGCTTGGAATAATATTCGAATGAAGTAGGTATTGTAAGGGTACATATGTCAAAATAAAAAGGGACAGAATTAGCGTGCTAAAATGTAACAAGATACGAGGTCTCGCTTTATTTTATATATAGCCTTTCTAAAAATTGACGAATACGAGTATTAGTGCATTGAAAACGGTTTGTGTTTCACTGTGATGGTTTATTTTTGACTAAATTCTATTATTATCAGAATCATCTTTAAGGACTGTATTTTTATTTTACGATTTTATCCATAGCTTTTATCTCACTTTTGCTGCTTTTCCATCTCCCTCCCTCATTCATCGTTAAGATGAATGGGAAACTTTGATTGTAAGGATCTCGATTTTTTTCAGAAAATACAAAACGTGTGAGTCCTTGGTGACTCAATTCTTCATGTTGTTGACTTTCATTTTTCAATTGCAGTTACACGATTTATTAACTTTTATAACACAGAAAAAATATCTAAAACAGCTCTAAAAGAGATATTTGAATTTTATATGCTAATGGAAATTATTTAAACCGTTTAATTCTCTACGTAGATTAATCCAAACAGACACTTTAAAATGTCAGTTCGATTTTTCGAAATTAATTCTAGTTTTTATTTCAACCGATAAAAACTCGCATACGACTTTCAGAAATAAGCAAATGCGCCGCCTGTTGTAATATGCAGTACCCCTGTATGCGGGTTGCGGGGCGCTACGCCACGTCATATTAATAGGTTATAACTGCATCAAATTAACTTCATTGTTAGATTTACTCTACCGTACATCTTTCCTTAAATTTATAAACACTTAAAATACACCTTCCTTTCTTATATTTGACTAGATATTTATACATAAATATGTTACAGCAGTTCATTTGTTTTATAAAAAAGGATCTAAACAAAAATCAGTTTCAATGGGATATTCGTTAATTAAACTTAATTGTATAATAATTACCACGGCCGCTGCCAAGTTAAGTAATTAAGGTTTCGCAGTTATAAAAGGTTGTTTTCTCGGAAAGCCTTCAGAGGACTTTCCTTGCGCAATTAATAACTGTTGGCTTCTGATTAAAGGAACAATATAATTTTTAGGTCGAAATACATATGCTGGTTGTTTTCGTTGATTTTTTCAAATAGAGTTTGTTTTACAAATTAAAATATATATACAACACACACACACACACACACACACACACACACACACACACACACACACATATATATATGTTAAGTAATACATTGCTCTATGAAAATCGTAATGTGGCGGTCTATACCTTTAAGGCTCATAGAGTATAGCCACCATTTTGACGTAAATGAGATATTTTGGCAGCTATGGTTAATTTTTGTTTATGTTTCTATCGATCTGTGTCTCGAAATTCACCTATAAAGGGTTGTATACCTACGACACATTAAGAACATTGTTGTGTTCTTGAATTCACTGCATATTCACGACAAACAAAACCGCGGGAGTATTTGCATCATAAAAAATTATCAAAAACAAATTCTAATTTATATTCAACGAAGGCGACGGGTGACGACTAACAATATAACTCTTTACATGTGGTTTTAGGCTTTTTGTGTTTTGAATTACGTACACACTTGAGTTTAACTTTTTTTTACTTTACCTCACGTTATACTTTATTCATATTTTATTGCTACCATTGTTATCCAATAACGCGAATATTTATTTATAATATTGCTAGTCATCATTGAAAAAATGTTGATAATAGTAAAACAAGCACTATAAATAGATACTCGTTCTTACTGCTTCATTCATATTGTACAAATTTGTGGAATAACAGACTTTTATGTAATATCTTTGCATACACATTAGCTGGTCCGGTAAAGGTTGTTTTACCCTTTCCGTTAGGTAGCGTGCCGGTAGTATAAGCCTGCAGTTCTGCTGGTGTGGATATAAAATTAGTTCACTCATCTTTTATATAAATCGACCTCGCTTTCAACCCCAATCGCGATTTCGATTTCTGGCTCTGAACCCCAATATCGTTTCTAATTCCGATTCTGGATACGCTGTACCAGCTGGTACCTCGATTTCGACATCAGTACTGTTCCCAATTTCGGTCCTGATCCAACTTTCAGTTAGAGTCCTGGTCATGCGTCAAATTTTACTCCTCATCCCGTTGTTTCCAATCCAACTCCGTTATCGGTCACAGTTTCGGTTTTAACGAAGCCAGAAGTAAAAGCTAGTATCAGAATAAAATGTTAATGTGTTATATAGCTCGAGGGTACTTTTGGCTCATTATTCAGTTTATACACTTTTCTATAATCAGAAGAACCTCCCTGATACGATAAAAGTGTCAGGACTTCGAACAATTTTGCAAACGAATGCGCCAGCACGGCCCGCTGTAAACGTTCTTATTTCATTCTAAATAAGCGATGTTTAAGTTTTTTCTTTAACAAGAAAGTTTGAACTTATATATGGATTCGGAGACCACAAGGTGCGTTTATAACAGTATGTACATAAATAACTGCATTTCTAATTTAATTATCATTCATATATATAACAACACATCACTTCCTCTCGAGAAAAAAAGCTTTATAAAATAAAATAACTGTTATTACGACTACATTACGCTGATGGATGTGCAAGGTTTTTGAGGACCCCACTGAAAATTCGTCCTCTTCCATTGTGGCTTTAGGTACATAGCCTTTTAATCTCCTAACTATCACCGTAGGCCATTGCTGATTGCGTTGCGCTAACAACCCTAAACTCCAATGCGCTGATAGTGTCCGAAACCAACAGAGCTTAACAAGCCTTCCAAGGCACGACTCCATTGGTTTAATTCGATTTAGATCAAATCTCCAACAAATTATTATATATATATACATATAAAATAATGTATCGGAAACCAAAATGAGACTTTCTAAAACCATTACCTATAGGCTCACAAGGTGTAGCCATCATTTTGACATAAATGAGATAATTTAGCAGCGTGCTTAATTTTTTCTTTTCTATCGATCTGCGTGTCCAATGTCTCGACATTAAAGTAAAAAATATAATTTAAAATAACTGAAACACGTTTTAAAGCACACTAAAAGTGAAACAATGCTTAATATGAACTCAAAAAAATAATGAACAATGACGAAAAATACTAGTATTGTTGTGGAAAAAGCGTGGGTTGCTCTAAATACGAAAAATGTGGCACAAAGCGCCCACATTGCATTGCATTGCTTTTTCCACAATAATACTAGTATTTTTCGTCATTGTTCATTATTTTTTTAGTTCATGTTAAGGATTATTTTTCACTTTTTACTTTAATGTGCTTTAAAAGCGTGTTTCATAGTTTTTTAAACTATATTCATTTTTCACTTTCTAGTTCGGTTTATTGGTAAAAATTTGTAATTTTTAACAATACAACAATAGTTGAATTATTAATAATGCTTATTACTGTTACTAAATTCTATTACAAAACAGTAATAGAATTTAATAACAGTTATAAGCCACTTGCTCTCACGCAGACGATACGTGACGAAATTGTTCGATCCTGATCAGGATAAGAGGATAAACTAATCAAATTATTGTATTGTCATTGCTCCTTGATACGAACATAAAGTTTCAAATTAATCAGACTTCTTGAAATTGGTGAAAATTAAGCTTAAAGATTTCGTTACATACACAGATACATACAACCAAAGCTTATATTAATCCTGGCGGTCCTAATAAGGATAATGGGAAACTGTTATCAAATCATTGCATTGTCATTGGTCCTTGATACGTATGCAAAGTTTCAAATTAATCAGACTTCTTGAAATTGGTGAAAATTAAGCTTAAAGATTTCGTTACATACACAGATACATACAACCAAAGCTTATATTAATCCTGGCGGTCCTAATAAGGATAATGGGAAACTGTTATCAAATCATTGCAATGTCATTGGTCCTTGATACGTATGCAAAGTTTCAAATTAATCAGACTTCTTGAAATTGGTGAAAATTAAGCTCAAAGATTCCGTTACATAGTTACACACATACATACATACAAATATACAGCCCAAGCTTATAAAAGCGTGTTAAAAAAGGGATGTGTACTTACGACGTGCAAATATAGACGATATTATGTTTTAAAGATAAAAAATAAAACTTTAACGTCAGCTCTCAACAAAATTTTCTATCTTGCTACTAGTCGTTAAAAAAAAATCGCAGTATATTTCGCAACCTCACAATCTTGGTGTTTACGTGTATTTAACCATTTTGGGATTTCTAGATATATTGACGTATACTACTCGACGCGAATTCAATTTCAAGTAGATGTGAGTGACGTCACTGAACGCAGTCACCAGTGAGGTGTCAACATGCAGAAACGACGATTTAACGTATTCGTCGAAGCATAAAGTAAGTGTTTCGATTTGATTTAATTTAAAAACTAATTAGACGATTCGTTCGTGGTTAATGTTTGAAACCGACACCTTTAGGTTCTAAGGCACTACCGTTGACCACTAAACAGTCCATTATTTTAATTAGTGCTTGCAAATCAACTATCCTGAAATAAACAGAAATATCGACTGATGGATATTAATTAAAAGAATAGGTTCCTGGCAATACTGCTTCCAATATTATCCCTCTTAATAGGCGTATTTATAGCTAAATATGATAATCTATTACATCGTATATCTATCGTATAACACGATACGATGAAGCCCTTGATGCGCTTACTTCTCGGATATTATTTTCTTATAAATAAAAGTATATGTTTTTTCGTAGTTACTTTAGTATATAATAATTATGCATGGTCTATAAACGGAAGACATATATTTAATATGTATGTATTGTATAAAGATTTATCATTGTATTTAGCATATATTTTATTTGTAAATACTACATTATTGACAATTTTTAAAACCATAAAATCGTTTAAAATGAAAACTATCAATTTAAGTTCGGTGTTGTCGAATTCAGTGACAAATTAGGTAGTGTGAAAATTATGATAATTTGAAGTAATAAGTTCTATGTATCAAACTTAATAAAACCAAAAAGGTTTGAACTATACTTACATAAACACATTCCTCGTGTTTATACATAATTTTATAATTCGTTATTTCCATTGTATAAATGCAAATAATTACATTAAATCACTAAGTTGTCAAGTAGATACGTAGTTAACACCCTTGCTTAATCTTTTGTATATACATTTATAATATAATTATTTCTTATTTATACAATCAAAAATCGACAACGCACTCTTATTATAATGGAACGTGTTCATCTAAAACTTATTTCAGCACACCAACGCACTTGCTCTTGTCAGACCAATTTTCGTCCTCGGACAACCGTTACACGATTATCGCTGATCACAAGTTCTTCTCTTTCCACTTTCCGTCCGTATGGAACTTGACAGGTCAACCTTTTTACGATAAAACGCTTCTAAACAAGTTCTCGGCGTTGCTGAAATATGAATAGATACACGTACAATAAAATGATAGTACACACAATGACCTGTTGTAAAAAGCGGTCGACCGAAACGAACTTCAGAGAACGAGGTTTGCTCTAAACCGAATTAAGCCATTGGATCCGTGGCTTGGAGAGCTCGTTAAGCTCTGTTGGTTCCGGACACTGTCAGCGCATTGGCGTTTAGGGTCGTTAGCGGACCGCGATCAGCACTGGCCTAGGGTGATAGGTTAAAGGTACAAGACTATCTATCTGAACTAAAAATATTATGGAAAGGGACGCATTTGCAGTGGGGTCATCAAAAACCTTTCACGTACATAAGCGTAATGTACTCGTTTTCTTGATAAATAATATCTAAGCGCTATGAAATTCACGTACCAAATTAACTCTTTGAGTTTTTAATTGTTATTTTATTTTTTAAAACTTTTTTTTCTCGAGAGGGAGTGATGTGAGGTTATTATATATTAATGATAATGAATTTAGAAGTTATTTATGTATAGACTGTTATAAGCCCACCTTGTGGATTCCGAATCTACATATAGGTTCAATCTTTCTAAGTTAAAGAAAAACTTAAATAAAACTCATATCGACTTAAATATTGTGTTTCAACATATTTCTTATTAATTAGGTAAAAATGGTTTGTATCACATCACTTATTTAGAATGAAATAAGATCGTTTACAGCGAGGCGTGCTGGCGCGTTCGTTTGCAAAATTGTTCGAAATCCTAACACGATTTTCGTAATAGGGGGTTCTTTTGATTATAAAAGTGTACAATCAGAAGAATCGGCAAGAACTACCCTCGAGTAAAATAACTTACATTATAATTTTATTTTGATACTAGTCTTTGCTTCTGGTTTCGTCAAAACCGAATTTGTGATCGATAACGAAATTGGAATTGAAAACAACGGGACGGGGAGTATAATTTGAAACCTGACCAGAACTACGAGTACAATGTAAAGTTGCATAAATACCAAAATTGGAAAAGCGGCTGGTATCGCGTACAGCGTATCCGGAATCAGAATCGGGAGTGGTATCGGGCTCCAAACTGAAAGTGAAATTGCGATTGGGGTTGAGAGCGGGGTCGATTAATGTGAAAGATGCGAAGGACGTAATTTTGTATCCACACCAGCAGAACTGCAGGCTTATACTACCGGCACGCTACCTAACGGAAAGGGTAAAACAACCTTTACCGGACCAGCTAATGTGTATGTAAAGGTATAGAAAACTGTTATTCCATAAACTCGTGAGATACGAATGAAGCAGCAAGCACAAGTACCTGTTTATAGTGCTTGTTTTACTATTGTCAATATTTATTCAGGGATGACTAATGTTATTGTAGATAAATATTCGCGTTATTGGATAACATTGGTAGCAATAAAATATGAATGTACAATACGTGTAATAGACAGGAAGTTCCGGATCTATGCGATAGGCCTCGGGTGGGCCGAGGGTGTGGCGCGGGGGCGCGGGCACCACGTCCCTTCCGGTTTCGACAATGCAATATATGTCTGGGACGCAATCTAGTGGGATTACTTTCGTTCTAACTAATCACCCCGCCTGATTATGTTTGGGCGACAGTCTTGAATTCAGTGTACATATTAGTCGTCACTCGCTCGCTTCGCTGGGCGTGAGGTAAAGTAAAAAAAAACTTAAGGTCAAGAGTGTACGCAATTCTAAACATGAATAACCTAAAGCCCCATATGTGTATTATTAGCAGTTACCTGCCGCTTCGTTGGACGTAAATTAAAATTTGTTTTTGTCTATGGTTTATTTTTATGATTCAAATCCGGCCGCGGTTTCGTTCGGCATGGAAGTAGAACGAATTCAACAACACAACAATGTTCTTGATGTAAATTCTGGTTTCTTTGTGGGGTTCGGTTCCGGTCTCGGTTCCGCTATTGATTCTAATACCAGTCCCAATACCGATCTTGGCCCTTCCTTGAGTATTGATGTAGTAATAACGAATTACCCATTATAATAGTATATTAGGACATTATCTGAGTTCATTAAGAAATTTTATAGCTACCCACCTAACTGTCTGTGCACGATGAATCTTCAATTGAATATATTGTTGTGAAGTACGTTCATAAAGGAAATAATTCGATAAAGGAATAACTCTCCCCAAAAAATATCAGAGAATAGTTTGTTAGTACCCTATTATCAGCGTTTTTGCCCCGAGAAGCGTGGCTGTTTGTTTACATCTTTACGTATTTTGGCCGGTTAGAATATTTCAGGTTACGATAAATTTTGTTTATCTATGTCGGACGTGACATGTTTACATCATTGTTTTGCAGAAGGTTTATGATTTTATTTACACTCTGAGAATATCGAGACCACTCGCCGAGGGGTTGGAATACTGGAATTCGAATGCTGACTAGTCAATTTTCTTTTGGTGATCAGTACGGTCACAAGTTGAGTACGATAAATTAAAAAGGTTAAAGTGGTTCCATAGTGCATTTGTGTATCTCAGTATCACTGAAAATATACACATTTTTAAAAATGTGTTTAATTCATATTTATTATAATATAATAAACTATAATCATTTAAAAACGATTCTATATGGAACGGTCAAAGTTCCACCCAACCCGGAATCGTTTGTAGATTGTTATAAGGTATTTATAATATATAAAATGTAAAAGTATGTTTGTACGGACATTTGTCATACGCTGACTGCTGGACGGATTGAAATGAAATTTTATATAGAGGTACATTATGTTCTCAAATAGGATATAAAATTACGGAATATAATAAAATTGTATTATATTATACTGTTTTGAGCTCGCGGCTTTGCCCGCGCAAACAGAACTAATTCCTTCAAGTCATATATTTAGACTGATTAAGATAATTAATCACTATCCTGATAGCTATGTCGTTTTCAATTCCGATTTCGGTCCTATTCGCGATGTCAATTTGTATCATTCTCGATTCTAAATCCGGTTAAGTTTAAATAGGTTCCAATCTGATCCTGCTTATGATCCCTGCCCCGCCCTCAATTCCGATCTCTTCTTATTACGATTCTAGTCAAGATCTTGATTCTAATTTTGGCTTCACGGTTGATTACGTTCTTGGTCCCGTTCCCTACTTCGAACCTTCCCAAACTCGGCTCTTCGTTTTGCGCTTCATCCCGTTTGCAATTCGATTCCGCTTCCGGTCACAGTTCCAATTTAGAAGAAAACCGGGGCAAAGTCTATTATCAAAAAATATTTTTTTATTGTGTTGCTTCGAGATATCATTGCTTTCTATGAGTGAAAGAATTGTTAGAATCTCTATTATAACACAAATATTCAGATGAAGCCAAAGCGAATATTAATAGTCTATTTTACGCAAGGAGTTTCCCATCAACAAAGAAAATCTTAGCATTAATTTAGTAGGTCGATTCATTAGTAAAAATACGCACACAACATCAGATACGAATGCTAGTTTCCTTTTCCAGAAGTCTTTCTATGCGAGTGCAAAATATTGCCAGTTTCATAGTAATTGTATGAATACTTTATGCACGCAAAAACGCGCATTCAAGAAACAAAACGCACACATCTTTATACATTACACAGCTCGGTTCCCCCAATCTAAGTGTGAAAGACACATCTCACCACTTTTCAAAGTCTCACCTCGCTCCATAAAAAGTCTCATACAAAAAACAACCTCCATTAACTTTGGTAAAAAGTAAATTGTACACAGATTTAACTTTTTTACAGAACATTTTTCGTTACTTTTTAAATTGTTCAAGCCTTCTTGACAATAATGCGCTAAAAGTCTATTTCACGAACTTTAATAAAATACCTTTTAAACACAAGGTTCTTGTAGGATACAATTGTCATACTATCCCATAAGAGCGGTGCATTTTTCTGGGTTAAAAAGTGGTGTATAACATTCTTCGACCCCTAAACTACCACTATTCAAGAAATAATGTCGATCTTGTCGATGTGAAGAACAAAAACAAGTCTATCACAACCGTACATTTTTCGGAGATAAAAAGAAGCCTATGTGCTATTCCAGACTATAATCTATCTCTGTGCCAAATATCATTCAGATCCGTAAAGCCGTTCTGGCCAAATAAATATATCCCACGGAAACCGTACATATTTCCGGCATAAAAAATAGTATATGTGCTATTACAGACTATAATCTATCTCTGTCCCAACAGTTCCGCCGTTCTGGCGTGATTGAATAACAACTATACATCCAAACCTTCGTATTTATAATATTGATATAGATAACAAGAATACTTTTTATATAAAGAAATGTATAAATACTAGTATAAATGGTAATCTGTTGTCACTAATATTCATGGCCAAGGAAGGATCAAGATTGGAACAGGATCGTGATCGGAATCAGAATCGACAACGAGATCGGCTGATATTAAAAATGAAGAAATTCATTTTGTACAAACGCGAGCGAAGCCACGGGCATATTGGAATAAAAAAAAAACAATTATTGCTGAATTCTCATTTACGAATTTACAGACTAAGGTAAGAATGACAGATATATTTAACAGATCTAACGGTACATATTACGATTCGTGTTAAATAAATAAAATAATAAATGTGTACGTTTGTGATTTTGGGAATCTTCAAAAATTTTTCATAAAAAAAAATTTGCGTAAGTTCTCTATGTAAATAAGACGTAATATTTAATAAATATATGGATTATACAGAATACGCGTAGTTAGATAATTGATCTCTTAGAGGCCTAAAAAACAATAAAGGATTATATTTAAAAGATTATGAAACGACTATATTGATTTTAGATGAGGTAATAACGCTTCGGAAAATAAATGAATAAATGTATATTTTATATTTTTATGAAATTTTCTCTCGAGTACAATTTTTTAAAAATAACGTAGCGTTTTTATTTCGAAAAGCTTTAAGGGAAGCTGTATCGAAATAATTTTATAAGTGAATTGGTCTGTTTAACACGAATTTTCCGCTGAATTGCAAATAGGTGAATTAAAACAGTGATTTGACGATCATGGAATTTAAAGTTATGAAAAGCACATCTAGCACTTACTATCCAAGCTAACTTATAATATATTTTTTTAATGAGGGACAACAAACCCATTTCTGCACTTAAATTGCTAAATGCTGCAGACAGGAAACTGGTAGCCCGGAGGACATCGGATGTGTGAGTCATCAAATTTATATATTAACGCGATAAAAGAAATAGTGATTGGATATAGTCGCGATGAATCGCTCGAGGGGCATTGATATTATAGTAGCGGACCTAGGTGTAGGTGGCATGTGAGGCATCCGGTCTCCGTGTTTAGTCTCGGGAATGTGGGTTCCCGTTGTAGTCGAAATTTAAGTGTAGAATCTTAGAATTCTAACGGGCGTAAGACCAAAAATAACAAGTAGATAGTGAAACATGGAAAAGAGTAGACGAGGGCTGATGCCCAATTGCACAAGCTTCGACAGTGATAGTAAACTGGATTGTTATAAGTACTATGATAAAAAAGACTGTATTGAAATTTGTAAGAAGAAATATTAAACAACTGATCAATAAATACATTGATCAACACCTCATTTTTAATTTAAACAATTGAATTTCTGGACTTCATCAAAGATCCGACGGACACCCCTCGAGCTACGCTCCACAATATCGAACATACTTGGATGCAGTTTAAAAGCCGCTTGCTGGTCGCCGAATAGTAGGGATATGTACACGGATCTTAAACTGCGATATTGGCAGCGATCAGCGAAATAGGGAGTGGGACTGAAATCGGGTATGGGATTGGAAGGATCTGTCGAAATGTAAGCAAAAATTTATTCTACATTAATAAGAAAATGTTGACGCAAATATTATTTTGCACAAAGCCCGTTTTATTTTCTTATTTAACTATAGTTATTTAATGAAATAATTTTGGAGCTATTTTCGAGTTGTCAACAACTAGGTACGAAACATTTTTCAGTTACAACTTGCTAAAATTAAACAGGTTTTAAGAAAAAGGCGTTTGCCGGCACAACAATAAATATTAATCTCATAAAATTACAAACTCTTCTTTCCAATTTATGCATAAAGCTACAAAACCCCTATTATATGGCAAAGAGAACTTATATAGGATACGATCAATTCAGCTTTAGTCACAAAGTGACGCACTATAAATATTCGATCGAAATAAAGTAAAATACATACCGCTGTGCTCTAATTCTTATTCTGTGTTAGCTTAAATTTTTTTTTGTCGGCTATCGCAGCTAAACTTGTATTTATAAAACTTTTAAGGCCTGAGGTATTATAATCATAACCAATTGAAAAAAACATCTGAAATAGTTTTCAACAGAAATATTATACAACTCCCACACGGAACACTATATAAAACGGATTTTTACTTCTACCGTTATCTGGACTTTCATCCGTATGATCGCCATCGGGGTCCCGTAAAATGCGCCGCTGGCGGGCAAACGTCTTACGCTTATTGGAACACAGGAACGCTTCTAATATCGACGACGTCGTATAGACGTCGTTACGAGGCCGAGCAGTTTTTCCAGGGCTCCGTTACGTCGCTACGTGACTCGAATCCGGCGGAGGGCGCGCGCGCGGGCGCGTCTCCGCTGCGCGGCCCCCTCGTCGGCATATCCGATCCGCTCGCTCGCGTGTATTTTGTTCAGCGGTCTAGAAATGATCGAGTGCAAGTACGGATTCTGGAGGTTTATTAACTTTCCAAAGATTATGTTCGTTTCGCACGACCGCCTATAAAGCGAACTTTGTTCGGGGTCCAGGTGCGGCCTGTGATCGTTAATACAATTTTACTATTTCGGAGTTTAATGTAGAGACCGATAGCGACCCCTACACTTAACATGTAACATCTAAGTTGTCGCTATGTATTACTCAAAGTGAGTGTTTATTGCGTAAGTGTCGTTACGTTGAGGCGCTGAGCCCTCTCGCGCTTTGATAAGGGTGATTATTTGATAAATTGAAAATTCAAACTATCTAAACTAATGAATACGAATTAGGCGATCCGGAATCTATATAACTGTATTAAATTGGTCTATTAATCAATAAACTATATTAATCTATTGATTAAAATAGTTTCACAACCGTTTTTTACTAAACAAACAAAATGTTGCATGTTTTTAATAACGTTTAGATGGATATGGAAAATTGAAATAAATTTTTGAATTTTTAAAATTTATTCTTTAAAATATCTACAGCTCCTGGTCGACTGATATATGGTCGAAACATTTAACTATATCTGTTTTTTTAACTCACATTTTCTACTTACCAAAGTCATTAGACCTCTTTTCAAACTTGTAGATATCAGAGAATATAAAACTGGCACAGTATCTTAAAAATAATAACTATATCTTTATTTAAATAAAACAGCTTTAAATAAAAACAAGTACCTTTATGAATTTCATTATATCGCCATCTATTTCTTTTTCTTTCTATTTCGATTATTCAATAGGTTATTTAAAAGAAAAAAATAGGGAGCTGAGAGAGTAATGTAATAAAACTATTATTGAGATCGCTACATACTGCTGCTGATTGTTCGAATCTGTTCTAAAGAAAATAGTGCTAAAAGGTTAGCTGATAAATTTCTAAAACGAATAAAAAAGAGGAAGAAAGCGCTGCAAAAATAATTTAACCTTTTATATGACTTATCCAATATTCTTACCTCATCATATTTAGATTACCGTTTCTTCGGGTCAAGGATATCGTTTTGAAATAAATATTTTAAGATTGATTATTCGATAAATTTTTTCATCGGCATTGGAGAAAATTTCTCCAGATTTATTTGGAATTAAATACGTGACGTCGTTTCACCTTGATTTAGTCAATTGATTTTTGCAACAAATTGACATTACATGGATAATTGATTTTTATTTCCTTCTCGAGATAATATACCAAATTACTCTTCGAACGTTCCATAATACAACAACCATTACTTCGCCAAAAGACAATATCGTCTTACTCTTTTTTGGATAAAGTTCATCACTTTTTCCACTGTTTTATTCTACTCTTTGGTCTCTGACGTCATATGGCGAATCCGTTTCGTTTTCGCTTATTAAACATTGTGAGAATTTGCTTAAAATACGAGCGAAAATCTTCAAACATTCCTTTAAAACATCCACTTTGAGTTTCACAGGAGTTGCTCACGGAAGAAGTGAGCAACTAGCATAAAACTTTTTCATTCTTGAATATTCGAGAATATTAAAACCGCGTTCTGCAAACATGTAAGTTCACTGCCTTCGCTAACTCTCTCAACGTGCAACGACGATTTACCATTAAGATTTACGGATTCCTTTTAATCTACTTTTACCACATCAAGGGTGGTTACCTGTTTCGGCGGTCACCGGCGGTGACTGTTAACACAGCTCAGACACTTAAATCGGTTGCCCTCGTGTACCCATGCGGGCTTGACAAAGGAAAAGAGTCCCTCAAAGCATCGTCGAGCTTTTATAGCTTCAAACCGAGCTGCGGTTTTCCCTTCCGATACGTAAAACTTTATATCGGCACGAATTTCTGTTTCCGCCATTATCACAGAGGCTAAAGGCCGAATTACTACCGGAAGCTTTTAATGAAAATGCACCGGTTAAAGAAATTGGTTTTTTTTGGATTTTAACGAATATAGTGTCAGTGGACATTGACAATACTATTTTTAATTCAATGGATTTTTTTCTTCTCCATTTCAAAATTTTATAAACCAGCTCTATAGTCTCTATTGACTCGTATAAAACAAGTTTTTCCGTAGTCAGATCTAGCTAGATGGATGTTTACTTCCGAAAACTTTTGCGTCGAACCCGTTGGAGTATTTGCAAATCTGACCGAGGTTACAAAAATATTACAAACATATATTACAGATGTTTAAAGCAAAAGCATTCGTTTAGCAATAGAAACACTTTTAGTGTATAGACATAAATTTTAGATATCAGTGTTAATACTGTAAAGGAAAAAAATTGTCGCAAGTGCAAAACGGTTTTGTGCCAAGAGTTGTTTTTCACGTGGGATTTTAAGGACTCAGGATAACCGTTTAGGTTTCCCTGTAAACTATGAGTTAACCCCATATTTTTTCATTTTTCTTTGATTTTTCAAAATTATCGATTTTTCATATATTTTCTTAATATTATTTGCATATTTTTTTAGATTGTGAAAAAATTTTTATGTTTCTCATAATATGCCCGTTAATTTGATGTCACATAACATACTTGATTTTTATTTTTTAAACTATATAGGTATCTCATTGATTCTTAAAAAAATATTTTTTATGTTATATGTTCGTTATTTGGTTGCCTATTTCTGTATTTGTGTACGAGTTCGCCATTTTTTGTCACAGAGAGTTTTCTGAAAAAATGGACTGTCACAGACAGACTGACAAGAGAGTGACTCATTAAGAGTTCAGCTTTATTATCGGCTATATGAGAATCTAAAAAAAAATTGCATACGTACTGTCATTTCATGTATGTTTGTCACAATTCGATTTAGATATAATAGAGGCTAAGAGAGTCTATCAAAACGAAATAAAAGGTTACCTAGCGCGGAGGTCGATGAAAAGGTAATGTATAACTCAAAAGTACATTACAATATTATCTTATAGTGTGTGCTAGCAGAATCGCACGCAAAAGAGTTAAAATCATAAAACGACGACGTCATAAAACGATGACGTCATAAAACAAATAAAATAATGTTTAAGCTTCACATATCGTCCCGTTCACATGTTCACATGATCGTATAGACCATCCAATATCCTATGAAATAAACAACGACTCTGTTTTCGGCAGTTCATAGAAAATATGGCGATTCATCTAAAAGCCTCCCACTCGCAGTTCTGCGTCGTTTATTGACGCACGACTTCGTACATGACACGAGGTCACGACATCCACGAGTCACATATCCGCAGATGTGACTAAAGTATTTAATCATTGCATCTTCGTTACGGTCAGCCACCAACTTTTTAGTTATTCTTGTTTATAGTTTAATTACCCGATCATTGACGATTAGGATTTTAGCAGGCTATGTACGTACATAAATATGTTCACCTGTGCCATAGTTATGCAAATACATAATTTTAAGCTACCGAGTTCCGTATGTCGTAGTTGTGACGTCTTTCTAAATCCAACATGACGGACGTGTATTTACAATATTTCAAATGTATCGAGTTGGGTATCAAATGAAATGTTTTAATTTGGAAATATTGAAAATATTTAATTTACTTATGAAAATTTTAATTTTGGTTTTGAAAATATATATACATACATACACACACACACACACATACATATATTTCAATATGATTTAATTTCCATTAGACTTAAATACCTTTATGATTATTAGGCATCCCATAAATGGGCGTCCTTACAGAACAAACCGAAAGGAAAGCCATATAAATATAATTACTCGTGTATTAACATCATTATTGATTATTCCAAAAATATTGTCTGGTTTTTGTTTATCTAAGGCTATTCAATAAGACATTGAAAAATGTATTCTAAAAAACTTCAAGTTATATGCTTGATGCTTTTATAGTAGTATTTTAAACTTCTAAAATGTATCTTTCGAATCAAAACTTCTACATTAATCGTAATTGAGTGAACGTCGATAAAAAACAAAAATAAATTCAACATAAAAGAAAAGTGTCGAAAATAGTTTTATTCCAAAAAAAGACATATTTACTTTAAATATCACGGATAAAAGAAAAATGTACCAATAGATTAACACGAGTACGTATAGATTATAATGTTTTCAAGATATATGGTAGAGGCTTGAATATGAGAATTTTTGCCAAATGCTTAAAAGAGATTGTACCACATGAAACATAGTTTACAAGGGTAAATATAAAAGTAAATTTTCGAAATGTCGACCATCAATTATTACCCATAATTCACATCACCAGAAAGAAAATCCTTTAAATAGACTGATTGCTCTTAAATTATTTCCTAATTCATTTCTTACTCTTAATATTTTTTGACATAGATGATGTTCACTCTACCCTTTGTTGACATAAACCGATAGTTTCAAATACCATCATAGAAATCATGCCAAGGAATTAATGTCCAAAGGTCGGAGTCGACAACAACTCCTCACCGATAAATTCTAACGTTTCTCAAACTCCTATAAGATGTCGATAAAAAAATTCTATTTATTACAATAGAATTTTAAAGAGGAACCCCTTCACGCTGGTATGTAACATGTCGCGTTTTTAATTACTTAGAAGAAACAGTGGCGTAGTTTATTGCTATCGCTTGTAGCTAAGTAAGTTACCACCTTTACTTGAAAACGTGTCACTACAAACTCGCACATTAAAGAAAATATTTCATATCCATCACTCTTCTTGTTTTGTAGCTCTATGGCAGGGCTTAGCACACGGCACGTGTACTAACACGTGGCTTATACGTTTCTCTCGCAGTACAGGTAGCGACGCGTCAATATCACTTTGATCTGACACTGCACACAGAGTCGGCACTGATTTGTTAACGAATATATAGTGATTTTTGTAGTAGTTTCAGCGTATTTTCATAAAAGTTCGTGTTTAAGAAGCTTTTGTTAAATAATTATTACGTAATACAATTTTGGACAACTTATAGTAATTATTTCTTAAGTACCATTTGTTGTTGTTTGTATCAATGTGGATCGTAAAGCTTTTTTGATGTGAATACGTCCATGTTTTCGTTTATAATAGGGTCTTTTAGAACAGGAACTTATGTACTAACGCCATCTGTTGGTACAGTGTAGGAAATTTGTAAGCATGTGACCTAATATATCGAAAATTCGCTAGCGCATGGGCTTGGGTTGACACGACGTATGCAATACGTCCCACATGATGATGAGTGACAAGCGATAAAAAAAATTTTGCTCGTAGTCGAACCTGATATTGAAACTCATATGATCTCATGTGAAGATTTCCATTTTCATGAAAGAATTCTATATGAAAATGCCAGAAAAAAATGAAAACTGTGAATTTAGTATTCTACGAAACTCACCTTACGGCTCTAAGCAATTCGTAACTTGATTTAACTCTTACTTACAATTTAAATATCCTCTTGTTTCGTTACATTTTATACTATTCCTATATAACTGTGCTCAATGAACTCAGTTTGAAACTTTAACTTGTGTTATTTTTCCAATCACCCGAATATCCTATTATACATAGACGTGTCTACCTAAAACTAACGGCTACATAGAGGATGTTAGCCAACCCGACATTTTATAGTAAACTCTTTAATGGTAAAGAACTGAAGTTTCTAATATATTTTTTACAATGAGTCATGCGAAATAAAAATAGAATAATTTGTATACATTTATTATTAACTTGTACTTAATTAGAATACTTGAAACGTTTAATAGGTAATAAAGTTACATCATCCAGATTCGCACCACAATTGTAACGTCATAATACTATGCGGTGACTTAGAACTAAATAGACCGTTTGGGACAATATTGTCTCAAATACGTTGTACATGAACATAAACAAAAATCATCAAAAATTCACTGACATCAGGTAATATTGCGGTAATTTCTGTTGAAAAGGGTTAATGTAATAGAGAAGTGGAATATCGAACAACATTCTTTTAGAATAATTAATTTAAACCTATCAAGATCTGCCGAGGAGAACTCGTGGATTTTGTTATTTTGTTTTCGCACATCCGTTGCGACCCGCGTTCCACACGAGCGACGAAATCACAAAATCATTAAGACGCGCGCGCTACCCGCCGGCCCGTCGGTCCGCTTTGGCCCTTTCGAGCCGCTTGCAAGTGAAACAGCACAACTTGCGGAAGGGACGCAGCGCGCACTTGTGCTCGAGCTCGTCAGACGCGAACAGGGCGCAGTTCTGCAGGTCGGGGCTGCGGCACGCGGGCGGGCAGCGGCGCAGGCGGCAGCGGCGCGTACGCTCGCGCGGCCGCGGCCCGCACAGCTCGGCGTCGGCCGCCGGACACGCGAGTGGCTGGCGCGTGACGCCGCGGCCGCAGCTCGCCGAGCACTAGGGGAAATGTTATCGATTAGAAAATTAATATTTTCCATTTAAATCGATGGATTCTCATTACCTAATAGGAGATTAAAATTAGCGAACGGGAAGCGGAACAATAAATTAATATATTCGCAAAAGTTTCACGTCACAGCGCAGCTTTCGTGATCTCTAAATTTAACCCTCTTTAATTACTTCGTAAGTTAAACGACGACCGAAAGTTTTAATTAGCGCGTTTCTTCAGTTGCTCCGTGAAAAACGGCTTCAGTTTCACCTTTCGTTGCTCACATTTTTTTTTACATTTTACACGTAGCCCACTCGAGTCCCTATTCATGATAAATGATTTATAAACTACTGCGCCTTATTTTCATTGTACTCGAAGAACCGAGATGAAAAACTATAATAAATTTCGTAGCATAAATCATATCGTGTGATCTTTACTATGAGACATTATAATTGTTATTTTCGTCTTATATCCATTATCGATCGCTGTCGCTCGAGAATATTTTTTTTATAAAGAGCGAGACGAGGGTCGCCAATATCAGCAGAAATCCATTCGGGAAATGCATCCTAAATTATTCACAGACATTGTTTATTTTGCCCTGAATTCGAATGAAGATGATATTTCAATAAAAAAAAAAAACACATTACAAAATGGAGGTCCGGGGCAACCGAGATTTTATCGCTTGCAAATGCTTCATATAAAAGTGGAATGCTTTCCAAACGGCCACGACCGCTTTTCCTCGAAACCATTAAGTACAGAAAGTTGGGATTCGGTATAAAAATAAGAAATGGCGGTTTTCATACAATGATGTAGATTGAAAATGAAATAACCAATAGCCAGTTTTGCTAACCAAATCGAAAACCTAAAAAGATATTTTCTTATAAATCATAAAAATACCTATTTTCCCACTTTGTTTCTTATCTGCTTATACAACAATTCGAAAATCCGACGATCACATAACTTTCAAGGTTGAAAAAAAGCAAAATGAAGTTACGAGTGGTAGTGTCTCAGTGGTTAAGAATGTGGCCTTCAAATCAGAAGGCATCGGGTTCTATCGGAACCACAGGCGAATTAACCAATAAGTTGTTAACTTAAATCAAATTAAATCAATTGCTGCGTGTTTAGGGAAGCACAAAAAGTTGCCATTAGCAATCCCTTCAGCAGCATAACGGGGTCTAGGACCCAACACGACAGATACTTGCATAATTAAGTTCAATTAATATGCCATTTCGTGACGTAGCACTCATAACAAAATATATAAAAATAATTATATTATTTTAAATAGTATATGGACAATCGATATAAATTAATATTGTAGGACTCATAATAAAGTGCCAATAACATATCGCGTTGACTTCAAATTGATATAAAGCGATTTTCAAGTGTACGTACGAATTTTTTGCATATTCGGTGCGTCACTTAAATTTATGAATGTATACGACCGCAACGAAACTAAAGCAACGGCACATATAAATAACTGTAATGAAAGTCTACCGCGTACAGCCCAAGAGGGCTTAGGGAACGTAAAGGGCGAGGACCTCATTAAATCATGCATGTGCACAAACAAAACTTTGTAGTTACTAATGCGGGACTGAAATATAAGCTACATTTTCGTGTAAATGCTTTATGGCACTATATATTTGTGTTTGGTTCGTATTAAACATTGTCAGTTGAGGGAATAGTACGCTGTTTTTACGGTCTTAAATAGGTTCTCAAACAACACGCTTATGTGGTGTCAGAAAATTTTAATGTACATTTCGGGTAATTTTTACTTTTTTTTCTAAATTATTCTTACTACCTTTTTTATTTTTTTTTAATCAATAAATGCCGTCAGAATCTCGATAGGATAAGTAGTTTGTAAATTTTTTTCATAGTTTTTTATCAGCTTCCGATTATTCAGACCATGCCCCCCACGATTTTTGCTAACATAGGTGAATTCGTTCGAGGCGTATACAAAAATTCTTGTTCAAGGTTTATGAAATAGTAGCGTTCGTGTTTCAAAACTTGGAACTTATGATGTAAGCTAGTAGAAACTTAATAAGAGATATTATGAATTTTGGTTCTTGAATTGAATAACACTTTCGTGTCTACTATATGCTAATTATATAATAAACGAACAAAAGTTTAGAATATTTGTAATTATATAGTCAAAGAATTTAAAAAGTCTCTATACAATCAATAAAAAGGGGGAAAAGACAAAAACATAAATGAATACGACACTATTAACTTACAAAATTTGGTATTGTGAGTCAATTCAAAAAAAAATTAACGGGTATATTATGTTGCATTGTTTTAATGAGAGAATCCCAATTCACCTCTGGCACAGCCCTTAGATGTGCACACACCACGTCAAGGTGAACATAGGGGAGTTAGATTTTTGGTATGTAATCTTTTATGATTCTGTTACAGTCACAATTAGTTGCAAAAAGATGACAAACATCAAGTACAGAACGTAGAACAAAGCAGAACCCGCCAACCATTAAAGTCGGCCAACCTACCGCTAATTTGCACATCTTGTGAACGCATCGTACTAGCGTCACTGTGTTGTTCCTACTTGTATAAATGCTATCTTGTATGAACGGGTTTACTAAGGAACAGGGTGGGAGGACATTTCACATAGGAGTGTTGCGAACAATACCCATAAAACTTAATGTGTTTTTATGTTAACATAATCCAGTACTTTACCCTCTTTTCTGTTATACTTTGAAAAGTGTCCAATAAATAAATTAGAACAGAAAAAAATTCCCTACAATTAAATACAAAAACATTACACAATAACTATTGCAACTCGTAAAGCTTTTGACTCGCTCAAAATATATCCGAAATATATATTTGCATATAATAATCAAATGTAATAGCATCTACAATTCTAAATTACATTTGTAGTGATTAACGCAGCAAGATCAACATTTTCGGATATCTGATAGATAATAGATCTATCTGTAGTAGTTTTGCTTTTTAGTCTTCGACCAAAAGCCTGGTTACCATTTAAATAAAGCTTAGTTAATAACCACCCAAAACTAAAGCAAACCCAATTCCACTTCAACGAAGTGTTTCGTTATACGCCGCTCCCTTTACATATACATAGATTCCACACACTTTTAAATTTAAATTATTTACAGACTTACTTAATTCGTAGAGACAAACAACAAAGTATTTGTCAAATTGAATATGTAGAAATGACGCGCGGGTCGTCCGCTAAGCGGTCCCGACCTGGTTGTTTGATTTCTTTATGTATCAAAATATCAAAAATAAATTGAGACGGACACGTTATCTAAACTTTGAAGAAAGGCTCGATTCGTCCGACAAGCCCGCTGACAAATCAAGGTAGTACCCAACCACTATCGCAGTGTTTCAACTGGATAATTCCAGGTGTGTATATATAATACATACTACGGAGTTAATTTATTGTTGTATTGCCTGAATTGTTGTATTGAGAGCTTCTTATGTTTATCTCTCTGTTGGAAAAACAAAACTCTAAGAAATCGGATCCCGTGTCTGTCTCTTTATTCGTATGTCTCGACCTATTTCCTCCGAAACTACTGGACGAGTAAAAAAAGCAGAGTTGAAAATTTATACACATACAGAGTTACGTGACACAATCATGACAGTACTACGCAAATAGTCGAATTCTGTTTCGGGGTTAGATAATTAAAAAAAAAAAAAACACGCACACCACGAGATTTTAGAAATAAAAGAGCTCGTTATAAGAAATAAATATAAATTAATTTATAACCTCAAATGTTCAAAGATATTAAAGAAAATGTACGAACGTCTAGAACTATCCACTTATCGCCGAAACTAATGAGCTAAAAATTGTGGACGAAAATATGGAATATAGAGTATCGCTTTTAGCTTCTAAAAAAACCTAAACAGAAACTCCAAATCTTTAGATTCTCACAAAAAAAAAAACGTGTACTAAATGTAGATTAGTAATGTTACTATGATAATTTAGTTATTCGAAGAAGTCGAGTTCAAATTCTATTCAACGCTAACTTTGTGTATTTTTTAACGACCATAAAAAAGTATGACCTATAAAATCACAATCAAACGAATGGCTTATGGTGCGGAACCATGTCCACAAGACTCTGAGTCACAGTCGTTTTTTTTATTACTTTTTCTATGATCCCTTAATGAGACAAGCATTCGACATTTATTTTGTATAAATTGTATTTCTATATCTAAGTAAAAACAACAAGAGTCTTTTTAATGAAGAACTGCGCAGTTTCATCTAACGATTTTATAACATATCAGTATTTTTTTCTGACTGTACACAATTAGCAAATGGTAAATTTGTTAGGATTCGCTTTTTTTATTTTTTTCTTAATTAATAGCTTACCGGCGTCCAGGGTAATTCTTGCCAGTGAAAAGTGCACGGAGACCGATTGCAGGACTGCTGGCGTGGCGGCGGTTGTTCCTTGCACAAAGCTGGCGATACGCTCCAAAGTACTAAATCCATGCGCGTCGAGCTGCTGCAACATAATTATATGGATGCTTTTAATTATCTTATAGGATTTTTAAAAGGCAAACGAGAATGTGAGCCACTACACAAGGGATGATCATCGCGGCCCACGGACATCGACAACCGATGGAGAACCATTAGTGCGTTGCCGGCTTTTAGAAAACAATAGGTCTTTTTCTTGAAAATACCCTTATAGTAAGTAGTTGATTGGTTTAAAAAAAATCGAGGTGGTTAGAAATCGGGCTACTACCGTTATTTTTTTTTTGTAAATTCGATGCTTTGAAGCGGTTCCATTGATGTAGATGGCAGCGAAGTCGAAATACTCGATGTTTGCGTTCACCGCTTGGCATCTTCACCAACCTGGTTCGAGCTGATGTCACTTTTCTAAGTTTCTTTCTTTTTGCTTTAATAAGTACGGCATGTTTCTACACTGGTGGTCAATTTTTGTTGATCGCAAATTGAAATTAGCTTTTTTAACTATTTTTGTCCGAGTTTTGTCCGAGATCGAAACTTAGTAGTTTCTATCTCAGCATTTTTGCGTGCTAATATGTTTTGAACGTATCAATATACAATTTTTTACGTCAAAATAAAGTTCCGACTTTAGTCTATCAAATACAGTTTTCGATGGTATCACGAGTTGTATTGATCGGCGCCCACGCTAGATCTCATTTTCAGTGCTCACTTCCGTGATCTATGGCGATATCGCAGAGGCTGAAGGGAGGACCAAACGCATACTTTTGTGTTGTCACCGAATGGTTCTTTACAACTACTTAACTATTATTTTTGTAACTTTTAAGCTTTAGGGGAATGAAGCTTTCAAAAGTACATGAATTTTATGTCACAATTTTTCTAGAAAGCCCGCCGGGACGACGAGGAAGACGTTCATCGAATTTACGTCAAAAAGAACGATCAGCAATACAATATCCAATATCAACTAATGATAAGACGTTCCCAGCAAGATCGTTTTCCGACGAAAACATTTTATTTATTTACGTAAAATAATATGTATTATGTGCACATTCTCTAATGCATTCTTTTAACGTAATATTGTCACTTTTAGTATGCAGAAAATTAAAAAAAGACTGAAACCCTTTTAAAAAATATTCGCGTAGTTTATGTGTCTACCACAATCAATTTTCTCAAAGCCGGTATCCAAAAACTCGAAGCTAGACTTGAGTGGAGATATCATATTAGAAGATTACAAAATCATTATTTTAACAGTTTTAAATCGTATACTGTATTAAATTTTAAAGCAGCATTTTTCTCTCCTACATGATTAATCTGAACTTACAATTTTGAATATAAGGCTTATCTATATTAAAATCGTTATACAAAATAATCTAATGTCCGTAGATTACGACAATTTATGTCGTTTTTAATATCGTAATAATAATATTTAAGTCAACCACTTAAGCCGAAATGAAAGATCAAAGGAGCTGTGTAAAAAAATATTCATTTGGTATGGTGATAAATTTGAATACCTTAAATCTACGCTGCTAAATTGTTAAAAAAAATCATGAAATAATCTCGTAACTCATTTAATTATATTTTCTGTGAGTCAGTACAGTCTACTCTAAGCTCGATAGTGGTCACAGTAGCTCGTACGATGTCATATGTCAATGATTATGAGATCAGGTGTCAATTTTATGACTGTACGTGTCTGCACTCAGTCTAGTGCTGATTGTTGCACTCTTCTCGGTAACCATATATCCGAATTAACAATCGTCGGTCATAGCGAACGTTACAAAAATTAAGCCCTATTTATCACGCGATTATACAAGACTACTGGTCAAGTACGGCATTGTAATGTACTAGTCGAAATACGTGTGGCGTTCATCGTACGTATTAAGTTGGGGAAAAAGTTTTGTCGTATTTTATGTACAAATTCAAGACAATTTTTCATCATATTTTAATTACATGTAACATATTATACATATACATTATTTTATTTAACAAGTTGTTGCCATTTTGTAGGTAGTGACATAATCCCATTGTTGTTTAAATTTTGGGATTTCTGTTCAAAAAACAGCGACAAGTAGTTTTGACAGTACTCTCTTGATGTTAACCCAACACTACCAGAAGAGTTCTGAAGTTATCGAAGCAGGTGAAAATTTGAGGGTGTTAGGTCGGGGATATATAGTGGATGCAATAACACTTCCCAACCAAACTCTTTCAATATTTGCTGAGTGGTTAAAGATGTGTGCGGTTTGGGCTTATAATGGTGAAATATTACACCCTTTCTGTTGATCGATACCTGCCGTTTTTTTTCTACTTTCTTGCTTAAGTCTCATAATCTGTTGGCAGTAAAGATTCGGATTGGTGGTTTTTCCCGGCGCTAAAAGCCCATAAATGAATAGTACCCTTCCAATCCCACCATACAGATACCATCAACTTATTGCAAGTTAACCCAGGTTTCGCTATAATCTGTGGAGATTACTTGCTTTTTGACCATGATCCTTTTCTCACGTTCTTGTCGTAGGTAATCCATTTTGTATTTACCAGTGATCAATCTATTAAAAAACAGTTCCGTTTAATTACGTTTGAATAGAGAGCCGCAAATGAGTACACAATTCATTACATTTATTTTAGTGAGCTTGTATGGGACCTAAATATTGAGCTTTCTTGTATATCAAGCTTTTTTCAAATGGATCAAAACCGTTTTGTGGTCGATCCTCAGCTCTTTAGCTATGTCGTAAAAACTATTATCCCGACTTTTCTCTACTTTTCCAAAATGGCATAGACTTTTTCCGTAACAGATCGACCAGACAGAGGTTCATCTTTGATATAAAAATTACCGGACTGAAAACGCTTGAACCAGTTTTGCGCTACTCTCACCGGCACTGCATTTGGTCCATAAATATCACAATTTTTTCCGCGGCTTGTGTCGCATTTCTACCTTTTTTGTAATAAAACTACAGAATGTATCGAAATTCTACGTTAGATTTACTCATTTTGGTGGACAGAAAAACAATAGAAAATTGACGGGACACCGTCTTTACTTTTTATTTCTATTTTTTTTAAATGTACTCTGTTTAATGCTATCAAAAATAGCCAGATACAAACCAAACAACCAAAGATATTTCACTGCAACTTTTTATCTATAAAATACGAATAAATTTTTTCCTCGACTAAATACATGTTTGAAAAATTACGGGGTGTGATAAGTTCCACGGACCATGGTTGTAAAGCTATTATATATAATTTTAAGCAAATTGCTATAAAAAGACTTTCAAACACGTACCTGATGTTTCGGGGCACGCAATAAAATTGCCTTTCCTGCAGCCCTCCGGCCCCGCACGTGGCGCTGCACTCCTCCCAAGCGCCCACCGCCCATTCGAATTCGCACCTGTATACAAGCGACACTTTGTAAATAATTGACGTACCTACAGTGGTCGTTCTTCTTTTGAATTGGAAACATCATTACCAACACATAAAATGATATATTTAGTATTGCCAAAAGATTTTTCATGCTGTTATTACGATACTAAAATAACGTTTGTTCGACATCAAAACTATCACGGATTCAATAGTGGGGCGCTATGCTGTGGTTGGCATGGTTATGTAGATATCACATTTAGAATTGGTTACATTTAAAAAAGTAAATGTAAACGTATGAGTGTTGTACCGGTGTTGGTTGCAGGGTTCGTAGTAGGGCGGAGGGCAGTGGTAGCCGCGCGGGCATAGGCTGCGTACGCGCCGGTGGCCGCCGCCACACGACGCCGAGCACGGTTCGCGCTCTACACCCCACCTGTATCAAAATGCGTTTTATTAATCTTGAAGTAACCGGTAGATCATTTTCTGTTGAAGCTATCTGAGTACATTAAAATGAATTGAATCCTGTCTGATTGGCGCAGTGACTCTAAGCTGCTGCTTTGAGGGCGTGGGTTTGATTACAGCACAAGCAAACTTTTATTGGACTATGAAATTAATGTTTGTCTTGAGGCTGGATGTTTTTACATATTATGTAACCATATTTATAAAAATATGCATTCTGTTAACTTATCTGATACCCACAATACAAATCTCATTGCTTAGATTGGGACCAGATGGTGCTGCATATGTGCCCCAAGATAATATACAACAAAAAATATTTATTACTAAAATTTTTAAAGTTGTTTTACAAAGTGAGTAAGAATTAAACCTATTTACATAAAGTTTTGCGTATATGCAAACCTCTAAAATCAATTATTGCATTTGTTTACTTTGTTATTCTTGAATAATTTGTTTAGATTATTTTTGAAATAAGCTCGTAAATACACTCAAATGTATAAATCAAAATGTCGTTTCGCCTGAAAATAAATATCCTTATTTATCACTATAAATTATCTTCTCAAATTTTATATTAATTTTCTTAAGATTTAAGAACAAAGTCGTAATATTTAGGGTATTACCGAGCTTATTTTCAAATCACCATATTCTAGGTGTATTAATAAATTCTCTCAGTTAGTGAACAAAATGTCACAACATAAATTGTCCTATGAAATACCTGTATTCCATGGGCCGCGTACGAGTGAGCGGCAGGCTGTAGTTCAGCGACACCACCACGGTGACGCGGTCTTCAAATGCGTTCGGGTGGTCGTAGACTCCCTACAGATAGGACGTTTCAATGAACGCTAAGATGAAAGTGAACAGCAAGCTTTTAAGAAAGTTGATTCTCTTTTTATATACATATTTTTTTGAGAATTTCGAGATTTTGAGAAAGCATTAATTTAAATAGAAAATAGCATTAATAAAATAGAAATTTAAACTTACAAATAAGTTAAGGGATGAATAGAAAAAACATATGGGGCTTTTCTGTTGAGATTGTTACTTTAAATATTAGAACAAAGTTTGATGACTGAGTGCATAATTTCAATGATTACTTTCATTCAAGTTACAACTATTCAGACCACGAAAAATTAATAGTTTCAACAAATATATCTCATTTAAATTGTAACAAATTAATAAGCTCTTAAACGGAACCAGTAACTTGCCAAAATAATCAAATCCGATAGCAAACGGGACTCGGTGGTGATGTTAATGTCTCTGGCGGTCTGTCTCCACTTCAGCAGGGTCCCGGCAACGATCACTTCTCCCTCGTAGCCGTAGCGTTCCTTCTCAATGGCGTCTATCACGTTGTTGTCCACTTCTATCACTTGAAGATTCTGCGGCACGTTTGGATCATACTGAATGTCATCCTCGTGTACTTCGAAACGCCTCTGATGATCGCTCAGGTATATGGTAGATTTCACCCTCTTTCTCTCCATCTCTCTGACCGCCAAGTTGACGACAGTGGGCGTCGAGATGTGTACGCTCACCTTGTGAGCGTTGTGTGGTACCGTGAGCATAGACGACCAATCTGTTGATTGATATATTTTTTTAAATACTCATTAAAATATAATAAATAAATAAATAATAATAATCAATAAAGTATTTGTTCTGTGTTATCATGTTACGATAATCAACATGTCACAAAGCACTCGCGATTTGTTATGACTTCAAAACGGCTACGTTACCTGCTTGAAGTTGTCGCGTGTGCACGAATGTTTTGTTGTAGCAGTAGTCGTCCGGACACCAATTACAAACTGGGTCTGTAGTGTTGCATTGCCCTTTCACGCACGTGCCCTGTACAAATGCAGTTTATTGTATTTTTGACCGACTGCGACTAGTAAAATGTGGAACTGTAATGTTAACGAGATTTGTATCTATTCAATCATGTATGTCCATCACGTACGATTATATTAGATATTTACATAAGTCAGTGACAGCAGAAATAAATCGATACGTTCTGTAGACGCCCGATCATAAGGGAAAAAAATAAAAAAGAAATATTATATTAAGAATATAATTTAGGGAATATTTAAAATTTTGTGTTTTACGTTTTTCAAATAACCATAAAGAAAATAAAGCTAGTAATGATTATGACGCTCATATTTATGATAGTATATGATTTATTAATGGAATTAAATAATATGATTTTAAAAAAAATAAATTGATAATAAAAGCTATATAAGTTTGAGCATATCCGACTCATAACGTAGTCTAAAAAAAAATCTAGTTTTCTACTCAATACTTGATACAATTTTCGATACAATACTAGGTATAGTTAGTATCAGACGGCCTCCCAAATTAGAGACGGACGCGCGGATGGACACTCCATTTTTTTCCATTTTCAACGCGGAACACTAAAATGCGAGCCGAAATCGAAAGCGCTTACGATCGTATAAAAAAAAGTCGTCAAGTGCAGTGATGGCCGCAACGCGTCAATCGACCGCGATAACAAGAACGCTCCGTAATTTGGTCGGAGCAATAATATTGTACGCATGTACGATTGTACGTAACATTGTACCAATGCAGTGTTTTCGTTTACCGGTGCCAAGTATATCGCATCGATATTGAGTACTCTTGCGCCGGACTATCAAAATACCAATGTGTTTGCAACCGTCCAAAGACGCCACATAAGTTGTAGTAACTAACCGTAAGTAGTAACTGTAAAACGTGAATTTTTAATTTCGAAGTTCCTTTGCTAAGCCGTATTTTAATCACAGAACATTTGGTAAAATATAATTTTTAATCGTTTGTCGTTGTATGTCGTGACTGTCACATCACGTGAGCCCATATACGTCTGTCAGTGTGAGACAGTCACGAAAGCAACGGAGCCTATTTAAATATGTAAGACATAAACAATAAGGTAATTTTTTATAAGAATTTTTTTGAGTATTCTCTGTAAAAAATAGCTTTAGAACAGATCCTGAACTTTCAAACGACTGTCTATGTCTATTTAAATCAAAGTCGACGTTTGGAGTTGACATCGGATCGATATCAGGATTTAAATAAGAAATGGGTAAAGGCGGTGGTAAAAGTCAGTTGGTTAGTAGGAAATATTTTAGGGTTCCGTACGTTCAAATAAAAAAAAAACCCTTATAGGATCACTCGTATATCTGTCTATTGGTTTATCACACCCAACTTGTACTGAAGCCACTGAGCCGACTAAGTTGAAAAATTAATGCATATACGAATTTCTATGACACAGACAAACGTAAAATGAACATAATTGAATTTTGAATTGTAGCTCACTTTTAGGATAAATTGCAATATTAAAATGAAGTTTTGCGAACTGCACCATGTGACATCTATATAAATAATAAAATCAATTGCCACATATATGATAGAGCATCATTTGAGAACGGCTCAATCAATATTGTTGATTTTTTTTTTGACGTGTTAGTAATTGTCAGGACAAGGTTTGTTTTCAAGAAAATAACCCTTTGTAGCCCGTTTATCCGGGGTATCTTCGGAACGGCTAAATCGATCACTATGCGACTTTCACCGGAAGTTAGAGGAGCTTACTGGGATACTTTTAGGGTACTTTTTATCGCGATATTTTTAGGGTTCTTATATAAAAAACCCTTGAAAATTGAATAATTTACTCTAATAGAATCAAAAGTGGAAGCGCAATCGAGATCGGGAGCAAAATCGGAATCATGAGTGGAATCGGAATTTAAAGCGGGATGGAGAGCAGAATCGAGAACGGGGTCAGGATCAAAATCGAAAGCGAGACCGGAACCCAAATTGAGATTGGGACTAGGGTCGAAAACGAGTGCGGGATCAAAAATGTGACTGGAATCAGAATCGAAAAACATACTGAGATTGAAATTAACGTCGATCGTTATAAAAGAAAAAAAAATTTTCGTCCATAATGGTGCAGCTGCCGGCATTAATTATGTATAACATCTGTCGGACCAGCTAGTATCAAATAAAAGGGCTTGTTGCGTGGGTCATTTTTAAATTTTTTGTTTGAAAATAAATACTTTTATTTAATAAATAAATGAAAATTAACCATTTCTTTCTTATATTCGACACTATCAAGCCAAAATTGAAGGAATAATACATAAAATATTTTATTGTAAGTCTCTCAATATTGTGAATACAAAGTTATATTTGCAATTGTTTTAGGTAACACAAACGAATTTTAACCAGACTAAAAAAAAATGTCGATAACATATTTATTGTACGGAACCCTCGCCATTCGAGTTCAACTCGCACTTGTCCGAACAGTTCACTCACTTGGAAACAAACGTCGTAGTTGTGCGCGTAACCGCACGGCGTCCCGTCGGGCAGCGCTCCGAAGGTGAAGGCGTCCCCGCCCGTCCGCTCCACGCACCAGATCTCGCAGTGCTTCGAGTCTGCGTACACAAGGATAGTCCTAGCGAAAAATTGCGGCAACAGAGAAAATCCTACTACGCTCTCGGCGCAGAACCGTCTTTCAGCGACCCGGGCGACGTCTTTGTATTCGTGAAGACAATGGCTGGCGTTTGTGTTACGCGTTTTAACGTGTAATTGTAAGAAATGGATATTTCAAAAGGTTTTTCAACTTTTCAGAAAACGACTTTTCAATGGAAAACTGTTGACAATGAAAAATCTAACAGTCTGTAATAAGTTTATAACTTTTTTCAGATACAGATAGACAGGTACTCAAATAGAGCGTAAAGTCGTATTCCGAGGGGACGTATAGCAAAACTAAATTTCAATTTAAACCGATAGTATTGTAACGTACCGTTAGCGTGTAAGTGAGGTATGAAGTCTGGAGACTGCTTCCGGCAGATGTCGGCGCGGACGTCGCGCGCGCCGGCGCACTCGCGTCCGGCCCAGCACACGGCGGCCTGCGCGCTCGCGCCCTCGCACACGCTCTCCGATCCGAATCTGTAGATCGATTTGTTTCGATCGTATAAAACGATTTAAAGTTCTAAAGATGTATCGGCCTTCAGCCAGCCAGCCCCCGACCCGCTCATCAGAAATAAAAGGACAACGTGAGGGTACGTCTCAGAAGCAAATATTAAAAATTCTGATACAGCACACATGCATTAGCATGCTGTCCTAATGTAGGATGTACTTGCAAATGAGATAGTTGTCCCCATTTAATGAATTCTATTTCATCCTTATATGTGCTAAGTATTCGGCAGATTTCATTGGCTATACTCTAACGTGTGAATTTCTCTAACCCAACAATGATTGAACTTACAGATGGTTTTCTTATTATTGTAATTATATCAACATCATTAAAACTTTAATGACGTTTACATGTAAGATCATTGTATCTTTTAATTTCTGGATTTGTACTATATAAGACATACGTTATTATTGGCTGGCGTTTAAGAAAAAAATATGTATGCAATAACAAAACCATAAAAAATTTGAAAACGTGCATGCCCTAGTTTTATTTCAAACATGCAAATATTTGAAAATAATCAAGTGTTAAGCGAATAAGACGTGCATTTTAATGTGTTTTATATCGGAATTTAAATTGAAATTTTAAAACTTTTAAATAAAAAAACAATTAAAAGTATGATTTGAAAAACATATAAAATAGGAGAACGAAAAGAGTGTGGCACAAGGAAAACTTATGTACGTTTTTACTTAAATAGAAATTCCTATTCAAAATTCGAGTGCGTATATTTTTCAAATCAAATTAAAAATATTTTTATTTCGTAGGTCATAAAATTACACTTGAAATACGTCATTAATAAATTCTTTTCGACATTACCACCCATTCCAAATGCTGATTCACCGAGAGAAGAATGGGCCAGAGACTCAAGGCTTGCTTTTTTTTATTCATCAATGCAAAGGATTTAGTAATTCATAATTTAGTCGACATTTAAAAATAATATGAAATAACCTGATAGCCAAGCAGTTCAATTTCATGGGCTTTCATTAAGATATTTCAACACGGTATAATAACCCTTGCCATATAACTTTCTTTCAACGAAACCTTTAAACTCAGCGAATGGCAAAATTTGAATTTGAGCTGGGATCTTATTATAAAAGCGCACACACACAGCCCCTTAAATGACTTATTAACTTTACTTAGACGGATCTTATGAGCAGTAAGACCGTTCTTATGTCTAGTGCTATTGTTATGGATGTCGCTCTTTTTGGAACGAATCTAAGTCTCTTCACATATACCAAGTTTTCGTGTATGTAATGTGATGCTAAAATTAAGATATTAATATCCTTAAATTTTTCTCTGAAAGATGTCATTCGGCTCAAATCATAAACAGCATGAATAGTTCGCTTTTGCAGCACGAAAATGTGTTAATATCGGCTGCGTGATCCCATAACAAAATTTCATAGGTCGTAAAACTATCAAAAAAACTGATATATTGGAAAAAGATCTAATACTTAATATTTCATTTTCAAGACAGAAGCAGTTATATTTTCGTAAACTGTAGCTAAAAAGGAGATTCATTTTTGCAATAGATTTTAACATCAATGAAATGAAATAATATTTTTATACCATATTGAAATGTATGCTAAAAGATTAGATTCATTAACAAACAATTAATGAACGTATCAATAGAACGATTTTCTACTAGTATCGATGAATTGATGTTCTAATTGTAAACACAAAAGTGGGACCTGCAGCGCCTGGCCCGGGTGCGCAGGCCGTAGCCGCAGCGCGCCGAGCACGCGCTCCAGCCGCCCCAGGCGCCCCACTGCGCGTGCGCCGCGCCCGCCGGCTCTTCACCGGGCACCGGTACCTCGTCGCCCGCGTGTCCGGGCATGAGCACGCACTCTCCCTCCAGGCACCACTACTTGAACATACGATAATTACATTATTATTAATAGTAATTAATGTTCTTGGAAACTTGAACTCAAATAATAAGATGTTAGATTTTCAAATGATCAACGTTTTGTTGGTATTTATTTCCAACTTCTTCAGGAAAACTAAAACATAATAACAATACATGTTGTTCAAAGCTAAATTATACAAATAAATTAATTTTAGCTGTAGAATAATAAATTCATCATAATACTAAAATAACAGTTACAATTACAAGGATAAAATTAAAAATAAACATTACTTTTTGTTAACATCCTCGTTGTCAATACTGGCCCATTATACCAGGTCAAAGATTTTTTAAGGTATTGCATAGCTTTTATCGCGGGCTTTGAGCGCGGCGACCGAATCAAGAAATTCCCTAACGAAAATAAAACCTAACACCCCTCCACTCCGCCTACCAAGTAGCTCGGCCGAGCGTTCGCTTAACGTGTATGTATATGGTACGACTGTACGAAGCTCGCACGAATCGAAACGAGCTGTCTGAAACCGACGAATACGTATGCAGCTGTTTGTGAGAAAGTATATAGGTGTATAGGTATCTATCGTATCTTTATCATGCCACACTCACCGCACGTACCCCGTAAGTATACATGTAGGTATATATGTATACATAGGTGTACCTATGTACAAAAGGTGAAAAGCAGTTGCTGGTGAATAGCTATAAGCGTAAAACTGTGTATAAAGTGTTTTAAATATGAATAAACAAAGTGCATTTATTAATGAAGAAAGTGAGGAAAAACTTGAATTAACATCAAAGAAAAAATACTGCGTAAATAAATAACTAATTATAATTGCATAAGATGTTAAAAAATCCTATGCAATATCTTTACCGCGGCAGTCCCCGAGTGCCACACGTTTAATTTTTTTTTTATATATAGAACAAGACCAAGTTTAATTATATACAGTGTTTAATGGTCGTTCTCACTCCAGCGTTAAAATAGATGATATTTAAATAATTTATTAACAAGATAACTAAGCGAGTACACTCTGTGGCAATTACACCAACACATACACGACGTTGTGACTAGTAAGTCACAATTCATTATGATGTATTTATTATTTTACAGCTAAAATTAATTTATTTGTATAATTTGGTTTTGAATAACGTGTATTGTTACTAAGTTTTAGTTCTCCTGAAGAAGTTGGAAAAAAATAGCAACGAAACGTTGAGATGATTTGAAAATCTAACATCTTATTATTTGAGTTCAAGTTCCCAAGAACATTAATTATTATTACTATACCATGAATGTGATCAACCAGGATTATTATTGATAATAATAATAATAGTATAAATCTATTTCTTTCGATGTTTAGACTTTGTCATGTTATTGAAAAATTATTTTTAATAGATTTTTGGGGCCAAAAATTATTGTACGACTTTTTACATAGTTTGATTGCCTGATACATTTTAGAGAGTTCCAAGTGAGAGGTTACAGATTATGAACAGTGTGCACAGTGATATTTATTTTTTGTAAAAAAAGCATTTTCATTTCACCTATATTTGGTCGAATGGGTTGATGGAAAAAATTTACAATAATATCAAAAACACTGAAAATATTTTTTAAAACATCCTAAACAACGACTATGACTATGAAGATTTAAGAAAGTTCCGGATTGTTATTTCCGACATGTAATACAAATTTATGGAACTGCGCAAAATTCATGACTGGTATTAATGTTGTAATTTAACAATATTGTTATACTTAAAGAATAGTCTAGTGTGTAGTTATTGCCTGGTGTTTGATAATTTTTAACTTTTTGTAATTTACGCCCCCAAAAATATCTTAAGATTGAATCGAAATATTTACTGTATTAGAAAAAATGCTTCAATAATAGGTACTAGTAATGTGATTTGTCTATTTTGTGTTGCACCGAAATATTCCAATAATGTTGGACTGAAAGCAATTGTTATTGACGTAGGGAAACATTATTATATTATAAACTAGAGAATCTGCATCAGGTGATAGAGAAAATATTATAATCAGCTTCGGTAGTGAGGCACTTGCGTTTATCAATTATATTTTAAAGGAAAAAAATAGTTCAAAATAGTACAGAAACAAAAGGTGTGTAGGACGATAAAAGGGTTTCTATTCGATTATCGATTGGTAAGAAAATTAACTTGGTAAATTTTTCGTGTGTATACTTACAATTTACGTAACAATATATTAATTTAATGTCACTACCGACATATATAAATCGATAGCTCATACTTAAAATGCATACTATATCAAATCAATATGCAATGCAGTGTATTTGCAGTGTCCCGTGACACAAAGCTAACGTAATCTACGTGGACAAAGCTCGAAATCGATTCCGATAGCGCGACTATAGAGGTCTGTGCACAGATGTGCGTCGACGGCGGCACGATGGAATGAGCAAATAAAGGAATAGAGAAGACCCTCTAGGATAGAATGTAGGCAATCGACTTTCAATAAAACAGTGTACACGCCTACAAAATAACACAACCATATAATATAGTAAAGTGTATTATTGTATTGTACTCTAAAATCAACTAGGTGGTGTCTTCAGGTGGTGGTGTCTTCAAAGTTGTGTGTTCAGGGCACCTGTTCTAGAAATATGTCTCTGATAATGTAGCCATAGATGTACGATGACGCAGAAAACCCTTCACGTCGAGATTGAATATGTGCACCCTTGAGATTGAATATGTGCACAGGATGTTCACACCCTTTAATATGTACTGTACTGATTGCACTCAGGTTATACGCGTGGCGAGTCTACGAGCGCGCGAGGTTTTCAGCGGAGCTCACGCCGATCAACCATGAAGGTTCAACAGAAGTTCTGAGCCAATCTAACGCAGATAAAAACTAGAATTAGACGACGGGGAAGATTCTGAACGAAGAAACTTGACGAGCTCACGAGTCTTTAGGCAGAGTCCACAGCGATAGGCTGTAGATAGCTATCACCGTTTACGTCCCGTTAATTTGAGATGTTGTTGACGTTCGTACGGGTATTTTTTTCTTATCTAATGCGTATAGCCGTTTCATATCCAAAAGTCCAATATAATAAAATTTCACGTAAACCATGGAATATTACACTATTACGACTAAGAATTCATTATATCTTAAATTTTGTTCCATTATTAAAAGCTCTCTAAATCGAAAGGTTTAATAAAGTAGCGTTCAATTAGTCATTTATTACAACGAGTGTATGTATTTAATACGCAAGTATTTAATGCGAATGTATTTAAATAGTTAATACAACAAATATTCATTATTTTGTGTCGACCCCGACGGCAAAATCTTTTACCACTCGAATACCCTACGCCTCGGCGGCATGCAGCCGAGATCGAATGATTAACGTATCACTAATATACCACACGATCTGCACTAATATTGCTGATGTAATATTGTTTATTGTTAACAATTGTTGTACGTTCGTCTACGTCTTCTCAGTCCTCGAATAGGCTTTGTGTACATTCGCATTCTTTTAAAAAAACATGGCAAATTAAAAATCAAACTAGAAAATTGAAACCCAGATTTTGATATTAAAATGTTGATTGAGGTAGGAAGAATCTTGTAGTTTTTAATGATATTTAAGCGATAGAGCGATTTTAGAGTCGGAAAAACGGATGATCAAAAAGAAATAATTAAGTGAAAAATTGATCACCATCTTCTCTCTTACGATCCAAATAATCTTCAGGATCGAGACGACTTAAATTTGTTCATACGAGTGTAGCTTCAATATAAATTCCCCATAGTAGACTGAGACGTAGTGGGGATTACGAAAAGATGCACTATTTTATAATGTTAAGTGTTTATACATAGAGTGCTCCGAGGGCTTATCTGTGAAAAACGTCTTCATTTATATTTATTTAATATTTCCCCGCATCCTCCCGACTTCAGTCAACAGCTTGGGTTGCAGAACTTGCTATTTTAAATTATCCACTCTCAAATATTAGAGCAAAGCATTATAATACTCAGTGGTGATATACATATATACAAAAATACAGAAATAAAAATAATAAACCTTGTCGTAAAACAGCTTTGGATCTTTCGTTATTTTTCACAAATTATTAGAAATAAAATGATTTATATACTTATTTTCGATTGGCAAGACCTATGTTTTCATTAAAAAAAAAATAATCTATGCTAATATAATAAAGAAGTGTAAACTTTTATATGTAAAGGGTAATCTACGATAGTGTCGAACCGATCACAATGGGATTTTTATTAGAATATAGTAGAGTTTATTGGGCTACAGATAGGGCATTTTTTTAACTAGGAAATATTTAGGATACCTGTTTGAAAACATAAAAAAAATAAAAAAAAAAACGATCGCAATTGGTTCAAAAATAGAATCGGATTCGAAAACGGAAGCGGGATTGAAATTAGAGATCTCAATCCAGACGAGAGCAGGACCGGCGTGGTGACCGTGGTAGATGTGGCGACATCAATCGATAGAAAACATATAGGGATTCATTTGAACTCCATACACACGAAGCTACGGGCGGAAAGCTAGTTTACTATAAATACAGAGAGACTCTTAAAGATGACAAGTATTGGACATGTGTAGTATGTGGTAAAAATTGATTTTGACACAAAAGAACATACTCCAGTATAGAATTAATGTGTTCACAAACAGAAACGATAACTTACATAAGATGAATAAATTATGTAGCATTATCAAAATGCTGATAAGTACGAGAGAAAAGCTCGCGTTGAGTGCTTTCGTTATGTTTCGTCACATTTTTTGTATTTCTAGATAATATTGTATAATCTGGTTGTATTTATAAGCATTTATATTAAAGAAGATATCTTTATGCTTATTTTAATAATAATTTAATTTCCGAAGACGCGAGAGGTTGTGTTTTTTAATATATTCGGCGTTCATCGATGTCGAGACGCAGGCGAGTCGGTTTTTGAACTGAATTGCGTTATAAAAAAATCCAAACGGATCCTGCGGCTCAGAGCTTCGTAAACGCTTCGCCTCAGCTTTACAATGTTGGCTAAATATTAAGATGCGTATACACGCGCGTCTGCACTCCCAAGGAGATTTCTGAATAAATAGCCCAATTGGATTTCCAGCAGCGAGCTTTTGAGAGATTCGTCCGTTTTTATTAATCGCACTTAGCCTCGACGCTTCAATATCCTTTTATTCTTTTTTTTTCTGTTTGCAATATTTCTAAGCTACCCGCACAATTGATGAAAGTTTTTGAAATCGCATCATAAGAGGGATTTATCTAGATACAATTGGAACTGAGGATCGCTCTCGTCGTATATCCGACTATCTATTGCAATGGTTTTTCATGAAGTTTTTTACAAATTCATGTTGATGACTGTATTTTGCATTTATATTCCTGTTTTTATTCAAATAAGAAGGTCGGTACTACGAGAATTTATGCAAATTAATCCCTCGCTAATAATATGAAAATGAGTAATAATTTTAGAAAGCCGTAGAGCGAAAAATTTGGACATTCTACACCTTATCCGTGCACGCGAAAGCGGTGGGGGGCCACGGGAAAAAAGCGCTGTCTTCGAAATGGAGGTGTCACTTTGATTCCGTCCACGGGAAATCGTCCAACGAGTTTTTAACTTAAGTCAAAGTGAGCCACTCGCTCTGTGACCCGGGGAGCACGTACAGTCGCCGTCGCTTCAGTGACGACAGACGTAAGCGGCAGCTTTAAACCTTCAACGGGCCGGCGTAGAGGGTTTAGGGTTCAAAGAAGTAAAAAACGAGATCGCGGTAGAGTATGTTTCAGCAGTCGGATGATTGACGCCTGACACGACAAATTTTAATCGCAAAATTCTATATAATTTTTTTCTCTATGGTCGCGATATAGAACAGCCTTTTTTTCTTATACAGTTTAAAATACTCTACTTTCGATAATAAAACATAATACAATAGGTAATACAAACAGTGTAATATTGTTTTTTTTTAATTTCCCAAATTCCCACCAATTATATTGAAGCAGTGGTTTCTTAAATTTAATTATTGTATATTTTTAATTTTCATGTTTTTCCGCGTAGCATATAGAATTTTATACAAAAATATCAATGTAAAATAGGCAATAAAATTTATCATACACTTTATATACACAATATTTTAGCTTATTGAATCGATGCGTTTAAAAACGCGAGATGAAAGCTGAACAAAGGGAGTACAAATCGTACCAATTTTTTTTTTCTAAGTTACGAAATCTATAATTCCGATAGCGAGCGAATTCCTTAATTTTCCATTTCCCAGAAGTTTCCCAATGTACACCTCGTCAAGTTTTACGGTCGATGTTAATAAAGCGAGCTATTTATCGGTAACTCGATACAGCCCTGCGAGAAGCGACGACTTCGCCTCGCCGGATACGCATGGCTTTACCGCCGAGATTCCCTATTACGTCGTGATTAAGCGATATCGCGAGACGGCAGTGACGACAACCGCTGCCGGGAGTCACGAGATATAATGCCTAATTTCGGTAAAGGTTCTATATACGTCGATAGGTTTTTTTTTTTATGTAAGAAAGATCCAAGAAAAATCACCTAGAATAAAAGTCGTTTCTGAAGTATATTTTCGTGAGCCGCGCGGGTGGTGTTTCATTTTTTCGTTAGATTTGAATTGGATACTTTCGTGCTTTTATAAGTGGAATTGGAAAATTAATGGAATATTGTAGTGTCAAAAACAGCGGCAATACAAGATCAAAAAGGAAAACGATATGAAATCAGATAGCTAAGAAAGGAATAGTGCCGTATAATTTTTACTTACGTATCAAAAATTATTTGAATTTTTAAGCTATTTTTTATTTAATAGTGATATAATTATGATTTTTGACTTATTTTCTATCATTTACTAATTATACAAGCAAAGATAATACATGAAAAAGCAATGAGTCAAATAAATAATTTGATAGGAAATTCTGAGAAATAGTACATGATTTTTGAATATTTATATTATAAAAATATACTAATAAAGTAATAACCGGTTGACTTGTTAATATATTAATGATAAGCTTTCGTATTCGAGGCCGGCGCATATTGTACACGCTTTCGTTTTATATAATTAATTATAAATTTTCATATGATTTTCGATACTTCGCTCTTTTGATGCTTTAAACAGATCTGAGTATTTGGATTTCTGTAGCTTTGAGCGAACTGTAGAGTTGTAATAGGTGTCGCCTCTGACTCACAAATTGAAAGAGTTTATAAAATACAAGTTTCGGGCATATTTTATTTCCGACAGCAGAAGTATCGCCTGCATTTCATAACTACGTCATTAAATTTTAGATTTGACTAGTGGAATAGATATAATAAGGAATAGTTTGAAAATTAATGGGAGGATGATGTGCTAAAGGTACGTCAGTTTCGGTGGACGATAATTCGCCTCTAGCATTGGCGGCAGCAAGCTCTATATATTAATCCCATCAATATCATTTTAGGCGTTGTGTGTTTGTCGCCATAGATAATTATGACAAGCTTTGAGCTCTACGGTGATAATATAATAATAGTTTATTTACTACACGAAAGTACAATATTGTGGAGTTTGGCATCGTATTCTGGTATCGTGGAGGATGGCACCGTAGATATCAAAGCTTGTCATAATCATTATTAATTTTAAAATTTCTATATAATTTCATTGACAGAATTGTCAGGGAAATTTCACGCTGTCCTTGACAATATAGCTGACGACACTGTCAACTGATTTCAATTCTGATTTCACAATATCAATTTTTTAGAAGACATAGTCAGTTGATGACCGTATTACCTATATCCACTACGTGGTTCCTATTTGTCTGGGTAGCGTAGGTTGTCTATCTTGTACATTATCTGTCTAGGTAATGTATGTGTATATGTACTAGAATATTGCTTTGTATTCGTATCTTGGAATTCTGATAATCGGTGAGTGTATCAGCGGAAAATGAAATAAATTCGACTGGAAATAGTTCTTAAGCTACAGGTCTAAATAGAAATATAGCTAATTATACGTAGTATGTCCTCTTGGTCAGAGCAAATTAAAGCTTCTAGATTTATCCTTAACGAAATTCTGAGCGACTTAAACTTGCCTTAGTAGCTTCGAGTAAAAGATGGTATGGCTTCGCTTTGTGTTTGGCACTGCCGTGCCTCCAGACGGCAGTTTCCAGATAATTCAGTTTTATCTTCCTTTTTAGGCTAAACACTATCTGAATTCAAAATCTGAAACTTGTGGTACTGTTATAAGAATCTTAGAATCCTGGTGACCGATAAGTGAGCGTGTCAGCGACAAAATTAAATAACTTTGGCTGGCAACAGCTCGTAAAGTATATGTATGAATAGTTGGTGATTTGATAAGGTAGCCAGTTACAGTACCGCCTTTTTGTTGTTGAATATCCAGAATTCTGGCTTTCTTCACAACCACATTACAGAAGGGTCTAAAGAGCGCTGATTGGCTTCGAGGTAAGGACGATACGGCCGAGTACGACTTGGCGGGGACACTGCCGCGCGCCCAGGCTTAGTAGTTCACTGTACGGCTATCGGATTTGGGGTAGTCGAGTAAAGTATTGGCACTGGCGTTCTTCGCCATCAAACTGCGTCTTTTATGTGTTACTATCTCAGTACAGATACTAACTGGTGAATATCTTTCGTTAATTTATACATTTTGATTTTAAACTAAGTCAAATAATAGTCTAATTTTCTATTCAAATCTATATCACGGGCACGGCCTTAGAAAATAAGTTGATTTGAAAAAAGTAATAATTTTTTTTATTAATGAAAATGTTTTATTGAATATAATGTTTTGACAAACAAATTTGAATATTCCTTTTATAAAATAAAAATGTAACACAAAAATTAAACACAACTCTTTTAAAAACCGAAACTTAAGATATTTAAGAAAAGAAAAATAAAAACTAGTTACAGAAATACTTTATTTAAAACAAAATTGAAATTTTTTGAAGTATCTAAGCAGGTCTAAGTCATTTAACGACTTGCGATTACCTGCCAAATCTATTTTTAATCGTTACTGGTTATAACTTAATTGAACATATGGTCTACTGATGAAGGTTTTTAATTTTCTAGAATTGTCACGTTGTCTTTGATTTTGAAAGTTATTCATTTATTTTTATTTCTGTTTTGTCTCAATAAAGCATTCGTTGTTTGATATTTTTTACTATTCAAACCTTAACTTTAATTTGCACACTTACTTATAACACCTGATAGAAAAGGAATTATAATAAAAAATGACATCAGCTTAGGGGCCATCTATAAATTACGTCAAAGGTTAGGGGGGTGTCAACGAAATGTGACAATGCGCGACAAGGAGCAGGTCAAAAGCTTTGTGATACGAAAACGAAAAAAGGTTTATGTCTTTTGTTTTGTCCAATATTTAATCGCTTAGGAGTAACTGTATCTCTTGAGCATCCTAAGAATTATATTATTTCACGTACTTCTAGTACATAATAAGTTAATTTTGAATGCTTTAAAAATTGATTTATGGAAAGTAAATTATATCCTATTTTCCAAGAGTTATCTGAATACAAATAGAACTGACGGCGTTTATATGTAATCAATCAGATAATGTTTCACTATTATTTTGAAACTAATCTGTGGTTCTAGAATAATTTCCTTAATCGTATGTGCTCATGTTCTCAATAAATTAAGTCGCCGAAAGCATAATAATTATAATGAATAATCAAGATCGACGTAAACATCCAAATCGAAAACATGACTGGGATGGGAATATAGTGATCGAAAAAGAAATCACCCGATATATAAGACGAAGGAATTCATTATATATGCTCGCGGTTGGACCCGCGGACGAAAACTGGTATGTATGTTAATACACAAATTTATATCCAATACAAAGTGACTTACGTGGTTATGAGTACAGGGCGTGCCGTCCAGGGGCGGCGCGTGCGAGCGGCACACGGAAGGCAGCGCGCGCGCCGCACACCACAGCCGCGCGCACGACGGCCGCAATCCCGGCATCGTGCACGTCTCGTACCTGCGGGAACAAGCTTTATCTTATCTAATCAAGTATTACTATCTATCCATATACTGCGCTGTGGTCAACAGTGATAGAGCCATGCTACCACAGATATCACAACTTCACAAAATAAAGATTTGAAATAAAAGCTTCCGTTTTTGCGTTCCGCCCAATTGTCTATTTCCCCCTCCATCACTCCGCTCCCTCTCCACTGATCCCTCCATCAGATGTCCTACTCCTACGCAACAGGCGGCAACGCCCTGGTGACATCTCTGGGATCGCGAGTGTCCATGGAGGGAGTTGACCACCTACACTTTGGTTACTTGCAAGTTAGTTTGCCCCTCGTATGGTATGAAAAAAAAAAGTATTATAACTCATTTGTTTGTCCATTATATAGGGTACTATTATCCAGGTGTTTCAAACGAAGGTGTTTCAAATTTTTACCCTATCCATCCATTTGATCGCTACACCTACATGATTATTAATTATTCAAATTCAAATCATCTTTATTTCATAGGTTATATTACAATATAACACAAAATACGTTATGTTTTTTTCCATATTTTATCGCTCGTCTATAAACTAAGGACTTGAAGATTTTGATGTGACTCATTTTTTTTAATTCTCACAAAAATATTTAAAAATTAAGCTAAATATTAAAGAAGCTATGTTTACTGAAGATCGAGGCTTGTTATCTGTTTTGCTACTAAAGTGTTTCGTATTTCTCATTAGTAATACCATATGTGTGTGTAGTTATAAGCTAACTTGTTTTGTGAAATTTTACTGTTTGTATTAGGATTGAAATTAAAATTTCATACAAAAACATTATGAGAAAAATCATAATGTTTTTGTATGAATCAAACATGTTAATTAGACCAAATACGTCCGCAGTTGTAGACAAATTTAAAAAAATAAATGGCGATTCATCAAAAGACACGTCAGTACAAAGGATTTATGCTATTATTGTTATAATTTTTTTCAATATTTGTAAAATGCAGATGGCAAAATATAATTATGAATACATATACAAAATATGTCTCTAATCCACATCATTGGTTACAAGGACAGCTTTTGTATTTCATCTTTTGCCTTGGCGATGCCATCTGAATCTAACAAATCCTAATATTATATTATATAATAACTATCCGTTTGTCCGTACAAAACTTATGAAAAAAAAATTGTCACGTTTCACATTGATCCCAAATTAGTCTCGCTTGAGATGTCGCTTCTTCGATGAATATAGCCGACGACAGAAAACCAGAACAAGAATCTAGGTTAGGGGGCTGGATGAATCAAATAGGGCACAGACGAAAAGCACAGTCTTAAATAAAAGATTTCAGTCTGGATTCGTTCCCGAAGCTGTAATACAATGGGTCACAGGTCATAAAGGCCCATTAATAAAATTTAAGCAATTTAATCACATTTGCATAAAACAGTTATCCTTCGATTATCCTATGTTACAGTATACATTAGAAATAATTTATAACAATTAGATATACATATTATCGCGGTATTAAATAATATCGTACTATATGTTTGAATATGGTTCGAGTATTGGGTATTGCAAGAGAGTGCTGTTAAATTATTTTCCATTAGCCTTATTCGTTTTTTTTTTACTTAATATTTCAATAATCGTTATTTTACTTTATATTTGAAAAAATGGTTCAAAACCTAACCATAAAACATATTTATGAATAAAAAATGATGTGAATTATAATATAATTCATAATACAATTAATAAGCGGTTCATGAATGGTGAGTAAAGTCAAAGGGACGTTACATTTCATGACAAATATTTATAACTGTATGTATATGCAAATAGCATCGAAAAAACATCATATTCATAACATGGAAAATCCTTATTGAGAATATAATTTATATCTTTCCAGCTCGGAAAAATCACTTTTAGTCCGTGAAAACGGGCAGCAATATTGTTTTTTCTTTCGTATAGTGAGAAAAAATGATTTGTATTTCAAATTAAAGTGGACGTTCCGAAATTACTTTCGCGCAATTTTATTCATTAGTTTTTTTTATTCATTATTACTTTGGAAAATATTCATTGTGTAAAATTGAGAGTATGAAATTGTTGATAATTAAGTCATTTTCAAATTACACATTAATACTATTCAACGGTCTTTTTCAGGGATGCAAATGATTTTTTGTTATAAATAGAATTATTAAACAGTAAATAAAAAAAAAGATAAAATTATTATATTATAACTCAAATGAAATTAATTGCAAAAACATAATTCGGAATTACGTAACATTCTATATAAAATTAAATTCGCAAACCAAAATTCTGTGTCAGAGCCTACAAAATCGATTGCAACATTTCCAGTCATTTGGAAAACTTAATTTTGTGTCTAGAATCGCGCAAATCCAATACTTGTTATATAAAGTTTATCAGCGACGGTTTGCCAAAAAATATTCGGACTTATTCCACACAGAATACTACACTTATAGAATAGAGTATAAATAATATGTACATAACCATAACTCCACTGTTATATGTTGGGTTTTATATAAGAAATATAAAACCAAATATCGAATTGCACCCGCGCGTGAAGACGGTGCATTTCGTACCGATGCAGCTGTCGGCGGCGACTGAATGTGTTGATATTGATATTGGCTTGGAGCACGTGGAGTTAGCGAACGAAGCTTGTGGCAGTGAATATTTGTATGTCTGGCGCTTGAGCGCCAGACATACAAATATTCACAATCAAATTGCGAGTAAAAATCTGACTGATAAGTACAATAATGGGACTACAAGTGTTGTTTGAATCGGAAATCATATTAGTATAAAGATATAAGATATAATTATTATTTTACCCGCTTGTTGGAATCGTCGAGCCAAAATTACCTTAAAATATTTTTTGTGTGCTTATCTATTGTTTAATGGTACGACGGAAAATCTTAACAAACATATTTATTAACAAATACATTAATGATAAACTGTTACGCGAGATATGCAAACTTACATTTATTTTTGACATCAATAAATTTATGTGCAATTGTATTTTGACGAAAATCTACATGTTTCGCCTTAATTAATGGTCTATATTATAAACTTCTGAACTAGTCTTAAAATAATAAATTAGTAAATATTTTAATGTAATTCAAACGCTATTCTATAAACCTTTGAAACAAAGATATTTTGAATTAACATTATACATTTTTATTTGCTATAAAGATGAAAACTAAATTAAGGTTAAAATTATGTAAAATTTATTAAAATTATTACGTGCAAGTTAAGCTCAGTATTCTACTGCAAACAGCTCGCTCCCTTGCTAAATAACTAACTATCGTAATTAGTGCTGTGTAGTCATACATTATGGTTACTTTCGTATTTCGTGTAATCCCTTCCACACGTTATTTCTGCTTCGGTCGTAATTTATCGCCGCTACATATAAATTAATGTCATCCTAGAAGAGGAGACACTACACACAATAATTATGCTGATCTCATAAAAATTAATGAGCGTCGAATGAACAACCCACCGCCGTCGTTACCCAGAACCGTTACGTTGTCATCTTATAACGTCTAAGGTTGGATTTATTACATTTATTTTTGGTTTAATTTCTCTACTACCTCTCTACTTTTGTTTATACAATACGATACAGAGACCACATAAAGTAAAGGTTTGTACGGATTTTGATAGAACACATAGATATTATGTATGTTGCTGATTATAATATATTTGTCTGTTATGCTATGTATTCATATCCCGCATTTTTCATTAATTTAAAATAAGGATAACCATAATCACCCTTTTTTTTTTGTATATACACGATTTCATATAGGTATGAAGTCGGTAATAGTTTAAGGTTGCGTAAGATGAATAACATTAACTTGTTATATTAACCGCCAATATGTTTTAAATAAAAGAAAAACGGATAAGTGAGAGTAGGACTCGAAACTTGAGGGTCCCGTACAAAATTAATTATGTATGTAGATATTTCATCTAGCAACAGTCTGATTCAAGACATTTCAAGATTTCTGTCTATGTTCGATATCGATACTGGCGACATAGTGGTCCCAGAAACCCCTAAACTTTTACTTTTTTTTTGTGAAAAATGTTTTTTATTTAATCGATTTATTGGAAATTTTAAGTTTTTATAGTGAGATAGTAAAAATTATTATCGCATGTACTGATTGGTAAGTTGCACTTCATATTCCAAATGCAATTGTAAATTTGTAATTACGATGGGAGTTACCATATAGATTTTGATCTATTTACGAGTTTCAAAATATAAGGCACAATGGATCGTATTTTGATCGTCTTTTTCGATTACATTGACTTAGATCCTTGATTTTTTTTTACAGCTTCAAGATACCTCAGATTTAAGTATTTGGTATTAATTTCAACTTGATACCTTCATGCTTCCCGAACAAAAATGGTCTTGACAGACACACGGACAATCCAACAGGCGGACAAGCGCACAACAAAATGATTTTATAGGTAGGGGACCCTGAAAGTGAAATCTAACTATAAGCCAGAACCGCACACGAAAAAATGCTTACGATATAATATATGAAAATAAACTTGGCAATGACGTTAGTAGTTTAAAAAAGGGCTTACAGCGGTTTTATATATCAATAGATATATTTTAAAACCTTTAAATATTCTGTTGAGGCCTGATCCCAGTTTTTTAGAATTACAACCTCGTACATAGTTTCTGCGTATTTATTAAACCGATACGGAAAAATAAATAAAAACGGAAGGGAATCACAAAACAAGCGCCAACGTTTTTGATGCCCTATATTATTATTTTTGTAATACGTATATATTAGATCCTATATGAATCCGAAAACGCTTAGATTATAAACTCTGGAGTTGAGGTGAGCAATATATTAGAGTTTGTCTGCGGGTTTACACCCGATTTACAGTCGTTCGCATTATTTTTTAACGTAAATCAAGAAATAATGCGAGAGACTGAAAACTAGAAAAGGGTCTTTTAAACGGTTTTACAAAGATCATTTGTGCCGTTATCTTTAGAATTGCTTCAATGTAAATTACTCCCTTTTCGTTAGTTAAGAATTTTTTAATTAAGCCAATGCCTCTTTATAAGGCTGTATTAACGATTACATCGCTGCGCTTTTAGTGTGGGCTTTTTGTTTCAATTTCATTCTACATTTTTGTTGATAATTCATCATTTAAATGAATATAATATTATTGCAAAAGGGATCGGTTTTAATAAAATTGTAATTATTGCGAGATTAGCATCAACTCCTGAAATACAATTGGATTTAAGCTTCGAAGGAAACAATTATCTATTCAAATGCATTTTCCATTGTAAAGGACCAAGCAAGAATCTTTTTGGAAATATCAGCAGAATTAGAAATTTTGTAGATTTGATTACTTAAGAAATGGAAAACGAAACGAAAAATTAGATTGTTACACACGATTTCGAATGTTGCTTATGAAAAAGTTTCTAATGAACGAATTTTTTATTATAACATCATATTATTAATTAATTAAATTTTAAAACACTTTTCTTGGTGTTTATCACGTCAATTATTTATTTACATTATATTATGAGTACTTGGACAACCGGGATTTTTCGTTGTTTTTTAGTTAGTTGTGGGAGAATGATGACTTACCACGGTAAAAATCACTTGTGTTAATTGCCAACAATTAATATTTAGATAGATATTAACACGTATAGTACCATTTGTAGTCTATGTCGTGTAGTGCTGATTACTGTTATGAGAAGTAAGTTCGTAGCAACAATGCGATCATCCTAAATTCTACAAAATGGCGCTATATATAGCAATGTCCAGATTTTTATACGGGGAAGGTACTTATAAAGATCGACATAAAAAGCAAACTTCACCGAAGTAAAAATTTACACCAAAATCCTTAGGGCCGTTTGCAAGACTGCCGTGTGTAAATTTATATATGCATAAATATGGCTATATCGGAATAAACCTTACATATGAGGGATAACCAAATGTTATCATGCGCGTGAGCTACTCGCAATATCGATTTTTAGTAAAAAAATTATGGAACCACCGGACCTTCTTTATAATTTTATTCAAAACCACATACATTAATTACGCTTGAACAAAATAACAATAATTTGTAGATTTTGACAATCGTCTTCTTTAAAAAACGGGCGTGCGAAAACTGTGTACCGTGGTCTGAATCCCGTTAAGGACAATTTATTAGAAAAGCAGTGGAAGTGTTAATAAGACGATTTAGGAAAAATAAGACAGCCAAAGAATAGCAGACAGCAATAATGTCCCACGTCGACTCTTAAGCCCTAGAAGTAGAAGGGTGGGGCCGTTGTAGTATGATAGATGTGGTAGCTGCACATTATTGAAATGATTCCTCATTAAATGCGAGACGTCATAATTTTAAAATTTCTCGATAAAAAATAAATGTCTACGGCATAAAATAAATGACTATGATATTTAAAAATAAAAGAGACGTAACAATTGTATTAATAAAATGTATTTAATAGAATAGGAAAAGTGAGATTCATGTACTGCATTAACCAAGTTTTTAGAAAATTCGCTGCTTTTTTTGAGCTTTATTTGCAATTTACGGGTCGATTAAAATGAAAAATTGAAGAATGCTGGAAAAAGCGTTTGCGAAAATTGAAATACTCTCTTGAGCGGCGCAATACGGACCTTTGAAAAATGCCTGTCTGGCTTTTTTTTTTCGGGGTTTTTTTTCAATACTCATACGAAATATATTGTTGGCTTTGTGTGCCAACGATGGAGCGAAAAATTAATAACAGAATTTTAGAAGGAAGCTTTTTTATTATCATTTTTCATTGCAGTACGGTTTTTAACAATCGAGAAAAACAGTGTAAACATTATATTCTTCTCTAGAGCAATATTAATCATAATGTAATAACTACAAAATTGACAAACAGACGACACACATATATTTAGCCACTCAACAAATATTGAGAGAGTTTAGTTGGAAAGTGTCAATGCATGCACCATACGTTTAAGCCTGACCTTGTACCTCCAGATTTTCTCCTGTTTCGGTCTCTTCAGAATTCTTTAGTTAGTGTTAGATTAAACAGAGGACTGTCGAAAGTATTTGTCACTGTTTTTTGATCAGAAGCCCTAAAATTTATATAGCAATGGAATTATGTCACTACCTTCAAAATAGCAATAAGTTGTTGAACAAAATGGCCTACATATATTATAATTTAATGTAAATAAAAATATGATGAATAATCTTGAATTTGTATGTAAAATCCAAAAAAAAGCTTTTCCCCGACTTTTATATATACTACATCTATTGCCTATGGATGAATATTCTTTGTATATATTAGTTGTAGATGTTTAAGTTTAATATTCCATTTATTATAGAACTATAATAAACGGTACATAATTATGCTATCCCTTTTTTGCGATAACTTTATTTGAAAATGACACAAAGTAAATTGCGATAATGATTAATTAATCTGCGTATTTCTTTAAAAATTCATTTGACGTATTTTATAATGTGTAGTTAAATATACATTTTTAATTATGTAACTAGTAAATAGCTAAAAATACCTAAAAGCATTTTAAGATAAATGAGTGTTGAAGACCTTTCATACGTTTAGCAAACATTTAATATTAGGTAAGTACACATCGCCTTATATACATTATTTTCAAATGTATGTCAATATTATATGTAAATTATAAAAGATCAAGATGTATTTATTTAGTGAACACACTACGGAAAAGTATAAAAATAGTTTCTATTTTAATATTATACACATATTATTAATACTAGCCGGGCGACCGAGCTTTGCTCGGATTATTTTTTGGATACACTAAGTGTATAAAACACTGTTAATATACCAAGTTGTAAAACTAATGTCACTTCATTTCGCTGATTAAAAAACAGTCCATTATCACCAGTAAAATATCAAGTGTCGTAATATTAAAAAAATTAACGAGTGGTGTCGTGGGACACCAGGTAGGAACGAAGTTCCTTCGACAATGTACAATCGACACAATTTGCAAAAAAAAAATCGTGCTCAATTTTATGTAGGTTTTCTTGATTTTTCTCTTAAATTTTGCAGATTAGTTTTTATTTAAGTACAGGAAAGTAGTTAGGAAATTAAGTATTTTAGGAAATAAAATAAATTTCGTAAAATAAAAAAAAAATCGTAATTCAAATTATCAACTAAAATAACAAAATATGTCTCTTTATTTTTGTTTGACAACACAAAATTACATAGAAATAGAATAGTTTCCCAGTATTATCACTGTCAATTGCATTCAAGTCACTTGTTAGTTCACTTCCTATTGTTACTATATTTATTATTGTTTTGACGATTTGAAATTATATTAAAACAAACGTGACTACTCACGAGTAAAATGTATTTATAATGTGAATATTAGCCACGTGCTTGTCCATGAATTCATGAGTATATACTATGCATTGGCGGGGTGGAGTGGTAATAGAGAGAGAAGGGATGAGAGAACGAAAAGAAAGAGGGAGAAAGACAAAGGTATTATACACTACTCGCTTGTGTATACGACTGTCGCGCCTGTGCACGTCTCATTTAACGGTTTTATTCCACGGACTTTTTCTTACGGTTTTATTATCACATTTTTTTTCAGTTCGGTCGCGCAACAAAATCCCTATCTCCTCCAAGCCCGCCGTAAGGAACTTCGTTCCAATTATAAAATATGGTTGTCTGAGGCGATTTTAATGTTTCCAAAATATTTTTTTAATGATTTCTGTGCAATTTGTAATATTCGACATATTTTACTACTTACTTAGTGCTACTAATGAGATCGTATTGAGATCGTAGTTTTATCTTTTAACACAAGATGGCACTCGTTTCCCATTGAATGGACCACAACTGACGACTGACACATTTTCAAATTAATATTCCAAAAACAACCATGATAATAAAAAAAAACTAATATTGTGGTTATTTTTGATAAAATTAATTTTAAAAAAAGCAACCGGGAAGTGGATCAAATTTAACTTGCAAAATAAAAATGCTTGTTATAGCAATAAAAATTAAAAAAGCCTGATAAGAAAAAGAAATTAAAAAAACGTCAAGATGCACCCCAGGCTCGAACTCGGGATCTTCTGCACAGAAAGCATACGTGATAGCCGCTGCTCCACGGTAACTGTGGAGCCCGTGGCGAAATATCTGTATATTTAGTAAGTAAGCATTCATATCCCGGTTTTTAATTTTTTTCTTGGAAAATCGCGTTTTCCCGGGAAAAACACCTGTGTTGATAAACTTAAAACACTACACTTTATTTCAATAAAATTTTTCATGAAAATCGTTAGAGCCGTTTCCGAGATAGCTGGTATATATAAACAAACAAATATACAAGAATTGCTCGTTTAAAGGTATTAGATTATATCGTAAATATAATGCAGCTATTTAATGAAATAGCGTCTTTTAGCGTATTCAAAAATCGTTACCGCTAAAGGGCTTTTTGGGGGTATCTCATCTCTTTGTACAAGGATTGACAGTTAAGTAACTCTAATCGAAAAGCATTTCACAAAGCTACTGAAAGCTATTTTGTCATGAGTCGTGACAGATACAACAATTAGATTGAAGGTGTAAAATCTTACAAAATGACAAACGTGCCTTTGTTCAAAATTAACTCATATATGACAATTAATTTTTTTTAAAAAACAAAAGAAATACCGCTCGGCCAAATATTATACAAGCTGCAGATTGTAATATACAAAAAGTTTACTATCTTACGTCGGTTGGTTGGATTGAATAACAAAAAAAGTTCTACGATTAAAAAAAAAACGAAATCATTTCCTCCGGTTAACAAAGCGAGCGAGTATCTCACGAAAAAACACAACAACACCTCCTTCACAAAGCTAACGAACGGGCTCATCGGAAGCGGTAAAAATGGACCGATGTAAGAAAAATGGCCGTCGGTAGAATAAATCGGATAAATCAATAAAAGTGTGCGGCCGCGCGGCGCGGCGTCCCCTCTTATTTCCGTACCCGAGGGAAGGACGGAAATCCGCCTCTATCAAGCGCCGAACGTAGTTTAGGCTGCGCGTGGACCAGGGTGCGGCGGGCGCTGGCCAAATCCACACGAACCTATCGCGAGAGTTCATCTTATATCTTGTCACGTAGATCCGGTAAAGATGCCTCTTCGTTAAAGGTGTTTCTAACCGTCTCCACATAGCCTATGATACATTTTTGAATTGTTAAGATTTTATTATAAATGTTAAGACGATTACTCGACGATATCTTTGCAGGTACGCGATAATTAGATATAAAGGTACACAACCTATAATATAATGAGAAGGATGATGATGATGATGATGATATTAACGAGGATAACTTTATTTTCAAGAATCAGCGCTTCATAGATACTTTACAAATGAGCATTATAAAACCTATAAGCATGCATATAAAAAAGCATTAACGTACATATAAATAAATATTGATGAACTTATATAAAATAAATCAGGCGAAGAGTTAAAATATTTAAATAATTGTTGATTGTAGACCGTATTGTGTAAATAATATTTTGGTTTAATTGCAATTACTTAGATATACTTCACAGTGGTGAAAATTGCGTGCTTTATTCAATTCTTATATTTAACATCTTTATCGAACATTTCTTTGTTTTTTTTTTACATATACAATAAATACGACCAAATACAAAAACGTCACCCTACTACAAAAACATTCTTGAATACATATAACAATGCTTAAAATAATCTGAATTGGAGTAATCTATACACATAATAAGCCAAAAATATTTTTAAATATTTTTATGTAAATCGTAATGATATTTTTAGACAATATAGATATTACATAGAAAATTAGTACTACCAAAAATTTAAAATTAATTATAAATCAATTTATGATTAAACGAGTTTTAAGACACACCGTATAAGCAATATCAGTTAATAACCAGTTAGCAGGGGGCGAGTGTGTCACAACAAATCTAGATGAGTTTCCGTAATGAGCAAAGTTTACGGAATAGCTCCGGGCGCGGGCCGGTTTGTCAAAGGTTTAAATTCGCCTCCGCCACGTGACGTCTGGACCAGTCAGGCAATTAAATTTTAGCTTATTTTCAAAGTTTCTAATTTATTTTGGGTACAATTCTTTTTGTGGTTGAAAAGTTTTCACTGTTGTGGCTTGAAAACACCTGGCTATGTCAAATGATTAAGTAAAAAATTCAAAGATTTTCTATATTTTTAAAATAAAGTAGAAATATTTCGTCGTAAATATACTCGGGAAGGAATTCAAAAGCTAATTTTCTTCTTGATTGATTATTTAAGAACATAGCAAAGTAAACTAATTACACTTCGAATAAGACAACATAGAGTACAATACATGCCAAAAGTGTTCAGAGTTTATCAATTTCCGTAGATTAATAAGAACATATATTTTCGTAATAGGACTAATAATATATTTATTTAAATATACGTGTGCGCGCGCGAATGTGAGTATGTGTGTGTGTGTGTTTGGATTACTACATCCGAGACCGAGGGCTTAACGTGCTATCCGAGGCACGGAGCTAGTGATTTCATTTGACCAAAGGTGACGCAGTGATAAACTATTAATATGACGTGGCGTAGCAACCCCGCAACCCGCGCACACCGCGGTGCTGTATACTAAGACACGCGCACAGTTGCTTATTTTAAAAGATTGCAAATGACAAATGCCAGTTTTTATTCTAAACGAGATAAATGACAAGTTTATCTCGTTTAGAATTAAAACTGGGATCAATTTCAAAAAATTGAACCGCTATTTTGAAGTGTTCGCATACATCTATTTATAAAATTTGGAAAGAAAGAAAAGTTTGGAAAGAAAAGTTTAAAATTTGGAAAGAAAATTATAAAAGACCGATATTTGATATTTTTTATCTGTTGCGAAAGCTAATAAATCGTATAATTGCAACTGACAAATTGAAGTCAATGATGTGAAGAATTTGATCAACGTGGATCTCTTTCACATGTTTTGTATTTTCTGAGAAAAATTTAGATCCCTGTCAATAAAATTTTCAATTCGGCACCTCAAGTTAAAAATTAATCGGTCAATTCGTGCGTAGCCAGGGTCGTATCCCGTACCTTCTCGTCCGAAGACGAGCTATTAACCTCCGAGCTACTACGCACTATTTTTGAAGTATTCCTTTAAATATTACTATTACTTAATATAATTAGTTCATTTACATCATATGTTCATGGCTTCATTCGGATGGAACATGCAATAACATTATGTCTACGGTTACAATATCTATCTTGGTCTTAATAGAATTATTGTTTAGCTGAGTTCAAAACATTTCCCAAGTATTTATTTTGAACACGTAGTGGGAAACCGGAAGAGCAGTTTAATCTTATTTAACCAAAATGGTTTAGGTTGTCTTCCTGCCCTTATGAACTTTCAGATATGATAATATATTAAGATTATTTACTGTGGAGTCCATAGAGTCAAAGTTGAAACGACCAAATAAACTGTATGATTACATTGTAAAAAACAATCGTTTAGATTGAATAAACCTTATTTGACCTGTAGTATGTTGAGAGTCTCAATAGTGAAATCTGGATATGAAATCCGTATTTCTTCTACTTTGCAATTTAATTATTGTATTTTACCAGAGTAAAATACAATAATATAGTAATACCAGTAAAATACAGTATACAGTACTTCCAACAGAAACATGTTCGTAATATCATTTGCTAGTTTTTTATTAATAATATTTAGTAAGTATTAAACGACTGATAGTAAATGAAATCCTTAGAAAATGCAAAAAACACGAACCCTTCTCCAAACTGCGTCCGGCACTGGTCGTCCATTGAGAACATGTAGTTGGAAAGTTCTTTGGCACCGCCGAGTTCTAGGCCCTTGTCCTGGCTGCGGTAGTGCATGCACGTCCATGTCCTAGGGAAACGGCTGAGGCTTAATACTTGTTTTTATGTTTTTTGATAGGTATAGATTACAGAATATAAACAAACATGCCAATTCCGATCTCATTCTCTTTTTGTCCCTAAAATGGATTATGGTCACGGTTTCGATACACACCGGTCCCGATTTTAACATCGATATTGATTTCGCTTGTTGAACGGATTGTTTTTTAAATGCGAATTATTTTAACATGTCACTAATATGAATTTGAAAAAATATTTTTCTTTCTCTTGAATGCATTACTCATAATAAAACAAAAGTAATTTTGAAGGAAAAAAGAAAGTGTTCATATATCATTCTGAATACGCAAGAATGATTCAACGAACAATTCTATTAAAATACATTAGATAGATAGTTTTACGTGTATGCTTAAAAAACACAACAGATAGAGATATTCTAAAAAAATAACTTAATTTTAGCTTTCATTCATAATCAAACATTATCCACTGAGTAAACTAATCGTTACTAGCAGCTTCCACTGCATATGACGTAGTCGATTATAATAGAAAAAAATCGATATAGAAAAAAAATTAAAACAATGGCAATCCGATATACATTGTTCTTTTATTACGGATGTTTGCCAATTTTTAGGGTTGCGTAGTCAATAAGGAATCCTTAAAGTTTCACCATGTCCATCCGTCCGTCCGTTTGTCCGCCTGTCCGCAGCTTAGATCGGTAACTTAGTACTAGAAAGCTATGATTTGATTATAGACATTAATCACGCCGACAAAGTGGTAGAATAAAAAATATATATTTTTTAAGGTACACTACCCTTATACGTAAAGTGGGGATTAATTTTTTTTCACGTCTACCCCATCGTTGGATATTGAATGCAAAATGTTACTGGATCGCGAAAACCGTTTTTCGGTTAAGGGATCCGTTTGCGAAATATTAAAATTTAGAATGCTATTTTTTGTTAGAGTCAAGTGTCTCCCCCCACAGGTAAATGGTTATTCTTGGATATGTGAAAAATTCACAACTGTAGCAAATGTAACGAAGTTAAGATGAAAACTATCACAGATAATTAGACTTTACAAAATTATAAAATATACTTGGAGAAACAAAATAACAAACAAATTCCATTAAAAATTACTTATATGACATTATATCTTATGTAAAAGTTGTTGTAAACATAAATTTACGAATTGTGCAAAATTATGGAAATAAAAAATTGTAACTTTCGTAACATCGATCCTATTTGGGCCCGTTTTAGATGATAGTGTGATTGTAAATACTAATCCTTAACAATTTTCAACATTTCTATAATAATGTATTTAATATATCAAACATATTTAGCCCTAAGCTATAAAATACAAGTCGAAATTGTCTTTAATTAAACGCAATAACCTCAACTTATTCAATTTATATTAACGATACGGTAGAGATTATACACGTATTTCGCTGCGCAACATGCTAAGCTTTCGGATAACATTTCCCTCGACGATTTGGTATAAAACTCGTTCATCCTTGCAACATGATTCTTAACGCTTTTCTATCACGAATCAATACGCACTTTAAAGCTATATATTGCCACCTATGAAACTCTACTCTCCATGTAAGTTATTCCTTATCGGGTCCCGTTCAAGGGCGCACTGCGCACGCGTCCCGAGCTGTTTGTCCAATTATATGCCTGGAATTTTCCAGGAATCGCGGATAGCGACGGAATAACGCGCTGACATTCCGGCGTTTCCGCAAAATTGCTTCTGCGCAATGCAACGTGCTTGACGGGATTTATGTTGGGGAATTTTCGGCGGCAATTTAAAACCGAATGCGGGACATTGAACCGTAAGTAATGAAGTGAATTAACGAATATTAATGCATCATAATATGAACGTGCTCTTTGTGTAGAGCGACCGAGTTTTATTTCGATGCATAAAGACAAACGTTGATGGTTATATTTTTTTTTAGTCAAATGGAACCGACTCTACTCTACTCTATTTATAATCTGAAATATCAGTAACTATTGTTCTTATTTATTATGGTCTGTATAGTTTTTCTTAGTGTTTCGACGTCGTTTTTGTTTTTACTCCAAACTTTTTAGTGTTAAGTTAGTATTTACACTACAACTGAGCTTAAAGTTTCAAAGAAGCAATAATATGGAAAGTTCAGAATATCATTTTAATGTTCTCTATTATAACACCTCGACCTTACGTAACTTGTATATTAGGAATGATGTAGTAAATATACTTACTTGGATAATTTGCGAAATTGATCTTTTGAGCAGCGCGACCAGGCATACTTGTGAAGCGTAGCAAGAACTGTGGGCGCCATAACGGACGCGTGTCGGGCTGCGCCTGCGCATCCACTATCCGAGTCGTCGTGTGTCAATCCCAAGCTGTAACCATTAATAATATGAAATATTTTCAGAAAATTAAAAAGTTCATGGACACATAATTGAAATATTTGTGTGATAAATATGTAGTTTATCTACGGAGGCCGTATGCTTCTGTTCAATGGAAATTTCAATAATGATTTTGTACATAAAATATTGTATTCATTTTGTTATCGTAATCTCATATCTATTATTTTTTCATTTATTATTGATAAGCATTACATAATACCGTACTAAATATACCGTATACCGTACGTAATACCGTATATAAACGCTTTTTAATATGAAGAACGTGTTTATATTCTGAATTAAATTAATGTTATGTAATAACCTTACCGAGGTTTCAAGGAATGAGATCATATAAAATGAATACGTAGAAGGTAGAAGGCATATATTGAGAAAAAAAGAAACAGGGGCACAATAAATTGCTACGAAACCACTTGAACGCTTGTCTTTGATAGCACTTGTGAACGCTCTGATGACAGAAATAAAACTTTGCCCGGCTATAACCTGCACTTCAATATCTAACTTATTGAATAAACATCTAGAATGCTCTTCGAACCGAACATCGGTAAATTATCTAGGACAAATAAGTCATAAACATGTGACGTCTGATATAAACAAGCATTATTTATTGCCACTCGAAATTTCTAGCCAACAATATAAGTTCATCTAAAAAGAAGGTTCATTTAAATACACATCAAAAGTGTCGACAGAGGTGAATGCAGGACGCACGGTACGAAGTTAACGTAATATTCTATTCTAGGATATATTCTTTTACGGGAACCATTTAACACTAATAATTTTACTTTTAGCCTACGAACGTAATTCTCAACCTTATGAATCGTGATCGTTACGGATAAAGTATATCCGTAAATAACTACTTTTTACGTGGCATCATATAAACTTATTTTACGCACATATCGGTACTTATGATGATGAGCGATTATTGAATAGCAGATAAGCAATTGGGAGGTGTGGGATGACAAAAATAAACAGATGTCAATGCGCACGTCAGACTTTCGTAATTTGTTATGAAAATATTTACTCTGAGTGTGAATTAATTAGTGTACCGTTTCGAGCTATTAAGATTCTAGCAAGATCTGCCTCTCCGTCGTCAAAGTTTAATTTACCTGTAAAAGCATACTTAAATAAAACATTTTACCGAGCAGCGTTGGCTCACGAAGGTTTCTAACAAGATAAGCGTAGGATGGTGTAATTATCTACATGGTAATTTTCTATGTAGATAATATTTCTTTAATCAATTATAAAAGTTCGAAATAAGAAAATGAATGTAAAATTGATGGTTGCCATTAGCTGTGTTGCCAATTACCTATGACAAGGAGGTCACAAGGAGCCTATTTTTTCTTAAAAGTCCAGCAATGCATTAAAAACTCTTTTGATGTTAGGGCGGCCATGGGCGGCGTTGATTACCTACGGCGTTGATTGCTGGTACATATGCTTGTTTGCCTCTTAACAATGCTATAAGGTATATTTTTAGGTTCTCTTTTCAAAAATCGAAATTTCATCCAATGCCAATGTTTACAGAACCAAGGAAGCTTTTTGGACATTTTCAGAGAGACATATGTGTGTGCATGCACGCATGTGTATGTTTGCTGCGCGTGAGTGTCGTATGTTTCACTCAGTGCGTTGAATGTTGTAAACTTGATCGAAATCTATTCCTTTACTTGAGAGATAAACAAATTTTTCTTTTTGTAATAATTTTTAGATTAATTATAACATACATTTTTAAATAAAATCCATTTTTTCGTTTACAAAACTGTGTCGAATGTCGTAAGTTTTGTAGAAAAAAAATTAAAATAATAAAAAAATGTCGTTGCCAAAACTTATAAAAAACATTCTTATCAAAATAATTTTTAAGTTTCTTAGATGATCTATTTTTAAAAACTAAAAACATTTTTTAGACTCAAAATATCATGGAATGACATAAATCGCGTTCAAATCGGTAACTTCATTCAAAAGATATCTTTGACAAAATATTATTAAAATAGCACTTAAGTAATTTAAATTATAAGTATATACCTAATAATTGTGTTAGAGAACTTAAATAATTTTGAGCTGGAAATTTTGACCAAAAATATTTTCTCAATTTTCGAAAATATTACTAAAACAATGGGAAAAGTTTTAGGGCAAGCGATTGTGGCCCATATTTTTTTTTATTTTGATTTAAAAGAATTTCAGTAAAGTGCTTATTTTTATAAAGTCTTTATAAAAAAAATAGTGAAGTATAACTTTTTTGTTATTATCTCCTTTTTTGGTGTCAATAGATATTTATTTAATGATTGTGGTTCTATACAACAAATTATATTTTCAAATATGCCTTTTATGTAATTATCATAATACGCTTATGAGCGAGGCTTTCGCCTCGAACTCCGCCGGGACCGCCTGGGCCAATTTATATAAATACTTTAACGTAGATGCACCGCACTTGCTGGACGATTAAAAAATCTAGAGCACTTCTAAATGCATTTCGTGCATTTCTGTCTGAATATTACCTAGTGGATTAAATAACCACTTAACGAAATCAAGCTGTGGCCAATCTGGCTGCAGAACGAAGACGGACAGACTAGACCGGTTAGGTACACACGTTCTTACAGAACTTAGTACCAGCTTCAGCTGACGTGTTTCGTATATTGCGTGAAAGCTTCAGTGCTACACTCCCTCCTTGATCAGACAGACGTCCTATTTTTTCTAAATATTTTGCTAGTCCAATTCCCCTTCTATCAGACAACCCTTTTTAAAAGACCAGCGAAACACTAAGAAACGAGATACATTAAATCTGTTTTCTCTGGCTCAGTCCCTAGAATTGATAATCAGGCACGATAAAGAAAATGAAATATTAGGAACACGAAATAATTTATTGTTTAGTTAGGGTATATTATTATAGATTTATGCGATATCAAACGTATCAATATCGAAAATTCTAGAAAATGTAAAGGGTTCAAGTAATGTTATGTGAATTGCTTGGTTAAATTAATTTAAAGCTAAATGCATTTATTACATTTATTCTCACCTCCATCTCATACGTTAAGTATCATTGAATCACTTAGGTATGTCAATTAGATCGTTTATTGTATTAATTTCTTGTTTTTATTGTTCAATACGTATTTTCAGTTTTATAGCAAATATTCATAGTACATTAGAACGAATCTACATTAAAAGAGTGCATACTTGGACTCAAATATCTACAATATAATAATGATAGATGAAAATAATTATTTCATTGGTCGTTGAAAAAAAAAAAGTATTCTAACCTCTATAAAGAACTCCATATGACTTCAAGAACTTAAGCATTCCAATCGTATTGAAATATCATTACGCCTATTATCTTTTGATATCTTCTAGAAGTATGAAGAAACGATAAAAAATATTATTGCAAAAATGAAAGGAGACGTCTGTAAGCTGTAAAATATCCGTGTAACCGGGTCAAGGATGAAGCTACAGCCACTAATTTGGTTATTCTCGGTGAACAGGGTCGATGTAGCGCAGAGAGCGCGAGGAGACGCAGCGCAATAAACTGGCTGTAAGCCGCCGAGTACTGAGAGCGAGTGACTTGTAATTAAAGACGTCTGTCAAGGCTTTGGGAATATATCTGAGCGTACTCAAGACGTTGGGAATTGTAATGTATAAGTAGCGGCGTTTCTTTGAATACTGCGTCAGGTTTGTTTATTATTACTGAACAATTCTCGACAACAAGCATTTGATTTTTTTTTTATTAGAGATTGATAAGATTAATTTTAACCTATCATATGTAACAATTATTACTTTAAATAAAAAGGCAGCATGTTAGTTTCTTAATGCATTGCATATGGTTTAAAGTTTATTGAATGAATTCTGTGGAATAAATAAATGCATGTATAAAATATACAGATGTTTAAAAAAAATAAGGGGGAATCGCAAGTCATGATTCATTATGACATATTCTTTTTCAATAGTGTTGTGTACCATTCAATTTTTTTTTTAATAAATATTCTTGTTTGTACAACTGTATATGTACTATGCTATAACAACGGATACGGTAGATGAATAATGTTATAAAGTACAATCCTCAACGATTGCGAATGCACTGGGACTTTGTCAAAGTAAGCAATCTGTAACTGTTGACACAGCATAATTGAATATTATGATTAGAATCTTAAATCGTTAAGTTATGACATTATATTGTATTAATGTCTCCTCGCAGATTTCGTTTTCGGAGAAAAAAAAACAAACACATATCCGAAAAAAATCTATGGATGGATAAATTAAAAAAAAATTAGTTGAATAATACTCGCAGTACTTACTGCTCGTATTAAATGGGAAATTAAGAAAAAGACTCGGAATTATTTTTCAATAAATACGTGTTGAGCATAAAAATGCTCTTAACGAGACGACGACGGCTTAATAAATTCGTATTTTGTTGACTCGGACCATAGAAGTGATTCGAAAGGCGATGTTACTACAAGCAAAATTGAGGTACTATAGAAATAGAAATACTTATGATAGTCTTTGCCCATTTCTTTCTAATTTTAAATATAATTTTAAAACGAAAATAGCTATCTCTTGGTTATTTTTTTCATACACATGGGAACATTAATATTTAAAATTACTTCGCATGGACAGATTTCGATGCATTAATGATTGGCGTGGATAACGAAAAAACGTTGACAAGTTAAACACAATCCCGGCTGCACAAATCATTATCGTGCATGGAGCGAGGCACATATCGTATGTTCACTAATGAAAAAAGCCATCGTGTGTTAAAAGATTATTCACAAATTACGAGCAAGTAAGACTTCTGAAAATCTAGGAGTGGTAAATCTATTCACACACTCATGTTAATATTTTCATGTTCTTTCTAATGTCACTTATAACTTAGAATCTCATCCTAGTGAAATATGGCATAAACAAAAGGTGAATTAGGTGATCGGCGATAAAGTAAAACATACATAATAGTCAAAGGATAACAAAATTGTTTCTATAAAAGCAGTAACCTTTGAACAAATACTGAACAGCTCCCCGCCCATATCTTCACGGGTAGTTACACATAATAAATATCATTTACCTTTTATATGAATTCGATCCGATCCCCTCGATTCCGCTCTAAATCCCGATTGTGATGTCGATGCCCGTTTATATCCCGGTTCCGCTTTCGGTTTCAATACCGGCGCAGCTTTTGGTGTATAATAAAAACGTCATCAACTATAAATGTAGCCGTTTATCGTGATAAAATATTTTTTTATGTTTTTTCTCGATGTCCTCAAACTAGACTGCCCTCAAACTAAATTAGACTCAAAGTCGACTCGAGAATCATAAGATAAATTTCTGATTTATCTCCTCTTCATCGATTTAATTCTCTCTCTTTCTCTTTTCTCACTATATGTTTATCGCCTTCCCCTCCCTCGTTGTGTTCTTTTTATTACGTTTATTATTATGCACATTACATACACATATATAGCACATTATGCAGGACGTTATTGAGTTTCCTTTATAGCTCTTATTCTTTCTACCAAATTGTTACTACCAATAGCTCTGGATGTCTATTTAACCAAATGCGTACTAAAAACTGACCAGATAGTATCTACGTGGTAAAAGAGAACCCTGTAATTGGAAGAGTAGTTCTCGAGCTATAAGAGCACAAATGTGCGAGACAGACAGACAGAGAGACTTACGTTTTTTTCAATATATATGGATGAATGAAAGCAGTGCTTTTTTTACTAAGTACTGTCACTTTTAAACCGCGTTTTAAATCATTTCTAACAAATTGTATGGTACGAAACGGCACATAAAAAATATCGCAATCCATTCGTATAGGCATAAATCATTGTGGAGTAAGGTGTTCTCGCGTGTGATGAATTGTTTTTGTCCTTTGAGTGCCCCGTCGGACGGCGCAAAGCTATGTATGTATGTTTCTTTTTCGCTCTCTGAAAACGGCACGCTACACTGCTCACACCAGCTCCATTATTAGGTGTGAAATTTCGATATTACACGTTAATGTGTTTGTGTGTGTCAGTTGAACCGTTTCGAAACACAGCTTACGATGTACGTAACTTATTTGAAGCTTTTGTACTTACAAACATTATTACTGTAGTAAATAAAACTTCTTTTATATGATATAATAATTATAAACTCACACCTATTGCCCAGGAAGGTAGGCAGAGACTATTTATTACACTCATAGATAGCAAAGATATAGATAGATTTGCATATGGTACGATCTTTGTATATCTCCCTTGTTTTCTTTTATGTGTTGCGTCAAAATAATCGTTGCTTTTGAGTGGCACGTAATAACAATTTTGATTCATTAGCTATGCAAATATATTGAATTTAGCATCATCGGAACACCCATTTTCTTAATGTCAGTTTCGAAACCAATTATTCTTTATTACAATTTTACATAAAATACATTTAAAATTACCGTCTGTAGCTATTATGTGTTTTGGTTATAACATGTATTTAATTATTTTCTTAAAATGGTCTTGCAACAGGGGTTAATAAACACATAAGCATAATGATCATCGAAAAATATTAACAATAAGTATTTTGAAAAAAGATGGTCGTTTCGTATTGAAAATACGTGTTCGAAATAAAACACTACATGCATTATTTACAAAAAAAAAATGCACATTTTTTATAAATGTTATATTTATAGTATTACTTTTATATTTGTTCATTTATGAATAAATAATTTAAGAGATTCTGGTATAAAGTATTTTTTTAATAACTTCTTTTGCTGTAATAACAAAAGGAAAAACACGTACGTGAATGAAAACATACATGTGAAAAAAACGCAAACATGAATCAATTCTGTGTACGACGCATACGGACTTACGAGTGCTACGCGTCAACGTGACGCAGCCACGTGACGCTACATAAACATTTATTTTTTGAAACTCACTCGGTAATCCGAGACCTGTATTATGAAGCATTGTTTCAAAACACCCTTGTCTATCTCTTTTCCAACACGAAGTTTCGTGTGAAATACACCGTAAATGTATCCAATAAATATTTCCGGTTGAGCGTCAGCAATATGCGAGACGACGTCATCCACCTACAGCTCGAGTCTCAGTTTCAAATCAATGGCCTAGTTATTTCGGCAGGTAGAGCGTCGGACGCCGATCGCACGGAAGGCTCTTTGAAGTCGGGCGGCCGCCGGCGCCGGTATGTACGCAATTAGGCCGCGCCCCGCTCACGGCGGGCATTGATGCGCCACGGGGCGGATTAAGGTGTCTTAGCGTGCCTTATGAATTTACAAATTCCACTCGGTTAGTTATAGTTCGATTATTATTTTGGATTATCCGGGCGAGGCCGACTCGCTACGGAAGTGTAGACGCCGATGTGACAGTGTTCGATGTCAGTGGAATGTTTCTCTGTTATTAGGGTTACGTTTACGAAGTTAAGAGAGAGAGAAAATGAGAGGGAGACCTATAATAATAAGCTATGAGATAGCCTTTGATAACTTGGTTGATTATCTATTATACCTCATACTGAGGGTATTAGGGTATTATGAGGGTATTATGTATTTAGTAAAATGAACGAATAGTGTATATATATGTATATATGTTTATATACATATATAATATTTTTTCTCAAAAACCACTGACACCAAAACATATTCTGAATACTTATCTTAGTGACCGAACTATAAAATATATAAAAGTAGTTAAGGAAATTATATATTAGTTAAACAGGTTTAACGAAATCACAGTGCATATAAAGTGAATATGTTCGGAACATGATATTGTGTTCATCGTATTCCGCATTTGTACTCCATAAGAGTGATTCATTCATCAAAGGAAACAACACTGCATGCTATGCTATATTGATGTGGGGGAAGTCGCGAGCGACCACGCATCAGCTTGATTATAGACGTATTATATCGTAATGAGATCTAATAGACTATGGCAACGATCAGATGTTAGATAAACTTAATTAATCCTCTTTACAAACGCCTACTACCTTAACGTTGAACCACGCCGCAACGTGAAATGTTATATGTATTATGACTGTGATTTATGTCGGTTTGTATCTTTATCCTTTAATCACTCTTAAGTCAATTCAGCCGATTTAATTCGATTTTCATTTCAGTCATTGAACGTCCACTGCTGGACGACTGCGGGCCACTAGTTACACAATGGTGGTCTGCCAATCTGACCAGATCCACTTGATGGGGGTCGTCCTACGCTGTGACGTCCAAGTCGTGGTTGCCATTTAAGAACCTTTCTACTTTAGCGGCTATCGGTTCTAAGAGCGATGTGGCCCGCCCATTGTCACTTCAATTTACTAATTCTGTGAGATGTGTCGATCACTCCGGTTCTTCTGCGGATTTCAAACTATATCTCGCAGAGAAATTCCGAACACAGTTCTTACCATCGCACGTTTAGTGAATCTAAGCTTGCTTATGAGATCACTCTCATAAGCTTGGTTCGTGGTTCATTGCTGTCACCAGTAATGAACCACGTCTGACATTCGTATGTCATCACTGGCCACACGCACTGTACAAAAAATTTTGCCTTTAGATACTGAGGTGTATTGGATTTGAAAATGTACCGTAATTTCGCCAACGCTGCCCAGTCAAGAAATCGTATTTATGAAAGTTGGATCTAACTAATTTGTTTGTTCCAAACACACTTCAGCAACTCCGATTGAACAGTTCTCAATTATTACTGAAGTGGGCAAATCATGGCCATTCAAAATAATTTTTGCCTACCTCATGTTCATTTTTAGACTCATTTCTTGAATAACTCCACTGAGGTCCCTGAATATCTATTACATTTGATCTTTAAACTCTGTTATATTAGGTTTCTTAACATTTATTATATTCGATTTTATACAGAGATAATTTTGTCCACCGGGCCTAATACGTGCCCTTAGGGAAATATATCTCTAGGACCATCCTTCTCGCGCCAACGTAACGAGTGAAAGGGACGGTCCTATTGAAAGACACTTCGAAAGAGCGTCATGCTAGGCTCGCTGGAATAGAATATCAGGTATTTTGTTTTAAAATGTATCTGTACAAAAAACTAATAATTAGCAAATGTGAGTAAATTCCAATCAGAAAATAAAACGGATATCGTTAAATTTTAATATACGTGCAACGAGGCGGACGAGACTTGCTAGTCTTTGAATATATGAACAATAATTGGGTTATTGGTTATTACTGAAAATATTATATTACTTTATGAATTATATAGAGTGGATATTATGCCGAAAAGAGCAAATCAATATTAGAATTAAAGATAAGTCATTACAAAGTCCTTGCTACCTCTTTCTTATTCATTATTTACAACAATATCATACGCATATGGTACTACTGACTTGGCTACTGGTTTGAAGTATGTTTTATAGAACTCAACAACAATATCTAAAGACGAATAGTATAAGAAAAACATTCACAATTTCACATTTGTTAAATTAAATTATTTCTATATCTGGGAGAAGGTGCTAGTCTAAGTCGGAGAATGACTCAGCAAAAATGGTAGCAGCCAACTAAATTATGTTATGGTGTATTTATTAATTAGTGTCGCTTTCATTATTTAATAAGTTCGCGAAAAAGATTAAAAAAAGAAGGAGTAAGATATTTATAGGAGGGTCTGTTTTTGATCGATATCATCGGATAACCAAATATAATTTACAATACTGTATATAAAAGTATCAGCAATTTACAGATTGTCTGTAAAATTCTGAAATAATTATTTTTAATAATATGATTAATTTTTACTATAGTAAATCTGAAACAAATAATTATTATCAATAAAATAATTGTTTTTAAATATCCTAAATTTTGAAGTTAAGAACTAATGTGTAGGAATGAAGAATAATGAATGCGTGTAAAACATGTTTTTTCATCGGCTGTGAAGAAATGTGTAAAAATCGACTAATATGAATAATTATAATGAAAATAGTAAATTAGTGACATTATTATGATTATTATATTATATAATGAATTTTACTTATTGTTTTGAGAAAACTAAAAGTGTGTCGACTATTTATAGACAATATGGCTACTAAGTTTTAGGTATCATGTTTTACTGTATAGTAATGACAAATAATTTTGATTATTTTTTTCTCATCCTAATCTAAATCTAAAGCGGATTTTTTATAACTTTAGTATTAGTAATTAGTTTTGAGATTAGATGTTTTGACAATTTTAAAGATTTCTTATAATTGTAGAGTCAATATTGCTAGTTAGGGTTCTATAGCCATAATAGCGAAAAGAAACCCTTACAGTTTCGTCATGTCCGTCCGTTCGTCTATCCGTCCGTCCGTATGTTACACGCATTTTACTCACAAAATAGCAAGATGTATATTGATAAAATTTAGAGCAAAGGTGTCTTGTACAAGTCGCTACTTAATTTTGCCGTGCAATAACAAAAATAAATATTTCCAGGGGGCATTCCATACATGTAACAGAAGGTGTAAAAATTATATTTAGCAAACATCGACGTGTGGCACATATTTAGAAAGTGCTTTTAAATACATTATAATTTTTCTAAGCAATTTTTTTGATTAAGTGAATATTTACGAAAATAATCTTTCCGAAATTGGCATAAATTGTATATCACCTTCCCCATTTATATTTTAAGCCATATGTCCAAAAAATATGAAAAACAATTATTGAAAGTAACGCCTAATGAAATACTTTTAAAGAAAACTATTATCACTTTGATCGAATATTTTTGAGTTATTGCCGAAAACCGAAAAACTGCGCTTCTGAAGAAAAGTACGTAAGTACCAAGAAGATTTTACTCTTTTTGTTATGACATAATAGTAATCCGAACTAAATTATCCCTCCACACAATTTTTCCTCGGCACCTCCGCATTCTCGCGGTCATTACAGCTCATATTAATACGCCGCGACGCATATAAATTTTTTCGTGTGACACATTGCACGTGATGGCTTCCGGGCATTGAGTCAGCATCGTGTACCCTTCGTAATTTCGGCATTTTGTCAAGTCTGTGATCAAGACATTGGACCAAGACGAAGAAAGGAAGAGGGCGCGCCCGCAGTGAGCGAGACCAGGCCGCATCTCCAGGGGTATGTTCCTTTTTCTTTCCCATTCTTTTCCACTGTTTTGTATTAGCGTTTCTCTATCGCTTGGGAACGGCTAAATGCGATCCAGGCCATCGTCAGACAATAAATTAAGCACCTGAAACTGACGACGACGTGGCGGTAGTACAACAGTACCTAACACTTTTACTGATGTACTTTTTCACATAGCAGTTTTACATTTTAAGATTACAGTAAGTCTTTTAATTGTGGTTTAACGCACATAAAATTTATTACATAGTATGTATTCAGGTAAATACATTATAATGGCAATGAACGACAATAAAGTTATTTAACGGCAATAAAATATACTTAATATAAGCTTTCTGTAAAAGGTAAAAGGACTAGTCGTTTTTGTTTAATGTTCGAGAACGTGTAACAGTGTCTGTTGCGATCTCAAGTCATTTAATGATGTTGTTGGTCGAGTAAAACAGGTAGTAAATATATGTTTATGAACCGGGTGCAATTATGGAAATATAAAATTATCAATCATTAAAATCAGTTCTATGTGGGTCCGTTTTTGGACGTTATTAGCTGTTAAAAACTCAACCCAATTAATAAGTTGATAATATCAAAGAAAAAAGCCCTCTTCGAAGTACTCATATTGTCACGACTAACTACGGAATCCTACAGTGCGCATGGCCCAATATGCGCTTGACCGTTTTTTTTTTTAATATAATTGTTGACTATTTTTTACGTATTTTATGATGATACCCACATTCTTATTTATTTTTTTTTCAAATATAATAAATAGTGTTTTATATTTACTTTTCCCTGTACGGCATTATTTGAAAATAATTTTTCAATGAATAACGAAAAAAGAATTGAGAGCATTTCATTAACAACGATTCATCTAAGTTTTTGTATCATCAATTCGCCTGAGCGTATTACAGTATGTCACGAATACAACACTTCTCTATTTCCGTGTACGGCTCATAAAGGTAAATATTTAACTTTATTTTTCTATCAAAGGTACCTTTTATAGAGGGCCATAAAAATGGTTATCCGATTTTATTATCATCACAAGATTTATTGTTATAACGCATGACACATCGTTTACACGCTACGGCACCCGCTGAAGGAGGAAATTAAACGCCGTTATTTGTTTGACGTGCCCATTCAACACCGCGGCCAGGAATAGCGAGTCGAGAGCCGGTTTCAGTTTTAACCGATGTTTGAAACAAAGTAATTGCTTTCGTCTCATACACATTTAGTCCCGGTCAATTCTATTCTCTCTCACAGTTGACTGCTTTTAAAGTCACCGTGTTCGTTGTTCACGAATTTGCCATTTCTTCAATATGAAAACGAACTTATATAACGATTTGCACTCGTTTTCCTTTTGACTTTTCGTCTGAAAACTTCACACATTAATTTATATTCGATAATAATATTATTATGACATATAAATTTATGAGTACAGTTTTCAAACGAGTCATTTAAATATCGTATGATATTTAGGTTTAATACAGCATCAAGTCAAGGTCACCCAAATATCATACGATATTTAAGAGACCTTGACTGTCGATGATGTCGTGATGTCGAGTATATCGTGAATCTCCTTCAAGGCCAGTGATGATTCATGGAACTATGGTTTTTAGTATTTTTTGTGATAGGTTACATACGACATCGATACATAAATGAAATTGTCTTCATCTGCTAGTGCAATTAGGTTATATGAAATATTTAAAGGTGAACGTAAATATCGTATGTGTCACGAAAATTTATCAGATTGGAATTTAGTTACCCATTTCAGATTAGTTAAAAACTTTACTAATATTCTAAATTTCACTTTGCGTGGTCCGCTTCTAAAACGTTAAAATTAAATATCTCTCCGATTGTAGAGTAATGTTTGAAAACTATCAAAAAGTATTTTCTATTAATACGCTAGTGAAAGGCATACATTGAATTGTAATTTCCTATTTTAATATTATGTATTGAATTCCTTTTATAAAGCTTACTTTTTTTAAGCTCATTCAAATTTTTTGCACTAAATTCGATAATTCGTTGCAATTTCTACTATTCATTTAAACTACTGAATAGACAGAGCATTTTACGTCCGACGTAAAAAGTTTGATGTTCGTTCTGATTTCAATTTTAGTAAAGACAATATCAGGATCAACTGTAATGACTCTAGTACAGTTGTACAAGTATTTCACCACACCCATAACACCCTGTGGGGTATAGGATTCCATAAAACGATAATAATATTTTAAAGCAAGTATACGCTAAAGGAAACTAGGGCGCGTTGTCAACGCTGATAATTATATGGATGCGATACGCGGCCGCTTAACGTTGATCTCGTTGATAAGCTTTATTTCCCAACTTGCGATGTGAAGAGACCACGCTCGAAATAACTCAATTATTGAACTTGCGATAATGAGAGGCTAAGCTCAAATATGTTACAGTACTGAAATTGCGTTGCATAGAGATTGACCTCGAAATTAATCAATTAAACAGAAGCTAAGCTCAAAAATGTTGTAGTACTCAACTTGCGATGAATAGAGATTGTGCTCGAAATTAATCAATTACTGAACTTACGATAATGCTCAAAAATGTTATAGTACATACTCGACTTGCGATGAATAGAGATTGTGTTCGAAATTAATCAATTACTGAACTTACGATAAACAGAAGCTAAGCTCAAAAATGTTGTAGTACTCAACTTGCGATGAATAGAGATTGTGCTCGAAATTAATCAATTACTGAACTTACGATAATGCTCAAAAATGTTATAGTACTCGACTTGCGATGAATAGAGATTGTGCTCGAAATTAATCAATTATTAAACTTACGATAAAGAGAAGCTAAGCTCAAAAATGCTGTATTACTCAATTGGCGATCAATAGAGATTGCGCTCGAAATTAACCAATTATTTAACTTACGATAAAGGAAGGCTACGCTCAAAAAGCTGTAGTACTCAACTTGCGATGAATAGAGACTGCGTTAGAAATTACTCTATTACAGATCTTACAATGGAAAGAAGCTGCGCTTGAAATCGTTATTATATGAACTTACGATAAAAATTGGCTGAGCTCAAAATTGCTCTAGTAATCAATTTATAATAAAAGAGACTGCGTTCAAAATTACTGTGTTATTCGACTTATAATGGAAATATTAGTATGGTCGAAACCACTATTTTACAGAATTTACGACGAAAAGAGATTGAACTCCAAATTACTCTCATACTTAATTTGCGATGAGTTGAAACTGCCATAGGAATTACGAAATCAGTTTATAACTGAACTTACGATAAAAAAAAGTCTTTGAAAATACTCCTTTATTCAGCTTGCGAAAGAAAGGTGCAAGGCTCGAGATCACACGTTTGTTTAATAAAATAGAATCGTACAAAAGGAAATTATCAGAAAAATCGGAGAAATCGACGTCAGCAAATTTAAGTGACGATAGGCAAAGCGTACCACCTATAAAATCTAGGATTAGGGACTAGATAAGAAAGGTTTTCTGCTGGCGTCTACGAATCCGATGTCGCAATGCGGGATAGAGGTCGGCTAATGACCTAGAAAACGTCTCAGGCAACCTCGGTTACAAATAACCTGAAACTGGTCATCGTAGCAACAGCAGAATGGGATCCATTGAAAAGCTTAAAATAAAAATATTTATATGTAGATTCACCAATAATAGGTATATAAAAATAAGATTATATCTGCGTCAACTTTTAATATTACTAGTTAAAAATATTTGTACCAATAAAAGTGCTTACTAATTTTAATGTACCTGCTTACTCTTATTATGAAATCTTATTTCTCTTAATTTGATTAGGTCTAATTTTCGTGTTACAACTATTATCAGTGAAATTCAATGTTTGTCGTTTTAACCCACATTTTTAATTTAAAAGTATTTTGTTTTACAGTGAAGTGGCTTGTGTTTCATGTTTGCTGAATGAAGTGATTCTTAAAACATCGCAAGAAAGTGCGAAAATGATCCCGATAAATTCTGCTACATTTGTGATGTACTTTAAAAATTTTACACAATTAGTTAAACTATTGTATGAACGCCATTTTGGCTTTTCTATCGGGCAACAAGACATTGTACGGGTTCCTCATATTTGTTCTGTTACATGTGTGAGGCTTTTTACGGGACGGGCAAGAAGATCTTTATCTATGCCTTTCGTAATTCTCATGATTTGGATGGAATCCACAGACCATTCATCAGATTGTTAATTTTCCTCACTGATACAAAAGGTATCGCAATTAAAAGTAAAAACACCCTAATGACATATTTTCACCATCTCGCCATATAAAACAGCAATGGATCGGTATGGTGCTGGATTTTTATACCCAAGCGGAAAATTTCCTGAAATCAGTGACGCTAAAATCAAGGAGGGCTTATTTATAGGTCCCCAAATTAGGAAAGTCATAAAGGATTATATATATATATATATAACAATTTAAGGATCTAGGAAAACGAGATTGGGAATGAATGGGAGTCACTGAAAATCTTTTTTGTAAATCACCGATCCGATGACAAAAAAATATCATCAAGGAGCTTTTAACTAATTACATGGCTTCAGGTTATAATATGTCCCTAAAATTTAATTTCCTACATTCTCGTTTGGACTTTTTTCCCGAAAATTGGGGTGCCGTTAGTGATGAACTCGATGAACGATTCCACTAAAACATTTCTACAATAGAAATACGATATCAGAGAAAGTGGAGTCCAAGTAAGCTGGCAGATTATTGTTGGGAATTACAACGAGACGTTCCTGAAGCAAAATACAGAAGAAAATCATAAGCAGTATTTAAATTAATACAATGACATTGAAAGAAATCTGATTTTTGCTAAAAAACTTCATTTTTGGAAAAAAAATAACAAATAATCGTATTACAGTAAAATTATTGGCATATAAAATATATTATTATTTCATTTTAATTTAAATTAGTAATAATTTTTCATATCGAATGCAAAAAAAGTATTTTTTACCATTGAATTTTAGTTTGCATACTGTTCAACTTATATTACAATTGCAATACCTACAGTTGCTACTACTACAATGGCCCAATAGTTGTATAGTCATCGCGCTTTATGTGAGGCGGCACCCAAGTACCTAAACTAGACTGTAGCGCAGATTTGCGTTACGTCACCGACGAATGATTTATCTCGTTCGTCCCACTTGTCCGACGCGCCGCCGTCGATATTTACCTACTATTAGTTCGGCTAATTGCTTGAGAAGCTGCTATGCCGATCAGGAGTCTAATTAATACTTGAAATCGGGCTAGAAAAAAAATATTTAATATAGTGTTACAGTATATAACAACAAAAACATGGGCTAAAATAAAATTCTAACGAAATTTCATTATAGTCTTCTTGACTTTTGTATAGCTAATAAAATTTAAATGCAAGCAACTTTTTAAAACTTTGTAGATAGGATGTTAATTTTAGGAATTTTAATGAATGATAATATACAGGTAACAATTTTTAGAGTTCCGTAGTTGACAAGGAACTTACAATTTGCCACGTCCTTTATCCGTCTGTCCATTTGTCTGTCTGCTTGTCCGCGGCTTGGCTCGGAATCTCTTGGTACTAGACAGTTGTAATTTATTGTGCGTATTGATCACGTTGACAAAGTCGTAGAATAAAATATTGAAAAAAAAAAAAGTTTTAGAGCACTTCCTTTACAAACAGATGGCACTACAGGTAAAATTAAATCGTATCGTTCCCTTTTCCAAAATCAGAAATGGCGGACTATATTCAGTTTTTGTAGTAATGTTACCGATGATACTATACAGTAGACAATAAAAAGGATAGAAAACAACGTTAAGTTTTAAGGTTGGCCTTCAAGGCCAACCGTTGCCAGCATTTTTTTTATTTATATTATTATAATAAAATTCTATAATTGTGATTTTTTTTCAGATTTTTAAAATAATTCAGAATTTAATGACTCTAAAGACCGCAATATACACACTTCAGAAAAAAGAGTTACTAAAACCTTTTGGAGTGTATTTTTAAATAACTATCCAACGACGTTCTATGAAATGGCTAAGCGAAATAAAAATTTTTTTCCTCGACTTTATGTTTTGAAAGCTACGACTATTTTTTTAAACGATTGTAAAATATGTTGATTTACGTAAAACATCTGCACATTTGCATCAGAATCGAGAAAATAAGCGCGGAGCCTTAAGGTCGTCATACAAAGACAGACGGATGGAAAGGTGTAAAGAAAACTGTAAGGGTTCCATTTTCTTGCCTTTGACCACTGAATCTCGATTAGGGAAACAAGTAGGTATATTTAATTTATTCGTTTTTTTGCACGTATATACGTTTCCATGGTAATAAAAGCTGAATTAAATACTTTAAAGACGCACGAACGAGATGATTGATTAACGCTCTGACGAAATCCCAAGGCCTCTCCATCACCTAACTAATTAACGACGGCAACATGGTTGATTGCGCGTGAGAACTGAGAGCGAGTACTTATTGGGCACGCGATCGCTTACTTTAACACATATGCCGATAAGGTTTAATTTTAATTCACATTTAATCAGTTTTAATAAAGAAAATTGTTTAACTATTGTTCTCATTATAGCTTACTATATTAAAATTTGGTCGTAATAGTTATGGATTATAATAATAAAAATGGATCACGTTAATGAAACTACAATATAGAATTATATGTGTATATTAAATAGGCAGACAGAGACACAGTGTAACTTCTATATTTTGTCTTTGTCTGTATCTACCATTGCAATAATCTACATCCACCTAACTTATTTAGAATGGTCTTAATTACGATCCACATTAGTAGGATTTTATGCTCATAAAATTGTTACACAATTTATGGAACTTAATAATAAAATAGGCAAAAAAATTTTGCTGTCAATACATTCTTATATTTGTACTGCCTGAATTGTTTGTAATAATTTATAAGGTCACGTCTATTTCTTAAGAAGTTAAAAACAAAAACCATACTGATCTCCACATGATATGATTTTTAAATATCTTTCTTCCTTCAGTGACAGTGATCAATTATGTCATACAAACTCGTTCATTTTAGGTGCCTAAAATTTGGCACTTCTTTGATATAATTTTTACAGGTGCTTCTTGCTAACCTTTTTATAGCCACGATCTTTTTATAGATTTCTTTCGTCAAACTATTTTCATTTATCTTCTCCAGATAGTTCAACCACCTGAGCACGTCCCTTTTCACTCCAGTTACTACATTTTCTTTCACACCTTCTTTCTCTCACATCATTATATTTATACATAAAAATAAAAACACTTCACATATACTATAAACGGATTACTCTCCATTTAATTACTTTCAGATTTTTTTTGCAACACCCAACATTATCTGGCGTATCTAAGCACGGAGACCAAGATTTTATTACAAACATTTAAATATGCTTATATAAGGAAGATATTAAACTTACTCCTAACATCTATATCCCGTCATTTGTCAACAAACAATTCAAATACACAAACTCTTTCACTTTCTTTATTTGCTTTCTTATTATTTAATATTGCTAACCTACCATTGAATATACATTAACATTTATATATATATTATCATTATCTATTACATCGTATATAGGTTTCTCTTGCCAATTTCTTTTTTATTGTTGGTGGGGCGATAGGTGTCGCTGCTACTACCGACATGAAGGTACATATAACTTGCAATGTATACAACGTGTAAAACGTTTAAGCGCAAAAAATAATATGAAAACCAAATTGTGCGGTGCCGTATGTGTGATCCCAGGACGCGACAAGAGGCGAGCCTTCTACTGACCACTTATTATATATTCTTTCTTATATATTCTTTTTTTTACTGTATTTATTTCTATAATATACATAATCAAAATGCAGAGGTAGATCTAGAGGTAGATTTATTAAATTTCGAGGAAAGTGCAATACTCTAATTTAAAATTGTGTTTTGGGCAAAAAAATCGAAATTAGCACTTCTTTCTTACATTTTTCATCTTGACAATATGATTCATTATTTCAAGAAAAAATAAATCAAGAAAAAGGAAACATCTTGTGCAAATCACACGCTGACGTAGCAAAAATCATTTGGTAGTCGGGATACAGATGAAATTTGACAGATAATTCCCATTTTTCCCATTTTGATTTCTGAAGCTTGACTTTTCCGTATTGACCCTCTGGTAAACCAATCTCGCATTGTGTTGCCATCGTTGACTGAAATCTTTAAATTGGAAAACCTTTAAGAAATGATCCGTGCCAACGTTGATTTTTATACTTTATTTTACAAAGTCCATATTTCTATTGTCCCCTCTTTTTCGCCATGTGAAGTAGTGTATCTTTTTGATTCAAACATAGTGTGTGTTACCAACAAATTAAACTCTTGGAATAATACGAGAAAGTAACTCTATCACTGTTTCGACCCTGAAGTTCCTTAAGACTTTCTAATATCTCTCGCGCGCCCATCTTACCTAATCCTTCAGATGTAATAATGGAATTAAGCTTAAAACAATTGGATGAATTAAATTATCTACGAAAAAGTTCGCAGTTGCTATTTTTAGCTTTAATAGATAAATAGTCATGTGCGTGTTTAGAAGTTAAATTACGTAGTAAGCATTCCAAAAACTCCGTATATGTCCAGTTTAAAGAGCCTAACATTTATTAAAATAAATTAGCTCGTAATTATCGGCTAACCAATCCGGTTTTTCCGTGCGCAATTTATTATTTGCAGTCATCCAGTTCGCAAACACCGTTGCGTGCGCCGACTCTATGTCTAGTTATTTTCTTTCATTATTTTTGTCATCACTTATGAAATATAAGACATTGTTACAATTTACAACATATGTTGCGGTCAAATTATAGATTTTTCCTACTTTCCAAAGAAGAACTGGAATGAGGCAATTACTGGATGCGATATTGAAATCGGTATCCGAACAATACCCATATCGGTATTGGGAGCAGGACCAAGATAGATCTAAGATTTGGATCCGGTTTGAGATTGGAACACGATCAACAGATGATCGTTGCTGCTGCTACGCTCGAGCCGACCAGTCTTAATTAAAACAAAGAAGGTAAGGTAAAGATAGGGAAACGGCTATATTTTATATCTAGTAGACGGAGCTTCGGGCGATTTTCACTTAATCCATAATACAAAGCTTCTTAGCCCACAAAAAGCTTATAGCACACGGAATCAAACAACCCCGGTAAATAATGAAGAATAATGAATTTCACAATAATGAATTTTGAACGCTTGATTGCAAATAACAGAGTGCTTATGGTTTGAAATCATCTAAGTGTCTCTTCATTTGTATCACTGTTACACCTTTCAGAAAGTTCGTTTCATACAAATGATTGAAATTTGTAATAGTTATTATATATTGAACAGTTAAACAAATTGAGACTGAGGTACACAAAGACCATTTTTAAAATTCAATGGTTAGTTTCAGGGGATTGGTTATGAAAGAAATAACATATATATCATTGCAATATATATGGGCACAAGGAAAGCTTTTGATAGCACAATGTTAATAAGGTTATCATAATGTAGTTGTGAAATACACTAAATCTACCAATACTAATATAGCTTTCCTATCAATAAATAATAGAAATTGACGTCACTAATTTATAGCAAAAAGATTTTGTTACAAAATCTAAAAAAAATGATTAGTCGTATTATTTTTGGCATTTACGTTTATTTGTTACTTTATTAATAACTAAAGATGAAATGCTTTTGATTTTATTTATACCTATCGGGAAAAATGTATCATTCTAGAAATCGTGGTGGAAAATATGAATTTGGACACTCGGAATCAGTTCTTACCTTAGAGCCACAAGTGCATTTACAAATAAAGTTCGATATAGTGAAAACTGTTTTAGCCATTCCGTAGATTCCGTTTTAGTTTCAGATTAAAGTGAAATATAAACGTTCTATTTGTTTCAGTGTTTTTTTTATATCTCAATATCCTTACCTCAATTTAATTCTTGAAATGGGTATCTCCAAAAAAAATCGTCAAAAGGAAAAAAAAAGACATCAACGTCGATAGTAAGAGGTACATTAAAATAAAATTGTCAAATTTTACGTTACGGTAGACAATTTTTTGACTATAAAATAAAAAATATACATACATAAAACTATTACCAGTTTGACTGTATTTCACTACAGAGTTGTACAGTCGAATTTGGATAGTTTCAATACGCATACTGTGCCTAATACTAAAAGCAGTACGGAAATATGTCATAATAAGGAAAATGAAATTAGTGCAGGACACACGAATCCAATTCGCACCTGTCGTCATTTCTGAAACGGAAAGTTTCAGACGGAGGAAAACTCTGAGGTATACAGATCACTTTTTCATCACTGAAACTAGCTTTCGCCCGTAGGCGTATCCTCCGTCTTGTATATCGCCCCGTCTCGAAGTCGAGATCCCAACAGCTATCTCGTTTCCTATCGCAGTCTCGCTGTTGATTCCGACTCTGGATTTGATCTAAGGAGATTACGATCGGATTTCTGATCGCGGTCCGGCTTCAAATTTTGGTAACAGTGGGCACTGCATCCCATTCCGGTTCCGGTCACGTACTTGATTCCAATTTTGATCCCGGACTCGATTTCGACCTTGACCAATGTTACTCGGGGTTAGTGTATTTCTATCAATGATTCTTTTTTAAACCTTCCATGGTAGAAATGTGAAGATGAAGTCAAGTTTCTTGTTCGGAAGCTTCTCATTGGCGGATACGACATATAGCCAGTTTCGCAGTAACTAAATAAATGGTTTGAGCACGCAAAGAAAAAAACAGACAAAATATACATAGAGGTTGCGATTTCCATGGAAAATTTAATTCCTTCTTTCACTCCCACAGACCTTCTTTTCCGAATATGATACATATCATTATTTTCCATTTGTAATTAGTAGATAAAATATAAATTTTGGAGTCAATAGCTTCAACGATTTTGTTTTTCTATAGAAAAAGTTCAACCCTTCAATTTAAAGCTTTTCTTGACAGTTAGCTATAATACAAGAGCTAATGGTCTTCATTAGATTTAAATGAAAATCTCGTTTATAAATTCGTTCGTGGTCAGGATCGAATTCCGAGACAAAGCCTTCTTGTTCGATGGTGACGTTTTCGACCACAGCCCACCATCGCTCTACCAGTGACATAGTGAAATGTGTATACACGTGTATATATATATATATTGTAGTAACTGAGTTATGTGGGTAGCATGTGAGGTATACGGCCTCCATGCTAAATCTCGTGGCTTCCGTTTATAATTTAAATCGGGAAAGAATAGAATATCAGTCGGCGTAGAACAAAGGGGTTAGGATAAGAAGTCGAACGGGGCTTTGGCCTGCAACTCTATTATCTATCCTTAATGACGTTGCGGTTATTGACATGTCATCGACAAATGTCGATGAAACGAAAACTTTCGTATTACGCGAGTGTTGTCAAAATTGACAACGCGTTTTCGCTGTGATGTCGAGTACGACATTGTTGTGGCATACGACTATAAATTCAACGCGTTTTTTGTGCGTTATCGACTCCACATCTATGAAAATAAGATTTAATAAAAGAAAAATGAACCGACAAGGACGGAAATATGCGTCTTTGGGTCAACAATAAAAACTTTATCGACACTATGCCATATGCATACTTAATACTCGTTTCTGACGAGATTACGTTATCGATATGCTAAAGTCGTGCAATCGACGAGTTATAGACACGAGATTGAGAAAAATTTCGTGTAACAATAAGTATGAAAGTTATATCAGTATCACGAAGAGACAAAAATCATCTAGAATCTTTATGAATGAAATGCGTATATGATTAAGTTTGTACGAAAACCTCAGTGTGCGAGTACTATTCGCACATGCGCGGTGTTTATAAATTACACATTATATTCTACACGTTTATTTAGTGCAATTATTCGGAGATTTTCACTTTTCAGCCAGTCACTGCGATTCGCTGAAAAGTGAAAGATGATGATTCGTTAAATATGTATTTATTTGCATCAAATTAAGTATTTCTCTGATGATAAATTAAAAAAAATGCTCATGATTCACTATTCTAAGATTTATTGAATTCTTCGTGTGCCCGAACAATAGTCATTGTTCTCAGTAAGTCGTCTGTCTGCCCGCCCATATTGAGAAACTGCGTAATAAGAAGGTACATATATAGAATCATATTAAAACCCCTTACAAATTGTGTTGTTGTGTTCATGCAGTATTTGTTGAATCCCTAATGGCATTTATCTTTGTTACCTCAACATTTTTGGGTAATTAAAGTAGTCCTTGTTCGTAGAATTGCAGATAACTTTATTATTAGTTGTTTGCCAAATTCATTTTTTTTTAAATGATAAAATGTGGTTAACACAAGGTACATTTTCGTTCTGTAGCAAATCAAATGATAATTGCGTCAATAAAAATATTGTCATAATTAAAACATTCCTTTTAATAAATGTTTAACTAATTTACAAAGACTTATTTGTGCTACAATTATGTGTTCCTTGTTTTATATTGCTATTCACATGATAACTGAATGAAGATATGAAGGATCTCATTTTCTCTCATTGGATGTCGAAAACGAAATAAGGGATTTTCAAACAATCTTCACGTAGTCAATGACTGAATAAGAGCGAAAGAATATTAAAATCATTAATCACAATAACATTCAGATCTTCGTGTGTAAGGAGTTCCAGGAGAGTCTTGGTACAGCAATCGTCTGGCCAGCGAAATGAGTGGTGCACGCATACCTGCATGAGTAATGCTATTAAAACCGTTCTGACTACCCAACAGCTTCATTGCTTTTGTTGATTACAGCAGTCAACGCAGTGGGGGATGCTAATCAAAAAACTCCATGATAAGAGTAGAGCACGTCATAAATAAATGTATAGAGTCTGAAGAGTCTGACCCTTCTGGTATCTATAGGTATGTAATACCAAATACGCCCACCAATTCCAAACAGAATTAGAAACAAAACAACGGTGCGTCTTGAGATGCGTTGTTGTGTGACAAATCTCCTGTTTATAATTCATTTATCAGGTAATATTCGCTAATGTTTGGACATGCAAGCTTACGTGCCGATTTAAAATTAAATCAACTTCATAAAAATGAAGCAACAAAGACTTTGTAACGCACATAACATTCCCATCTTAAATCACATTCATTTTAGAAATGGCGCTAATTCTATTAAATTAGTATTAAATTCAATATTGCTGCTCATGATTCTAAATATATTTTTTTAGCATCTCAAAATTTGTAGTTAAATTTTCCATATTGATATCAGCTACAATATAATAAAATTTAAGCAGCTCTTGAAATATTTCAAAGAAACTAACAGAAACATAAAGAATATACAAAACAGATTTCATGAGTAAGCAAAGTACATCAGAGCTCAATCAATTTTTACAGTATTTAATTTTCAAGAATGAAACTTTTTGGGGTTTCGTGGTCAACAAGGAATCCTTATAATTGCGCCTTGTCCGTCCGTCTGTCTGTCTGTTTGTTCACGGCTTACCTCAGAGTCTCTTAGTACTAGAAAATTTGGTATATTTATTGTATACATATTAATCACAACGATAAAATAGAAGAATAAAATTTTGAAAAATAAAAAACCAAGGTGTCCCTCTATATGTAAAGTAGGGATGACTTTTTTCTCGTCTTTATGTTCTCATGATATCAGATATATTTAGATGGCTCCTTCAAAAACATTGTTGGTCCGGGAATAGCATTTTTCGATGTAGGGATTCGTTTGCGAAATATTAAGGTTTAAATTACAAATTTTTGTTACAGCCAATTGTCCCCGCACCAGATAAATTGTTATTCTTGGATATGTGAAAAAATTCACAGCAATAGTATATATGACGAAATTAAAAGGAAAACTATCACAGCAGAGTAGACTTCACTAGTTAACGTGTAATAGGCGACCAACATAGACCAATAAAATATACTTGGAGAAGTAAAAAGCAAAACGTACAAATTCCATTGGAAATTGCTTAGATGACATTGTTGTTTGTGCGAAATTGTATAATAATAATAATCCTTTATTCGGCCCTCAAAAAAAAAAAAAACAAAAATAAGACAATTATAACATCTTAAAATTAACTTAACTAAGACATAAAACATTTATAAATTAAAAAAATTAATAAAAGGCCGATAGGGTGACCAGCTCAGCGAAATGCTGCAGCCTAAGCCACAGCGCTGATTTTCAGCCGGGCCCTGAACACTAAAAATTAGTATTGATAAGTGGTAACTGGTGAAAATAGGCAACAAATATAAATTTATGGATGATGTAAAATTATGTAAATGTGAAATCTAACATCCTTTATATTCATCGTATGTGGGCCGGTTTTAGACGTCATTTGCTTTTAAACTGTGAAGTCAAATAATAGATTTATAGTAGCAAACAAAAACTCCTTTCTAAGGCCGTATACTGTGACGTGTAATACGTAACCCTGTACTGCACACGGCCCGCCACGCACTTGACCGGTTTTGGTTTTAAACTCTAAGCAAATTTATAAAATTATGACAGTAAATTCATAATTGCAGATATTCAATACGATTGTTAAGTGCATAAAATAGATATATGACACACGTGATAGGTAACGTAGGCAATGGCTAAATATAGATAGGTATCGTCAGCATGTGTATGTTATTTATTGTATTATGGTGTAATTACGTGTGAGGCTGTAATTAAGGTGAGGCCGTGACAATTGAATAAGCACTACTATTACGAACGAATGCCACAATAGCGAAATAGATTATAGTAATGCCACGTAAACAATGGGTCATGTCTAAACAAATGATTAGTAATTTTTATATTTCGCTAAGAAAAAATCATTACAAACAAATAAATGTAATATTTTTGTATTTCAATATTTCACTTCATTTTTAAATTACACAACTAATGATGTCATCGTTAGCATTGAAAATAACAAATGTGTTTTCATTGAAAAAAAACTCGCATACGGATAAACCGACCTGCGAAGCCTATCGATTCAGAAATAAAATATTATCGATACTAGTTTATTACCAACTAAAGGTGAATATCTTTAAAGGAACTTCGTTTTGAAATGAGAGAGAATTTTAGAATTTACAACGTGACTAAAAAAAAATAGTGAAAATTATTACATATGTTAATAATTAGGTGTTTCCTATAAAATATTTAAGAACGTCATTGCATCATTGACTCGATGTCAATTTCAATTACGGTATCATTTTCGATTCCGGTCCCAGTCACACTTTTGATCCCGCACTCGTTTTCGCCCCTAGTCCCGTTCTCAATTTCAGTTCCGGTCCCGCCTTCGATTGTGATCCAGGCCCCGTTCTCGATTCTGCTCTCCATCCCGCTTTCAATTCCGATTCCGCTCATGATTCCGTTGCCTGTCCTCGTCCTTGATTTCTTGTCGGTCTAATCCCGATCCCCATTTTGCTCCCGATCTCGATTGCAGTTCCACTTTTGATTCAATTCCAAAAACATCGCAATAAAAAATAACCTAAACATGGCTCAGTAATCTCCTCCATCTCCTAATGAAAGTCGTATAGTGATCGATTTACCTGTTGCGAAGATACCCAGGACAAACATACAGACGGACAGATACAAAAGGTTATTTTCTTTAAAATAAACCTTGTTCTTACAATTGGAAAGACAACAAAGAAGGAATTAACTAAATCGGTCGAGCCGTTCTCGAGTGATGCTCTTCCATACACGTGGCAATTGATTTTTGTTAATATAGATTGTTTATATAATACTTTCGTATTGAAACACTGACTCTATATGCCTCTTTGTCATACATTATCTACTTTTAGGTACCTACACTTGCGGATAAATATTTTCCTCAGTAATAGTTACTACTGCTTTATATTTAAATATCGAAATATGTCGATATATTTATGATGTCGATTGTTATCCCGTTTTTGATTCTGAATTCGGTAACGCTGCTCTTTCCGATTCCAGTCACGCTCTCGTTTTAGATTTTGCCGCCTCCCTGTCTTGACTCTCGATTCTGCTCCGTCCCGCTTGTAATTTCAATTCCGTTACCGATCACGGTTTCAACTTGAACAAAGCCAGAGCAAACGCTAGTATCATAATGAGATTTGAGCTACGTTACTCGGAGACAGAGTAGCTTTTTATGAGTGAATGAATTTTTATAATCTGTAGAAGCATAAATATGTTGATGAAGTCAAGGCGAAATATTAATTGCTTTTTTGTCAAAAAACGGTTATTTCGGTTAGCGCAGTTCGGTTCAATAGTACAAATAAGCAGACGAAATCGGACATAAATTTTACTTTATTTTCAGAAACCTTTTCCTTCGTGTACACAACAAATCGCCAGTTTCATATTAACCTGATGAATGGCTTAGGTACGCAAAAAAAAAAGACACATACAATATAGTCTATCTCTATGCAAAATTTGATCACAATCTATTCAGTATTTTCGGAGATTACCTCTGACAAACGAACAGACAATTTATCGATCTTTCGGTTTTCAGTCAGAGAAAAAATTTAAAAATGATAATTAGAGATATGGTTCGTCATGGAATAAATTTCATGATAAAATTATAAAAAATGTGATATAGAAATATATTATAGAAAAATAAGAAGGATCTTTTTCTTGTTACAAAAAGTAATCTTCTTCAATTCAAAATTTAATTAAAACCATATTCAGCTGTTTCATAAATTAGCCCGTACAAACAAACGTACTGACCATTTATCAAAATCATCTATGACCTATTATTTAGAACTTATTGTATACCGATTTGGGTCGAGATTAACCAAACTGTGCTTAATTTATAAAAGCATTCAGACAGATAGATAGACATAAATTTTAAAAATGGCAAAATTGGGTAAGGGAGTTCTAAAACGAATATTTACCGCAAATCGTGCCATAAAAAATTGTATGTACAATCAAACGCGACAAATTTATATAAGAGTTTAGATAATTTAAACAACAAACAAAAAATAAAATATATCTTTTTTGTGGAATACTTTTTTTTTTATAATTTCTCTCGGACGTCAAATAAATATAAGATGAGATTTTTCTTACTGAATAAAGTAAAATGTACATTTTCCCAAATGTAAATTGTAAAAGTATTTTCTTTCATTTAACTACATAAAAACAATAAACAATCATATGGAATTCCTTCAAATGTTTTTTTAATTATAGTTTTTCCTTAGATAATAAATAATTTATGTTTCGAATTAATTTTATAACATGTGATAGGGACGTTCTTGTTGTTAATTTGTTATTCTACAGGCGCTTAGAGTGTAATGAATACAGCCGTATGCAGATCAGACCCTTGTTTTACTAGAATCGATTCAACGGTCTACATTGTTTACAAGTGTATGTAAAACATTGTAAAAACTTGACTGTTTACAGTGAATGTTTTTAAAAGATCTAAATTTTAATACGTTTAATACAGGAGACTTAGAAGAATATATTTTCGTAGTATTAAAATAAATATTAAGATAGGTTACTTCACTATTAAATTTCCGTAAATCAACTTAATGAAAATAGTATCAAATGGTACAGTCGTTTATCATACCAAAATGCGCACCCTCGAGCCAAGCGCCATCGGTGTTAATTAGGCGCATTAGACAAAAGAATAGAGGCCGATTGACCCGGTCTCGCCCTTTTAGGTCTGTAATTTATGAATTGTACGCTTCGTTTCAATGCAAAGTTTGTAGTTATACTAATTTATACCTATGAACTATTATTTTATTCGTTCGAAATCTATAATAAAAGTTGTGTTCTCATTGCAGAAGGCCGACAACGGAAAGTACAATGAAAAACAAGGAAAGGGAAGAAAATTATCAGGAAATTACTATGGTCCAAAAATGACGACATTGAAATCAAAATGAAAATTTGTTGAAATAATACTTCTTTTTGTTATACTATGAAAAGAATAGCTACAATGTAACACACCATGAAGTCAGTATGGTCTGATGTTATCCAAGTGATGCGCAAATGACATATACCGTTTCTGCTTATTTGTATAATTATAACGGTTAATTGCGCATGCGTATACTGTCTAATTCAAATAGTCAGTGCCATTATGTCCCGGTGCTGAATCTCATTCTGCTCCCCGTCCCGTTTTACATTTACGTACCGCTAATAGTCTAAGTCTACATAATACCTACTGTTGTTTTAAAGTATAGTAATGAATTAAAATTTAATGAGTTGCGATTTGGTGAACAATATTTTTGTCAATTCGTCTTATAGCGAATGAGGGGCGGGATCTAGGGAAATGAAAATTTATGTTTGTATGTAGTTTTTGATGAGAAATCTGAAAAAAATAATACAAATATTCATTGAAAATAAAAAAAAAACTTAGATCTCAACAACTGGACGCCTATCGTTGCGCGCGCGCTCAAATTGGAACAAATTAACTACAGTGTGCAAAATTTCATTAAGATCGGTTAAATAGTTTCGGAGTTCATCGTCGACCAACAACGTGACATGGGAATTTTTATATTAAGATATATATGCATGTGCAAAAACTGACATTTTTCACTGTTAATAGTGTTTATTTAAACTAGAGAAATATAAACCATTTACGTGCGAAAATTAGTATAAACACACTTTCTGTGTTGTAGTTATATGATGAAAATCTGCGAATGTCGCACTCAATCGCCATGCAGCACTTGACTTTTAACATAAAGGTGTAAAATTCCAGCGACAACAAAATACAAGCGTAAGGGTTATATGAGGTAATCCATTGTAATTTAATGACATTAACAACTATCGAAATATTGTAATACTGGTCATTCCGATTACTTAATGTAACGAGAAAATATATTTCTCTTTAAGTAAAATAATTGCAAGACTTATATTCAAAAAGATAATTTATTTAAAAAACGATTCACCAATGTGAAAGACTAATATATACTAGAATACAATTTTCCTGCTAGGAAAGAATAAAAATACATGTCCCTTTGCCGGTAATCTTAAATGTTTCCTACGTTTGATTGTATATTACGTCTTAATTTTTTATACGAATGTACTGATTTGTATCTATATTATTGATAACAATAAAAATATTTCCAATGGTATTTGATTCACACGACGTAAACATTTACGATAAATAACAGTAACTACATAGCATACAAAGTTACTGCTTACAAAAATAAATTACGTAAGAAGTAAGGTATGCAGTAAAACAAACCTGAAGGTCTGTAACCATAGATTTTTTTTTGCCCGCTTGAAGTCTAAATAAGGAGCAACGACTTTACATGTGCGCGCGCGCAGCCGTGACCTGCGCCGTAATAATAGTTTGAACAAACAAAACTTGGAACTAATAGTGACATACAACCGTAACAGATGCCTAAAAGGATATTTGTCGTGTTGGTTTGGAGGTGAGCGCAGATGGCACCGTTGATAATAGGCTTTTTGATACTACTTGTAAATGTGGAGGTTATTTTCTGTTGTATTAAATTTAATTATGAACATTGTTTCATCACAATTAAAACGTGGTTATCAATGCGTTACTCGATTTAGAGCTTAAACATAACAAAAACCTTAAAAAAAACCGAGCTACGGTTAATTTTGTGATCGGCCCCGAAACTTTGCGCACTGTTTTGAGCAAAAATGTCACGTTTTCGAGTTCAAAACCGGAAATCGTTAGAGATATAAAAAATGTGACCGTTTTCGAAAAATCAACACAGTTATAAATATGAAGATAATTTCGAAAAACATTTTTTTTTTATTCTTTTGACGGAGCTATCTCGAAGTCAATCGATTTTCATTACATTTGCAACAATCGATACACTATTTCATTATAAAGAATTAGACAACATTCTAAAAATAATTCGACTGCAAATGATGTTTTGAAAAACAAACAGTGTTGTTCCGATTTTGCTATATATCGTGATAGACGTTCAAAAGTCATTCAAATAAAACTTTTTTTTTGAAAATAGTGTTTGTAATTTCATAAAATTCACCAACCCGTATCGGTCAAAATTTTTAGGAAATCTAAATTGAGTAAAACTTTTCCGAATAATGGAAATATCATACCGATCGGTCAATCCGTTCAAAAGTTGAGGGCATAATCGTAAAAATAATCAGAATAACTTCCCAGAACCTAAAAACGTCAAGATCTGATGAAAATTCAATTTTTGAAAATCGGACCCAAAAACAGTAACTTTCCAATGTTTCTTTGTTTTGTTATTTACCTTCGCGGTATGTTAAAAACAACAACAATAGGAAGTTAATCGATCGATCATAGCGATTTTTTTTTTGATAAGTTATGCAGAATCTTGTTTAAATTTTTATAATATTTGTTCATTTGGGACACATGTAACCCAAGACTCATCTATACAGATATGTATTTAATAATTCGTTTTCCTGTTCATTATAGTAAAATAAAAATAACCAAGGGACGCGAAAGATGCGTAATAGAATGCAAATTTAATTTTTTATTTCTTCCTGTTGGTCGTTTTGTCTGTTTCATAGTATCGTTTAAGGAACGATCAACAAAGCTTTGAGAGTGATATCTCTAGCAGGACTAGAATCAGGATTAAGAGATTGACCTGCTTTTTCTATGTTGGAGTATTCATTCCTCTCTGATGATTTGAACGGAATCGGGATCCAGATCGAGATGAGCTCAGGATCTTGGATCGACAGCATGATCGGTCAATATTAAACATAAGGGAGTTCATTCTATGTCCACGCAGATGAAGCCACGGGCGAAAGATAGTTATATATATGAAAAGATTGTCATTAAACATTGATGTAGTGTACATGAATATGAAATACAAATTTGAAATCGAACAAAAAATGAATAGAATCGAACCATTACATATAATATATTGTCAGAACTTATATATAATAAGCAGTATTTCTTTATTATTTGCAAAATATTTCGATGTTAATAAAAATACACGAAAAGTTTTACGACTGTCTGTTTTACTTTGATAGAAGCAAATTCATAGATTTCGTCGAGATAAACATCGTGACAAACATATAAGACAACAATTTATAGAAATAATGTACAATAACAATTTACACTGAAACGAAATCTAATTTTTAGCGCTCCGTGTTCTGCATACATCAACTTATTTGGCTGGAAAACGAAAAATTGTATCAAAGATCATTTATATTTTGTATATAATTTCACTATTATACGATAAAATGATAATCATAAGAAAAGTAAACTGCGCTAATACAACCTTGCAACTCCAAAAATATCTAACAAATTTTAATTTATCCTTTATATTGTATCTCAATAAAACATATCAATCTCTTTGTGCATGAATATGGCAACAGTCACGTACAATTAAAAAAGTTTTTGAAAGATTTGGAGTGGTACAGCTATGTTGTGGTCAATTTGACTACAGTGCGAAAATGGACCGGCTCGACATGTAAAATGCCACACTCTCACAGAATACAGACGTTAAGTAAGAGCTTCAGCTATGTATTTCGTCAAGTGAATGAGTGTCCCGGTGGGTCATTCCTCTTCACTGACATTTCATTAACCTCCCTTCATTAGATACCCTATCACTATCAAGAGGCCGTCAATTCACTGGTAAATTCTCTGAGATTGAGAGTGTCCATGGCCGGCAATGACCACCTGCTCTCTGTTGGCTCGCAATTTCTTTTGTCCATCAAAAATGTTATAAAAATAAGATTATTCAAAAAGGTTTTGTTGTTTAAAAATGGATAATATTCTGAAATGGAGATATATGATCTGGATTACATTTTGTCAAGTTAAGTATTTTTATTTTTGAAGGCATCCAGTATTATTGATTTTAAAATGATATTAATGTTATGATTGTCTAATTACGCATATTAGTGCTCTTCGTGTGGAGACAAACATTATTGATATGATCACCCCAACATGAATTCTCGAGACGAGCAGTGCGTATCCTTTACTTTTCAAAACATAGGATCAATACAAAATTGTTTAGAATTCGATCGTTTTTAATCGTTTTTATTCGTGTTTTGCGTTAGTCAAGCATACTATACATACGAAAATTTGTAGGTCTACGCTTGAACGATACCGCCGGCGTTTCCACTTAGGGTAAGCGAATACGACGAGCATTGAAACGTATGTAAGTACTCGGTTTTCTATTAATACGAGCGAACGTCAATTATCGTGCGCGCGAGAAAGTCTCGCTCTAATTAGCCGCCTGATCAACAACGATCGAAATTTTCAACGGAAAGCGGATCCCCGACCGGGGAAGGCGTACGGCGGCCGTAATTGCCAATTACGGGCCAATAATAGAATCGACAGGCTGTACGGCCGCGGGGCCGGGCGGGCCGCCGCGACCGGTCGCCGCGCGCCCGCGCCGGCGACCCTCGTCCGGGCCGCGGGACCCGGGACGGCCGCGACGGGGGCGTATTTTTAGAGAACCTACCGGTGAACACCCGTCAAAAGGTCGGCAGGCCCGCGCCGACTATATCCGGATCGACTGCGCACTTAAATCTATACACGGGGGAAGTCGGCGTGCTGGCCGTTCGACTCACCGGGCTTGTTGTCCCGAAGCGTCTCTCGCTTGACGGACCGACGGGTATTTGTGAACGCATTGGGCGCACGAGTTGGATAATATTTCGTCCCGTCGGGTTCCGATCGCAGCGCTGACTGACGCGTGCGCTTCCGCTATCTACTTTCATTTCGAATCGAGATGCTTGGACGTTGAGTCTACGACGTTGACCCAGGACGGCTTGACCGCCGTCTTACATTTCTATGCTTAGTACTTTACGTGCGTCCACTTAAAAGTATATTAACTACAAATTAGTGCAAACACAATACTGAAATCGTTGATTATAGTTCAGTTAAGTTGTTTATCGCTTGTCTTTCGGTAAGGCCCTCTCCGCACTACGCCGCACCACGTTTTCTTTTCTCGTAATTCTGTAACACATTGAATCTTATGGAAGTCGCCGCACTAGCGATTAAAAATGTGCTCAGAATAAATCTGTAATTTGATACAAATTTAATGCGATGCGGTGCGGATTTATTTCCCCACAAATTTCACTTCGCAGTGCGGACAGGGCTTAACAGTAGACACTGGTTTATTCAAACATTTGTGGCCACAACTGTACAACTCTAACTCGGGCGGCAGCTATCATACTAGCTGCCGCCCGCGACTAGTAGATTTTGTTTTCGTGGGAATTAGATATTTTTAGGCAGTTAAAAGTAGCTTTCGGAGGCTTATGATACTTGTACACGAGGAGGATGGCACAAATAGTTAGGATAGTCTTTACTCATTAATTTCATACTGACGGATATATACCATCATACTAATTATTTAGTGATAAATTTGAAAATGGAAAATTTTGAAATCAATAAAATTTTTAATGGTTTCTTTTGATAGAATTTGATGGGAATTTGCTTGCAACAATGGAACATAGTCGACGTGATTTACGCACTATGATGTATTATGATTACACAATAAGGTTTAAAGGCGCAAGAACGTTTTGAAGTATTGGTTACCACTTTTCATGAGTCTGTTCGTTCACGAGCAGCAGCTTCTAAACGGTTTTCTGAGTTTAAAAAAGGACGGTGTACTTTTGAAGATGAAGCGAAGACGGGTCGGCCGCCAACCGCAACCAGTCAGTCAGACAATTAGTAAAGATAATGTTCAAGAAGTTGAAAAATTGATCCAAGTGGTAAGAATAATTACATAAACAGACCTTGAGCGAGAACTGAGTATTGAATCAGCGACCATGCAAACCATTATTCACGATCACCTTTTTCTCCATAAGCGTTGTTTGAGATGTGTGCCGCACAAATTGACCGATAAGTAGAAAGACCGTCAGGTAGATTGATGTCGATTCACAACAGAGAAAGTCGACAGAAGAAGGAAAAAAAACTTATACAATATACTTATCGGTGACGAAATATGACTGTATAACTGTGATCCTGAAACAAACCAAGAATCGTTCGTATGGTGCTATGAAAATGAACCAATGTCGCAGCGCGCGACATACAGAAACTAATAGTCGCTACATTTTTTTTCCTAAGGCCGATTATATTACTATTCTGTCGCAAAATAGTCAATTTTAAGTGTTATGGGACAGTTCGTGCCGCAGCAGTGTTATCAACTTAGTGTGACAAGCAACCGAAGTCACGAATCCTGTACCTTCTTTGACACCATGACTACATCGCGCCGCACGCGTCCGCCAGAACAATTATTTTTATAAATCAAAAATTTTGTCCATTCTACCTAACGCACTATATTGCTAAAGAAATCAAAGGATGATTTGTACTTCTTTTCTAAAATCAAAGAAAAATTGAAAGGCAAATGATTTGAGAGCAAGAAAGATTCACTGGTTACTAATAATTCCGAAATTTCTGAGGTATCTCAGAATAGTGGTCAGAAGTATTTCGCAAGTGATTTAAACGCATGGAAAAGTAAGTATACACATGTTCGATTTAAATACTTTGATAAGATAGGTTAATAGTTAATAATGTATATTATAACATTTGAGTATCTAGTTTTTTTTTTCACATATTCCTCAAATTCATAGTAGCAAAATTCATAATGTTCAAACTATTCTCTGATTTCATCTACATTAAAATAATGAAAATGTATCCAGTCTGTCTGTCGATCTGTTTATTTACCGGTCTTCAAGACTAAACCGCCGAATCAATCGAAGTGAGATTCCGCACAGAGGCGGCTTAGAACCCGGAGAAGGACTTATGCGGCTATTACTACAACGAAATTTTTTAACGCGATAACGAAATCCCCACAAACGAAATCGCGGGCAATATCTACCACAAAATATTACTGCCCATACACAAATTGTAATATTCTTCTCTGCGGAATAGATTTTTGAATTTTGAAAAGCACCAAAATAAGTACTCACGAGCAGTGAATTATTTAAAGTAAATTTACAGAACTTCAGCGTAAATTACTCCTTTGTCTCTTTATGGTATAAGTATACGTCGCCCCGCCGCCAGTCACCGCAGCGCGCGGCACTCGCGTCACCTACAGTTTGCCAGATTGCTTGCTTGACGTTTATAATTATTGCTCCGGGCCTTGAGGTCGAAGCGTGGTGTTACGTAGCCACGTATTATGTAGCCACTATATTAGTATGGATTGCGTTATTATATAATGGAAGTAATCATTTTCTAAAGAACAAATGATTTCTTAAAATACTTACCACTTGAACGAAAAGCCGTTGACATAACTGGTAAACCATATAATTTTATGTATTCTATGAAAATTGTATTAATGCCGCGATCATAACGTTCGTGTTGATAGTCGCTTATTGATATTAAAGTTATATTCTGAAAATGTGGACGACCCAATGAACTGGGAATGAAAGCACCCAAAACCGACGAGCTGGCATAAAATGATTGATGAATGTCAGCGAAGCAAAAGAGCTAAATGTGTAAAGATCGCACGAAAGTGGGTGCTGTGGTTCCTCCTACTTCTTTAGAAAACAGGCGTGAGGTAATTATCTTTTATTAGATTGATTTCAGTATCTCTTTTATTTATGCAATGAATTATTTTTATTATTAATTAAAGATTAACAAGAACAGCAGAGAATATATGAAAAAAAAAACTGAAAATTGAGATGCTCTCGCTGCATTATCAATGCCAGTTCTAACGTTACGGTGATCATATCAGCAACGGCAGATCCTAACGGTTTAACAGTTCGGATAAAAGGGACAGATAAAGCAGATTGAATGTGTTAAAACACTGTTAGTTCTTTTCTTCCGATGAAATGATCGATGCGAAATTCAAAATCGATTTTTGATTGACAGCATCATATCTCTAGTCCGATAAATCGTAAATCGAGTGTGGTCGGATTGTGCAGAAACGCTATTTCTCATAAATTTTTCTTACTTTATAATAGTGCAGGAATCTATTGCAGCCAAAAATACTTGAACATATCTCTTCATTTATTCGTGAAAAAATATTTTATGCATTCTTGACTCGTTTATTAAGTTAATATGAGAATCTTTTATGCTTTTGAATAGTCAATTTTGTAGTCTTGTGTACGTAAGTTTCTTCAAATATGATAGAAAACCTGCCAGCTCCAGCACGTCACCGTCCGTCTAATTTAATGTGTTGTATCATACCCAACTGCTGAAATATTGTTAGTCATTCTTCTTAGTTCAAACTAGCGTTCCGTCCGTGGCTTCACTCGCGTGGAATTCGGTCCACTGCATAAAGTTTTTGTCGCAACTTCACCCCCATCCTGATCCACCAGTCCACTCCCCTCCCAACCCTTTCTTTGTTCTTGTATATTATTCGAAAAGTCGAGCGCATCGTGTTCAGAAGGTCAAGTGTATGATTTTTTTCAATATTGTCGTTCGTTCGTTTATTTTGACATATATAGATCTTCGACACTAACAATCATTATTTTCTCTGTAGCAGAAGCTACAGTCCGAGAACAGACTAGATCTATAAATTAAAACAACTTTTTTTTCATCTGATTTAAATGAAATAAAGTATATATGCTGCTCCAAATCATGTTCTATCTATCCGTGAAACTCGCATTAAAATCCATTTACTGATTTCAGAGATGTGCGAGAACAGACATACAGGCAAATAAATGAATAAAAAATCGTTGCTCTCTCATGTTACCTTTTTCTTATCGTCCCGTCTCCATTTCTCGTACACACCTTCTATGTGCAGACATACTGTTTTCAAATGTATTGTTATAAGTATAGATTTAAGAGTTTTGAATATAGAGCTTTTTACGCTGGCCGAATGCAAGTCGAGGGTTGCTAATGATCGACATCATCGATGCAATAACAATGTCCGAGAGCGATAGCTCAACGTGCTCTTCAGGGTATGGAGTGAGTTGCTTATTTGATCGAAGTCGATAAATAACTCATCAATCATCTTGACCATGGTCAAAATCGATTCTGATGCCTTCTCGTTGGAATATTACAACTTTTAAACACTCATTTGCCCACCGCTCATAATTACAAATATGTAAACCGTATTTGCTGTTATAACATAAATTCTAGTCGTACAATATATAGTCTAGACAAACTTAATTAATGCAGTTTGAAGTCTTAGCGCTAGTGAAGTCTAACGAAACTTCCTCGCTATTCCAGGAATATTATTACTGCGCACGCGAACGCATAATACACGTATTCACGGATGTATTTAAGTTAAGCGAGAAATGTTAGACCTACAGACTAGAAAGACGAGATTGCTGAGTTTTATCTATGTCAATGGTTGAATTTAAACCTGGTATACTTCCTCTAAAATCAAGCTACATTAATGAAGATCTACGTTGTTGTAGCATTTTTTATTATTTTAGATATTCCGTATTGAAATTTCCAAGACTATAGAAAAGTTACAAATCAGTGATTTTCAGTGTCACTAAATCAAAACCATCGTTATTTATCGTAATAAAATACTCGACATAAAACTTCTTTCGTGACGTCTTTTAACATCAATTTTAATAAAAAATCACTTTTTAAAATGAATATTGACTTTAGAACTAACCTGAAAAAGTAACTTTCTGTTAAAAGTGAATTTAAAAAGAGCTCGAGGACGAGGCGCTTAGAATTGAAAGACATGAAGGACCGAATTGGCAACATTGCGAACACTTAAAAATCTTTTACTAGAAGAATCTTCTTTCATAGACAAAAATCCAGGTAAAACTAAGACTTTTAGAACTACGGTGACGTTACCAACTCTGGCTTTCGTCGTGTAACTCTTAATCACGTAAGATAGAGAAGAATGAACGCCTCACATTGTCAAAACATTATTACTGTCTGCATACGTACTGGCTGCTATTATTTTAAAGTAATGTAAGATCGGTTCTTAAAGAAAAAGTGCGGTTTCATGGTACGCTATATCAATAAGAGAGATTAATATAAACATGTAAATAGAATTGAATAATGAATTTATAATTTAAAGAATTTTTATTCTCGATAGGTTAAACAACCTCAATGTTTATGTATTTAGCAAAACAGTGTTTGCTTAAAGAACGTTAATTTTAAAAATAAAAAAACACTAATTCAAAATTCTTTACTTATGCTTGGAATCACTTTTTTCCATATAATGTAAGAAAGGTTTATAGAACATCCAAGAAAGAAGCTGTGCTATTTGATTTTATTTTGATAAAACTAACGGATTGAATATGCGGTTCCGCAACGCTATAAATATCATCGATGTATGATTATGTGTTTGATTTTAAAATCACACCTATTTTACAAGAATAGTATACATTCCTTTTTTTGACTCCCTTACTTCACTGCATGCATCATCAGTTTTATGGAAACTCGTCAGTTTCGGTGGTCTAAATTTGGTTCTTATTTAATATACCACTAATTTGGTACGCAGAGTAAATCTAAGGCGTTTCTCATCGATCCACATATTTCCCTCTATGAATTTCTTTCGTAAGTGCTCTTATTACATAGTCATCATTGTATGGTAGTAGCGGACCTAGATGTAGGTGGCATGTGAGACATCCGGCCTCTGTGCTCAGTCTCGCGAATGTGGGTTCCCGTTGTAATCGAAATTTAGTTGTCGAATATTACAATCCAAGTTGGCGTAAAACAAGAGAATAGGTAGTACAGAAGGTGAAGAAGGAAAATGTAGACGAGGGCTCACGTCGAAGTGCAAAAGCCTCGATAGTGATAGAAAGCGGATTGTCATAAGTAATGTGATAGAGAGCGTAATAAGATTCGTAAGGAGCGATATTGAAGAAGCGATCAATAAACACTGGTCTCCTTACCTTTTATTGAAATAAATGCACTCATGGACTTCATCAAATCAATCAACAATTTTGACTACTTGTTGCGTTGGGATTGTGGATTCGATTCCCGCATAAGATAAACATTTATTTATTTGATTAAAAATTAATGTTTGTCTGAGTCTGGATATTTATATGTATTACAGGTATATATTTACAACAAAAAAAAGTATGTATGTAGTATATCAACTGTCTGGTACCCATAGTAGTACAAGCCTCGTTGTCTTAGTTTGGGACCAGACGGTCCCATGGTGTATATACGAGTATGTTCAAAGATATTATTATTATTATTATCAAAGACCCGAGGAATAATCTCCAGAATTACGCTCCAGAGTGGTGGACACGCCACAAAATAATATGAAGATTAGAAAAATGGCAACGGTCTTCTAAAATTTTTCCATCTATAAAACATTGGCTGCGTTGAAGAATTGGAGTGAACAGCAGTAAAAAACGGCCTAGAGTCTGTATATGGCTGGTTCTGCTAAATTCTTTTTAAAAACTATTGATACTGCGGTAAAAACTTACGAAGAAATCACAAAGTAGCATGAAAATGATGAATTCAAATGCGAAATAAATTACGTACAAATATTTTTAAATACAAAACAACAAGAAGCCGACTTAGTCGAGTATTTTAATAAAGTAAAAAGGCTAACTACAAAAGCAAAAATCAATGAAGAAAGCATAACTGTTATAATGTTCCTGTACAGATTATCAAACCATTTTTCGCATATCACTCGCGGAATTAAAATCAGCCATTACGAACTATAAACAAGTGTATAAAGAAAATCGGGACACTACTTATGACTTGCCAATAGAGTGGGAAAACAAAGGAGCTTCCCAGGAATACCTTACAAGCAACGAGTTGATCGACATAAGACCGCTACAACCGGCCAGGACGGAAGCTCGACCATACTGGTTTCGCGACCGCAGTGACGGACGACGCTACGTGGCATTATCAAACTGGCACCAAGTTGATTAAGGAGACAGAATGCGACCTCAAGCTCAGACGAGGGCGGTAAATCAACTACGAAACGGTAGCCGTTGTTAGATGAAGCCACCCACCAAACGAACACCAGCAACACGTACGTAAAGGTTGCGGTAAAAGAAGGTAATGTGCACACTTGGTTAGATTCTGGGGCTGATGTGAGCCGTGTCAAAGTAAATATTATAAACATTAATAATATTAGGAAATGGTCAAACTCCCAAGTTATATTGAAAGGAATAAATGGGTCAGTTTTAGAATTTACCGGGATTACGTCTCTTGACTCTAAATCAATGAAACCAAGTTTAAACACACATTTTATGTTGTAAGGGACTTACACTTAGATTTAATTTTAGGGACGGACTTTATGAGATAAAATGCAGTTGTACTAGATTACAATGAAAGTAAACTTGTTTTCAGTAAGAAAGGATTGGATGCACTGCTTATCTCACACACCAGCGCGCATTCACAAGAAGTTGCCATCAACTGCGATGACGTATTTCGACACTGAGTTGATATGAATTAAAGATACTTATCGGTGTGCAATCCAGCCCTGATTCCCATGCCTGAGAAGCAATGTACGGTAGGTAATAGGTAGTTGAATGTAAATAAGGATTTGCCTGTCTGTCAGCGACATAAACTGCAAAGGGTGTTGTCGGACTACTTTAATTATTTTACGTTCGAGATTTCGCAATTGGGCAAATATTCAAATTTCGGAGTAGAAATCAAAACGCAAGATGAAGTACCGGTCCATAAGCCGCCATATAGAGTATCCATGGAACAACGTGATATTATTCAAAAAGTAGTACAACGAATGATAGATAATGGAGTTATTAGACATTCCAAAAGTCTTTATGCATCTCCAGTGGTATTTATTTGTGAAAAAGCCAGAGGACACATGGGGATTTTGCGTAGATTTTAGAAATTTAAACAAATAAGTTATTTCATATTCGTATCTCATTCAGAGAATAGAAGATTTAATAGTGTATTTATGTAAAGCTAAATATTTTGCTACTTTTGACTTAACATCGGGGTATTGGCAGATGGTAATGAGTGAGAAGAATAGGCCGTAGACTGCATTTGTAACTCTTTCAGGAATTTTTAGATTTAACGTGGTTCCATATGGATTGCGGACGAGTCAGGCCAATTTTCAGAGAATCATGGATACCCTTTTAGCAGAGATTAAGTATAGAAATAGCAAAGTGTATATAGACGATGTAGCAGTGTATGGGAAAAAGAGATGATGAATTTTGTAGAAGTATTGTAGAAGCGTTAAATAGAAATAGAGGTAGGGATCGACACTTTTTTGTGAGAAACTAAATTTAATATAGAGAATAGATTGGTTAGAGCATAGACAAGAGGTAATAGTTTTGCCGAGGTGCAAGTCGGATGAGGTGTTGAAAGAAGTGCAAGATGAACCTTGAACAGGGGACATTTTGGATTAACAAAAACATTTGCAAATTAGAGAGATATTTCGTAAAGAATGCTGAGAAAGAAGTGGAGAAAGATACCGTGTATGTTTCGAAAGAAAGAAAATGAGCAATCAGGCAAGATTACAACCAATTACAGTACAATATCTTAAAAAAAGATTTGAATCGATGTAGTCGAACCCACTAGGAAGTCCATGCGCGGTAATTAATATATAACAATTGCTGTAGAATATGTCTCGAAACATGTTATCACAAAAGCTATTTCGCGAGTTACTGCTGAAGCGGTATCAGATTTTTTACTAAACGAAATATTTTGTAAATTTGGTTCCATACAGGATATAATATCCGACCGAGGAACAATTTTTTGCTCGAGGATTGTGACAGACACGATCGGAGCATTTGAGGCAATATCGCAAATTGCTACTGGGTTTCATTCGCAAACATATGGTTTGATAGAAAAAATTCATAGAACGCTTTAGCAACTATTATCAGTGTATGTCGACAATAACCAAAGAGATTGGTGTACATTTCTACTGCTAGTAACATTTTCGTATAATGTAACTGTACAGTACTACAGGGAAATTTCCCTATATATTAATGTACAGCAGACAGCTAAACTTCCCTTTAAATAACGGTCAGTTGGAAAACATAAATAGATCATATAATAAAATGGTTCAGGGACAAGAATTTGTAAATAAAATTATTAATATGGCTCTTGTAAATATTAGAAACAAACAGACGAAACACAAAATTAGGTACGATAGGAGTAAGAAATGTTCAGAGTTTCGTGTAGGAGACTTGGTAATGGTATACATATACCATTACCAAGTACATACCTAGGTACATACCTGGAAGGGTGAAAGAGAAAACCTTTAAGTTAATGCGATGTTATATAGGGCCATATAAAATTGTAGAAAAATTATCGAGCGCTACATATAAAATAGAGTCGCTCAATGAACGAATGTGGGATATAGTTCATGTATCTCGGTTGAAAAGGGTTCCACTTAGATAATAGGGAAATCTAATATTTACAAACTGTGAGTAGACCTCGGACGTTGACAGAATGCATATGTGACATAATAGCTATAATAACAATTATGGTTATTGCACAATAACATTTATAACACTGAAAATATGTATAGTAAATAGCTGGAAAACGAATTATTTTATTTGAACTTAGTTTATAATGAAATATTAGGATAAATACGAGTTAAATAATTATTGCCCTGCAATCCAATTAAATAAAACGTAATGATAATAAAATAGTATCAATTTTGTAACTTGATATGTTGTTCTTTTTATGTTACATGTCGCGTGCAAGAAGTGATGGACCTCCAGGCGGCCAGCGCCCTGCTCAGCATCTGAAGGCACGGTAGAAAAACAGGAATATGAAGTAAAACCTACCGTGATCTATTTTTAATTGTTTAAGGTTATGTGAAAGAGGTGAGGTATAGAAGGGAGATTCCGTTTGTGAAGGGAGGCAACTATGGTCGTAGAGTTGCGATGGTTCATCCGTGCGGTTTGATTTCTGACATGAACTGAATCAGGCATGACGGGTGATGGTATGATCAAAATTGTTTCCTCACATAACTCATAGTTTCAGATGCTGAGAACACTTAAAGGCAGGGTGGCACCGGAACAGTGCTGGCCGAACCACTGCGGCTCAAAGGCGGCCGACATATGGTAACTCCACAAACCTTCGAAACGTCCACATACTCCCATTTTTTTTTTGCTAATATTGTTTTTTTACTAGAAGTTCTTTTATACAATTAGTATGTTTAGTCCCTCTATATGATTGTCTACCTTTTTGACCGGTTTTTGGTAAACAATTTCACCCTGGCAGCATGGCTACGCATCTTTATGCAGAAATAATAACCATATAGTCACCGTAAACGATTGAAATCATAAATCGAAAGCCATGCCAAAGGATATAGTGTGACCTTAACACACCACTCTTCATGCGCTAGGTTCCGCATTTATATAGGGCCCAGTATGTATATTGTTAATTACTAAGAGGCTTGTGCACGAAAAAAAAACACTAACTTGTTAGATTTTTTTTTCCAAGCGCGGGAGGATGGGATGATTGATCTAGGTGTACTCGTAGGTGGCACGTGAGCTATCCGGCCTCTGTACTTAATCTCACGAATGTGGGTTCCCGTTGTAATCGAAATTTAATTGTCGAATATTAGAATCCAAGCTGGCGTAAAACAAGAGAATAGGTAGTAGAGAAGGTTAGGAAGGAAAATGTAGACGAGGGCTCACGTCGAAGTGCAAAAGCCTCGATAGTGATAGAAAGCGGATTGTTATAAATAATATGATAGAGAGTGTACTGAAATTCGTAAGGAGCGATATTGAAGAAGCGATCAATAAACACTGCTCTCCTTACCTTTTATTTGGATAATTGCACTTCTGGACTTCACCTAAGATCCGAGGAATAACCCCCAGAATTATGCTCCATAGGTGGATTTTATCATGAATCTTTTCGCAAATATTCATAATCTCCTTCTTTTCTAGAAAAAATTTGGCAAAGTAACTAACAAAAATATATAATTTAAAATAGACTTATAAATAATATAGACACAACCCTTATAAATGCTCGGCCAGACTGCAAGCGCGGACTCGATCGGGTCGCCGGCCGCGCAATGCGCAGCGATGCGGTACCTACTGATATACCTACAAGTCATCTATTCTAAGGTTATCAGTACGACATTTATGCGTAGATGTTCCTAAGCTATTTTTGTCAGAAACGGCTACTTCAATGACTATGGTGTCGTTGGCAATTTTTTTTCATAATGGAAGGCGATAAGGAATATTTGCAAAAAGATGTATAATAAAATCCATCTACTCGACTTTAGAAGTGGAATTATTTTGATTGATTGGAACCACGTAGAAAAAGTTGTAAGAATAAAAAAGGAGTGGGGTCAAGTCGAAATGCGAGCATGGACCCCAAGAGTAATGTGAACACGAAAATATTGCAGTATATAAATAAAATAAAATACATCTAAATAATGAGTTAAACAAAAGCTATGGACTACTCGTGAGTGGTATTGATTGACGTTATATATCACGTCTACTGCGTTGATTCTATTTCTGTATTCCTCATACCATACCCATTTTTATATACCATCCAAACATTTTATTAATCCACTAGCAATATATTTCAAACGGCTAAACCATGTGTAAGCCATCCTCTGGCGGTGGGAAGTAGGTATAACGGCGGTTTAATCCGCCAAACGACCTGCGTGCACACATAGTATATGTTTCAAACATCGTTTCAGAGCGAATCACGTCAATAAATGGCTTTAGCGATCGCAGCGAGCAAAATGTCTTTGCTTATACGCATCCATCATTCGCTCTCTGCTTCATCTTTCTTTTCAACTTCTGCTTCCTCAAAGTATTAACATGACAAATTGGACATCTGGCACATTATGTTAGCTTTAAAAATATGCTTATAAATTCATCGCTCAGTCATCGACGTCATGTCATGTCAGATCTCTGTTTTTTTTTTCTAATAAATTTTTAAGTAATCTATTTTTTATCGGAGCAATATGTTTGATATGTGACTTATGCATAAGACAGGCTTTTTTTCGGAGATTTATAAGATACTATAGAATCTTTTTTGTTGTTACGCTATATGATTTTATTATATGATTTTATTATTTGACAGAAAAATGAAAATTTCTTTATTAATTCGCAATGCTAAATTATTTTTTTATCTCACATGGTGTGATTCATTGCTAATTATTAAAAACCTGCCAATGTATTGCACATTGCTAAAGAATGTTTAATCAGTGCACCTGTAATAAAGATTAATGTTTTGAAGTTAAAATTTTTACCATCAAAAAAAATATTTTTTTTTTAAGAAAACTCCATAGAAGTCCATATTTTGTACATATATTTAGTCTTGTAAACGACAGAAAACTTTAATAGATTTTTATTTGCTTGCTAGTTTCTCCTGTTTAACTTTATAAACGGTAAAACAAATTACAACATTGTTCATCGTAAGAAATTAAGTTTATTTTTATTTCTAAGAGACTATGTAGTTATTTACTATATGTATTCTATCAATAGATCGGACACAAATCCTTCGGTTGGCGTCAACAAAAACTACTTACACAAAAGGTCAGCTCTTCGGAAAATGTATTTATTTATAAGGATCACGTAACTGCCTTTGTGTTCCGCTTTTAAAACATCGTATATGCTTTACCTTCACAGAAATCGTATAATTTCGTCTTGAATTTACGAGTAGCTTACGCATTTGGTCTATTGTCTTATTTTTCAAAAGAGTTCCTATATTCACATATTTTTGGGATGCAAATATCGTACTGCGGAACACCGAGACTTTCGTATAAACAAAATCTAGCAACGCTTTTACACTTCCGCGAGCAATACGCATATAAGATTATCAACTCGCCTCTCCCGCAGAAGAGTCGTCCTATCATCGCATTCCTAATTGCATAGTTTTAAAAGTAAATTTGAACTAATTCAAAACGTCATAAAAGTTATTATTTATCGAAGATGCATAGAAAAACGAATACGTGGTCGCGGCAAATTCATATCCGGAAACCTATGACATTAGTCGATCTGACTGTGACAAGTGAACAAACAATGCTAGCCGTACGCCGCCCGCACTTACAGGCTGTTCGAGTTTTGACTTAAGCAACATATATTTAATTTAATATATTTACTTATCTAGTTGTCTGAACCGAATTATTAATTAAAAAAAAAAAATGTCGTTCAATTCCGGGGATTATTTATAAACGTAATTAATATGCATCTCGTTTAGCAGTCAAATATTACGTATACTTATTCCTTTATTTCTAATAATTTCTGGGAATCAACCTCATTTACTAAACTACTAATTACCTAAACGGTCCGAATGTAATGGAAACGTAACATCTCATAGCCAATGTAATGACAAAAATCATTACTGACTTCGAATACAAAATTAAACTCGTGAATCGCAGCTCATACGTGAACGCTCGAATGTCGACTTCCATTCGCGACGCTACGCGCTTGGCGGTTTAAATTGACAAAACACCAGACACCATTAACTAGAAACGGTATATCGACCGAAGTGATCTTCCACCGCAATCGTAAATAACACTCATTTCGACAAAAAATGTCAACATATTTATCGAAACGCGGCGTTAACTTACGTTTTGCGACTTTGTTCTATGATCCGATTCGAATGCGCGATATCGAATTGACGTAACATTTATATTGTTTATAAATGCAACAAGCATTCTGAATTGACGCAACACTCTGCTCATATATAGGTACCGATAGGTTCCATACGCGAACTCTGACGTATGGACTTACATGTAAGATAGTGTACATTATATAATTTAATGTGTGCGACAGCAGATATCATAAAAACTTCTCCTGTACCTACAGGAGGTAGGTACCGTTCTATATATATATCGAAGCGAGGACCAAAATTTTGGTGCTAAAGTAAATATCACGTTTAAAGTACTTAAGTCTCTGTGCGTACTATTGTCTCGTATTTTATGGAAAGGGTAACATTAAATTAAAGTTTTGTAATTGTAAGCTGATTCAGCATATTTTTGAATAGATCAAACAGGCGAGTCTAAATAGTTTCTTTTTCAGATCATAATTCTGTTTTCTTTACAATTAAGTATACAAATATATTAAAGGTATCGAAGATGATAAGTAAAAATTTGCATTCTTCTTGTTCGTGAACTCTTTTATGAATCTATATACAGGCTGTTCGCGTCCATATTTAAAACCTCTTCAGGGAATATTATACACGATGTAATTAAACATGAAACATAGGAATCAAATTCAATACGACTGTAATTCAACCCGAAAATAAAAAAAAATGTGTATCAATTTCGCAAGAGATACCAAGTAATTTATGTCATCAATCGAATGTGCCGAATCAATCCGTTGCCGATGATGTTGCGACACTAACTACAAAAAAGAAATCGAATCTTCGACACCCATCAGCGCCGCTCATCGCCCATCGGCATGTTTTCGTTGGCGAAGCTCGTAACGTGCGATAACCACGTCCCGCGTCCGATTTTAACTGGACGTATAAACATCCATAAACGCACATCGCAACGTTTAGTACGTACGAAGATTCGCGTTAACCTTGCGCGCGCGACCAATCGATGAATCAATCGCAACCAGAAATAGACCAAAAGCTCCGCGGCCCGCCGCGCCCGGCACTCGGGGGGCCCATTCACTTTACGCTGATCCCCGTTCTACATCGCCCTCCGTCATTGCATTAGCCGGGTTGTGCCGCGTCGAAAGGAAGTTTCTTACCGATACGTACAGAAAGATAGATATTTCAATAATCGTACGTTTCGCTCCGTGTTTCTTTGTGTCCGTAAATCACATAATATCTCGATGTGATGTCGTCTTTTAAATGGATTTATATCTGTGCCGTTTCTCGACGACGTCGCTGTGCGTTTTATACAAATTTAGCAGTGCTCTTTTCTCATCCCTGTTCTGCTCTTTATACCGACGCCGGTCTCGACGTCGATGTTAATCCGCCATTCCACAATGACAATATATATTTTTTTGTATTATATAATCTTTTTTGGACAAAAAGAGTTCAATGTATAGTAATTAGAAAAGAATTAGGATTTTATATAATTGTAGGAGAAAATTTATCTTTATGCAAAATTTTATTACAATTCATTCAGCCGTATCGGAGTCGTCAAAACGAACAAACAAATAGACACTCAATTTTATTAAAATACAGACCCATAAAAAATTTCACTTATAAAAACATCAGTTCGTTTTTGGTGTAATTTAAATTTGAAATAGTACCTTATGACGTGCATGAAATTAGTACCAGGTGTAAAAATAAATTAATACGACTGTATGTATCGTTTGTAAAAAGTTAATAATTATTTGTCAATCACGAATCATTTTTCTTTGCAGAGTTATTTTCGTCAGAAGAATCAAAATAAGTAAACTAATTTCCAGTCGTAAACTTGCTTATGTCGCTTTACAGGGCATGTGTGCACAACTGTACCTCGCTTATGTTAAAATATGTAATCTATAGAAAAACGAAAGCAAAAGATACTTGTATAGCTTCTTCTCATTATAATTTCAAACGATAAGTCAATTCTCGCAAAAAAAAACGCAGCAGTTCGATAGTCTTATAACCATCGAAATGGTATGTTTATAATTCTTGGATTTTATGGTTCTTTAATTTTTATAGGGACTTTAACTGTCAACGTCTGAAAACTGTAACTTAAATCCGACTTGAACGCTAATTTTAGTTGCGTTTCGGAAGCGTCTCTGTCTAAACATTTGTTATTTTTTTATTTTATTTGAATCTGCGAACACTTTGGAGAAGTTAGACAGTTACGGAATGATACTTAAAATTATTAATAAATTTTCTTTGCCAGATCGATACTTTATGTTTTAACTGCAATAACACTAAAACTGTAAGCTAAGGCTTTGTTAAATCTAGATAGACTTTAGGGCGTTCCTATTTCGTAATGTACAACCTCGTAGAATTTCAACGGCCGCTCCGCTTGAAATTAACAGAATAGACCTTGACACATTTCCTAACTCAAACTAAAACCCTTCGAGGATATCTCGAGACTAAACTAACAACTCTCACTCGAACAATGAACTGTAAATGTTACTAAGTAATATGTAAATCTCACTGTCAGAGCCTGCGAAATAATATTTGTACAATGTTACGTAAAAAAATACTGAAATTCTTCAGTTAAGGCAGGATATCCTATTAATATTATAAACGCGAAATTTGTAACGATAGATGGATATTTGTTACTTTTTCGTGCAAAAACTGCTGATCATATTTCGATGAAACTTAATTCAGGCAGTAGCTTAAGCATCAATATAACATATAAGCTATAATTGAGTAAAACACTAGCATTTCGCCGCGATTTCGTTCGCGCACTTGTATTATTGAACTGCTATACCGATTCTACAAGTTTTTCGCTCGTGCAAAGCTGTACCGTCCCAAAGAAATATAAGCAATATTTTATTATATTATTAACGTTTTTCATGTTACGGGTTGATATAAATCAGAACAGTGATTGATAGTGGTAAATACAACAAAAGTGAGATGGGGAGGACAATCGAGAACGTGAATTGTGGAACGAGAACTAGAATTAAGAGTTGAACGGGGTCGAAATAAAAAACAGAACTGAGGCTAGAATTGAAAGCGGAGACGAGATTGGGGTTTACGGCAAGATAGATTAATATAATAAATGAAAGAGTACATTCTATGTCTACGCAAGCGTAGCCGAGGGCAGAAAGCGAGTATTTTATGATATTTTATACTATAGAATTATTTATTATAACCAAGTATGCTATAAGATTACCTATTATCAACCGGAAATTAAATGCCCAACGCAATGCGGTTAGTACGCTGGCCTGCGACAGACAAAATGCAATTTCGCGCACTGGCTTTCATGTCTAAGTGCTTTTTAACGCAGAATATTGAAACTAAAACTATGAATCGCGTCAACGACGAATGGAAATATTGTGAAACAACGGTGTCGGAGAATCTTTGCCAGAATATTGAAGGATATGAAGTTCCTGGCAACTGTTGAGCTAGTGCATGAGGTCCAAATTATAATACCCCGATCTCGAGGACATACTTCTCGAGAAAGACCCGTGCACGGCAGAAGTCGTTCTATGTATGGTACAATAAATATGGTACAAGTGAATGATAAGAGAATCACGAACACCGCTAGATAAGATTAGTCGTTCAATTTATATAAGACAAATAGAGATGAATGTTGAGTTGCATCTTCTTTTTAAAAAAACAGTAGCCGTTTCCCGAAAACCAAAAAAAAACACCCGCTTTTCTGGGTGAAAATAGATGAAAATAAATATATTTGCCTCCGCACAGCGTAGCAACCATTATCGCTTTAAATATTGTTTTAACTTAACGCGAGTACACTCATGTAGATGATTGATTTGAATTTGTTATTATATACTTGTGCGTTATCATATTAGTCCATAATGATGTTATCAATTATTCACTATTGTTGTTATCGATCACTGAGTAGTTGGTTGGTGTCACATAATAAATGATTTCTTTTTTATGAAAGTTTTTCCGAAGTTATATTTCTATTGCCAAAATAGGTAAAATAAGCATCAAAGTGTGTTTTAGACATACGACCCGCCGATTAAGACACGTGAAGTTAATATGACCTGAAGCTATTCTTATTGGTACATTTTATGGCTTACGTGTATTTAAATCAGGGAAAAGTTTTTTTTGGTATTTCATAAGTAAAAAGTTGCAGTAAAATCCATTTCATTGTGTTATTTGTATCTGACTAGTTTTCATATCATTAAAAACCAAAAAATTATAAGTAAAAATGGTGTCCCGCCATTTTTCTATTGCTTTTCTGTCCACTAAAATGAGTGAATCTAATGTAGAAAATCGATATACTTAAAAACGTTTTATTTAAAAAAAAAGGGAAAAATGCAGCACAAACCTCGAATAAAATTTGTGACGTTTATGGACCTTATGCAATGTTGGTAAGAGCAGCACAAAAGTGGTGTAAGCGTTTTCAGTTCCATAATTTTAATGTCAAAGATGAATCTCGTTCTGATCAACCTGTTACAGATAAATACGATGCTATTTTGGAAAAAAGTAGAGCAAGATCGTTATATTAGTTCTTATGATATAGATGAAGAGCTGATGATTAACCACAAAATAGTGTTGAACAATGTGAAAAAAGCTGAATATACAATATAATACTTGGGTCTCGCACGAGCTCACTGAAAGAAATCGTGTACTCATCTGCGATTCTCTATTAAAACGTAATGAAACGGAACCGTTTTCGAAAAGATTGATCACTGGTGATGTAAAGTGGATTACCCGTGACAAGAACGTACGAAAAAGATCATGGCCAAAAGGTAAGCAAGCTCCAAAAACTAAAGTGAAACCCGGATTAACTCGCAATAAGTTGATGCTATGTGTACCGTGGGATCGGAAGGGCATTATTCATTATGAGATTTTACCGCCCGGTAAAACCATCAATTTTAATCTACTGCCAACAATTGATGAGATTCAAGTAAGAAGTAGATAAAAAACGACCGGAACTGACCAAAAAAAGGGTGTGGTATCTCACCATGATAGCACCAGAACACACACATCTTTACCCATCAGCAAATATTGAGAGAGTTCGGTTGAGAAGTGTTAATGCATCCACTGACTTTGCACTCTCAGATTTTCACCTGTTCCGATATCTTTAGAATTCTTTAGGTAGTGTTAGGTTGACTTCAAGTGAGGACTGTCAAAACTACTTGTCGCAGTTTTTTGATCAGAAGTTCCAAAATATTTACAGCAATGACATTGTCACTATTTACGAATTGGCAACAAGTGACTGTTATGGGCAACAATATGGCAACGAAGTCCAACAAAATGGTGTATGCATAATATAATTAAATGTAAGTAAAATATGATGAAAAATTATCTTGAAATTGTATATAAAGTACGAAAAAAACTTTTCCCCGACTCTATACTTGTATATTATATCGCGAAACTAATTTTACTCGATATGAGAAATTATAAATACCGATCTTGAAAATGATGTAATTGTATGTGTTTCGTAAAATAAATTATTTTCTAAAAAAATACTATAAGCGTACTGTATAGATAGAGCCATTTAATTATATTGCCACTAAACACATGTGCGACGCGTTGTGGCGGGGCTCGAAGTTGAAACGATAGCCTTTGTGCCGAGTGTGAGCGCGCTCGGAACGCTAATTAAACCGCATTTAAAGGGTTCGTTGTCGGCGCGGTCCTTCCTCTCTGACCTTCTTAAGTACACGATTGACTCGGTCCTCGGATGCAGGCCAACGCCATGACCGTACTAGATTACATTTGACAGTTATTTTTTTTTTTTAGATTTCCAATTTAATTTCGATAGTTTTCGATCTTTGCTAATTTTGTAGTCTTAAATATTAATGTAACGCGAATCTAGTTATCGATATTAAGGTTATAGAGTGTCTATTCCATAAAAACAATTTATTGCTCGTTTTCTCATAAACGAAATTAAATGAAGAGCCTACGTATAGTCGTCGAAGTCACGCCACAGTGGAGGAGCTAGACCAAAAGCGGACGTCGACGACATTAGCTTGACGAAGTCTCCTTCATTTCCAGTACGAAAAAAAGTTAAATTACACCAGCCGAATTGCGTCCATAGAAGCAAGAACATCCAGTTCAGTTGAACTGGATGTTGCTGCTTTTGCTCCTGTGCGACAGAAGTATACACTAATGTGAACTTAAAATACTATTCGCGACGCCCTCTCAGGCGCCCCTAACGCCGTCATGGTTATGTCAAATATCGTTGTACAATAATTTTGTGTTAAATTAACTTCAACCATTCACTTCGTTCCTGGAAGAATACTTTTAGCCGTCGATTCTGAATTTTGTAACTGTGTTTGTGAGAATGTCATTAACATGCTTCCGATCCACAGTCGCCCAACGCGAAGAGTTCAAAGTACAATCTTCTCAATGTTTTACATGCATAAACAGGAATGAACTTTTCGGACACCATTACACATACACATGACAAGAAGGCATTGTAATTGAATTTCTTAAGAAGCCGGAAATCGGGGCTAATACTTTACATATCTAATTGTCGTTCAGTGTTTTCAGATCAAGGCCAAAAGGTTCCACATAGTTTTGAAGCGATAACTTTTCGATCTCGTAAAGCACGAAAACACTTCTCAATGTTAAATGAAAGTTCGTGAGGAGGTAATGTTCCTGTAGTAATGTATATAATAACCTGATGCGACAACAAAACAACAGATGCCTTTTTTAGGAAATATGAAATGACTTTTTAAATTGTGGAAATCAAAATACTTTTACTTTACAGTCCAGCCGCTTCTGAAAATAATTAAAAGTTCTTTAATACCAAAAATGATATGATAAATATTTTTAATTCACAAGATACTAAATGGAAAATAATTCCATCAAATTGATCGTCCGATCTACATGAAGAATGGTTTCTTGGTGCAGATAGTATGTCGCAATAAAAAAAAATTAAATTTTTTATTGTCGTATTTAGGTTAGTGTAAGAGATATCAATTTTATTATAACTCAATGGATAAATAATTACTAATTTACATTTCCTTACATTATCAAAGAAATATTCAATGAAATGTTCATACATTTCATTGAATATTTTTTAAAGCGAATATTTCTTAGTAGCGAAATAAATCAATAAATATGATTATCCACATAGGGAAAAGAGTACAGTATAATTTCTTTTTTTTTTATAAATACATTTAATTAATCTGACGCACAATTTTCTATTTTAACAAATACATGGCCATTTTGATAATTTCAAAATTCTTCTTAAGATTTAAATACATGAGAATTCATAATCGTATATAAATATAAAATTTTAATAATAATTTAAGCAAAAATTGTTTTATAGAAATATATATTAAGTATATCGAGTTTTGTGCTAATAATTTCAAATATCTTTTGTGAAACTCGATGCAAAAATATTTTTCGATAAGTTATTAATATTATACAGAAGTCGAATTATAATTCGGAGCGAGCCGCGAGCCGCGCGCTCGTCAACTTTTATGCTCAATCATAACTTGGGCAGTTTGGAACTCGGAATGTTCCCGTATTACAATCGTTTGATCGAAGCAAAGCCTCCGGTGGGTCTTTTGGGTAAGAAGCGTATTTCTGGATTTTCTATTTTGGGGTTTCATACCGCCTATTCATAACTTTTGAATCAAACCTGTATGAATATCGAGATTTATACGCCTCAAATAATTCCTCTGCTCATACTTTATAATGGTCAATCGAAAATATTCAATGACCTAACTATTTTTGTAGGTAAACATTTAAAGAAATGTATTCTTTCTTATTCCTTATTTCCCTGCGCGATATCATCATAAAGCCAAGAATAAGAAGATTTTACATGCTTCCGCGGACTCGCAAAAGCTTACGCGAAAGAAAATGTCAACGTATGACGTGGGTCGTGCCTTAATAAAGTGTTGCAGTCCGCTTAAAAGGGCTCCGATGTCTGCATTAGAATAATGGCTCGTACACGCACCGGTACGGCATCCGCAAATGTGTCGGACGTGGACGTGCAACGTCACCGGCGCTGTTCAAACGTGAACAAGGTTTTAAACCGTTCAAAAATAATATGTATACAGACCGGCGACGCGTGTGGCACTCGCTAAACGCCTCCACATGCCGATTACATAGTAACACACCTGCATACTCGTAATCGATTCTCGGAATGACGTTACGTGCCCGTTGCCACTTCGACTCGCCTATCTTACTAATTCAGTTACTCCGGTCCTTCTGTGGATCTTATCATTTTGGATTCTCTGATATAGATAAATACCGGGTATAAATATATTTATTGCACGGTGAGTGATTCTAAGCTTGTTCGTAAGCCCGACAGTATGGGACTACATCTACATGTGTGTATTATAATCGGCTGAAACATACACTGCCTTTCGTCTTTGTGCATCGCAGAATTTTGGACCCGGTGACGATGGGTTTTGCCTAGTCGAGCTGCTTTTTTATGTGACTTTTTTAACCAAGTCGGATCTACCTAATCGAACATTGAAGGATATTATAGAGACCTAAATGTATTTTATCCATATAATTTTTCGATCCATTTAGAAAGAAATATGGCGACCAAATTGTTTATACTAATGAAGGTCGCATTTGAAGCACTCGCAACTGATGAGCTTTTATCAAGCAATTTATATGTCAGCGAAGCAGACGTTGTTTATGAATCATACTAAGTAGGGATCTGATTCTAACTTTGTTATTAAAATAAAGCTAAGCTTAAGCTAATAGTTTATATTTTAATTGACTTTTTTTTGTTTTGTGTAATAATTTGTGAATTACCAACAATTATTTGACAATTTAATTACTTTTTTCTACTAATAGACTTCATTAAACAAATACTATATAATTTATATGTAATACGCACGACTATGCAAAATGAAAGAGTGAACTTATTGATGAAGGCATAGCTGGGAGTGGGACTTGCTATCGGCTAAACGAATAATGACATAACGGGAAACTTTTTAAAGCTCTCGTAAGCTCACGTAATGCGAGTTTATGTTATTGTTATAGACATTTTTATAAGTATATGTATTCTCTGCTAGCCATTTAAATCATTTGCACAGTCGTGAATCGTATTCATTTGACCGTTACGAGACTAATATCAAACTAATATCATACGTAATGATTGTATGGTAATAAAAACAATTATTGTTCTTTTATAAGCTCGCTAATACGCAATTGTTTGTAAAGCGTATTGAATCTTGTAAAAAATGTAGTTTAATCAACACATCGAACTAGACGTATGGATCCTCCTATTCTCCGCATAGAAATCATTCTTTCCGTTTTTATTTTGAACTACAGTCACGTACAAAACTCGATTTATAGTAACACCAAACAGAACGAGAGAAACTTCTAAGAAGAAAGAAAATTATGATACGTAATACCGACGTGAACAACACAGCTGTCGTAGAGTTCGCAGAACGCGTGCTAGGCATAAAGTTAGTGTCATTTTTTTTCTTACTGTACGCATTTCCACTTCACGAGCGACTACAACTTTCGTCCCCTTTAGCCCATCACGTCAACATCCTTCTCGATCTGGCTCATTATCTTATATTACGACGTCCGCCGTACATCAAATCTTATGACGCAAGATACACACGCATTTCGTCTATTTTAAGAATGGTATAAGTGACGGGAATAAAATTCTGTTACGAAAATAATATACGGCGACGAAATGTATTTCACGGCGAACCGAGATGAATATACGGCGATAAAGACCGGTCAAGTGCGAACTCGGAGTCGTGCACTGAACGTTCCGTGAGTCTCATATCACAATGTTATTGTGAATCGCGTAATTATAAAAAAAAAGCCTTTGCTCGTAGAAATTAATAATTCATTTGTCTGCTTATTTAGCTAGCAATGTTTATTCACGGTAATGTAAAGATAAACTCTTACAATCATGAAAGTTTTAACGGTTGACGATGTAATCATTGCTTTTTTTAATTATTCTGATTTGCCTTATGCTGTACGTACATTTTAAAAATATGATCGTCAACCTTTTACTCGAACAAAATTACAGAATTGTTGATTTAGGTAATTATTAGTTTCTTTCAATGTGGATTATAACGGCGTTGATCAGAACTGAGAGCAGTTGTCAAATCGGAATACTTATTCGAACAATTCAGTTCTACCATGTCTGTACAAACAAACAAACATTTCTTTGTCAAAATGAATAAATATTGAAACTTGAAAAAAAAATGTTTACTATATTGTGTATAGATAAATTCAAAACTGAAATATATTTTATGGGTTATGAAAAGCCCTTGACATTCTACACAATATTTTAAAAATATACCTTTTGCTACTTTTCCACGTTACTATTTGTTCGGAAGGCAGTTTTCCCCTAAGAATAACTAGCAAGAAACTAGAAGGCAGCTTCTTTTCAAATTTAAGTTAATTATACTATATAATCAAACGTATATAATTCTATAAAGCAATAAATCCGCAAAATGTCGAGCTGGTTATGTCCTGGTTATGTATTTGTCCTTCTATAATACTCACAAATTGTATAATACCCTTTTCATAATACAATCCTTTGCTTAATAACGATTCTAAATTTATTTGTGGGTAGGTTTTACATATTTTCAGTGACCTTAATGAACATGCCCATAAATTCGTTCGTGATTTTATCTATTTAACAACAAATAAACAAGGTTTATTTTTATTTCTTATATTGAATTTACTATTTTCTCGATTATAGGTATATCTTTTTTATATTTATTGTCTTTGTTTCCTTCAACTTAGTTCTTTGAAATATTCTAAGTTCTGTCTGTAAATGGCCCAAACAGCTCGCTTTTGCAGCAGCAAAATTTTATCAACGGTTGCAGCATGTTCTCAGAACAAGATGCGGTATGACATCATGCTAGGAAAACAGCCAAAATAGACCAATCTGGCGGTTTTCGTATCTCAAAAAATTATCTTTTAGCTGCATTTGCAGCAGAGGTAAGTCTTCTCGCCAACATTCGGAGATGCGGACCCCATTACCGATATGCTGACCCCCCACATTTATTTCATAACCTTTTACATCCATACGAGTCATATCATATTATGGACACTCATGATACTGGTGTAAACGGCTATGCGCTCGCTAGCCCTATGCCTTTACTTGTGCGAGTGATTTTGTATGCGAATTTTAAAATAGAAGTACATAGCGTAAGTGATAGCATAGTCTCGTTTACGAATACGCCTGTTGGATATTTCAATTAAAACAATGCATCCAATACTGAAATAATAGATACTAACAGGTGAGCGAGTTCGTGCGCGATGACGAAGGCGCTGGTGAGGCCCTCGTCGCGGTCGAGGGCGGCGGAGCGCGGCGTGGAGCACACGCCGCCCAGCGGCGCCAGCCCCGACGGGCCGCCCAGCTCGGCGCGCGTTAGCCACACCGCCGCGTCCCAGCGCGACTCTAAACGCATTATCAAAGAATTTTCCTTATACGTGTATTATGTTGATTCTTATAGTAAAATAAAAATTTAATTATAGTCCCGTGTAACATGTGAAATCATTTATATTAACATAAAAAACCGGTGAAATGCATGTCGTACCATGCTCACTCTAGGGTTCCGAAGCTAATACTACATAAGAAATACACTATAAATAAAAAAAACTGCGTTGTAAAATTTTTGTCCGTTTTTCCCGCACATAATGAGTATAAGCACTTAAGTCATTTATAACTAGGGAAACAAGTATGTATATTGTATAACGATTATTACTCTTAAAATACAGTAAACGAAAAGCATCAGCAAAAGAGCGTATCTTCATGGCACTTACGTCTTTTTGTTGAGAAGCGCAGTTTTTCGACAATAATTCAAAAACGGTATATCCGATCATTCGATTGCTGAAATATTTTTTATTCAGTTGCTGTTACATGTTTAGAGTGCTGCCCTTGAAATATTTATTTTTCTTATTTAACTCCTAAACTAAGTAGCGGCTTATACAAGACACCTACACTATAAATTTCATCGATATTCATATTGGAGTTTTTGAAGAAAATTCCTATGACATAAGGACGGACGGACGGAAGGACATGACGCAACTATAAGATTTCCGTTTTTGCTATTTTGGCTCGGAATCGTAAAAAAATAACACAGCTCTCTCTCTCTCTAGAAAAATGCAACAGGGACACCTATCTTACGACACAGAATATCACCTATGCTTAAAATTTAACTGTCGCGATTGTCACGCTCTTAATGTGCACGCGCCGATCACATAAGGACATTCTACGATTTTTTACATTCATTAGTGAATGTATTTCAGCAACAACAGACAATACGTTTTTATAGCATGTATGTCATATTGTACGTAAATATCGAATAGAATTTGTTTTTTGCATGTTATAAATATAGAAATGTAGCGCAGGCTGCGAGTTACGTATGTAAGTTTAAAAAACAGAAAACGTCGCTGAGAATTACAAATCGTTACCCTCAGTGTTGCAAGCGCAGTGTATACCCTTAATTATTCATTACATTATTTCGCTTATTACATGATATTATTTTTAACCATAAGGATTATTTTATTCACAGTAATCATAATGTAGATGTAAATAATAGAATAGTAAAAAATTCAGATGTATTCGTTGATTACTTTTTAAATAAATTCTTTTAGGAGCTGTATATTAAGCCAACAGAGTTACTTATGTTTGTTTGCTAGCATACATCGCAAATTTACTTCATTGATTTTGATTGGATTTTTTCTTGTGCTATATTTAGTATCCATGAGAAAAAAACACAAATATCGTTACGGGTCGTTTCACTATTCAGCTTTGTGAAGTTATGAGAAATTTCCCAGTGATTCCAATTACATGAACATAAAATAACTTGACTTTATTTCTTTGTGCATAGGTCACATTAATTTTCGTAATCAAATTGCCTAATATGTCTTTTAGAGAAATTGTGATAAAATATTGATTCTTCTGAAGTTCTTAAATTATCAAAGATATCAGAACTTAACACATTCTTGATATCATATTCAAATTGTATAATACTGTAAAAAAAAATTGGCCAACCGTATGAAAAAAGTATTTATTTTTTATTTCTTATTTTATCTTTTATCGGTAATTTTTAGTTAATCTCGGTAATCCCTCAATATCTACAATTACATTTGAGTCATCATTTACTAAAATATTCTACAATTACAATAATATAGTTTCCGAGCATAAGAATGTGACAAATATAAACTGATAATTATATAAAAAGAATAGAGATCGTACGAATTGTTCTTTATCCATCTTCGGAATGGGAGACTAAAGTAAAACCATATTTTCAATTTAATAGAAGGCGTAAAACGGAGTTTAATACCTATTTGAGTAACATAATAGAATGCCTAATATATTCAATGGGTGCAATACAAAATTTTCCCCTATATTGCAGTTTTTACATGTATCAAATTTCTAATTATATTATTCGAAGGTTGTGAGTTTATCACAGCTCAGTAGCGCAACACTAGGTACTTTACCTGGTGGAAGTTTCCTCAAGTTTCTGTGATTCCATTTGTTAATGGATTCCAAAGACTTCTTTGCATTGCCAGATTTTATCGTATTGTCTTTCTCGTAATGAAATAATTTCTTGATGACCAGTGTCATGTTGGAATTCAGGGAAGGATCGTTAAAAATTGCGCTCACCTAAGGGTTAGAAAAACATTATAGATGATAAGAATGTTGTATAAACTTTGATAAGTTGGGTAACGTGTTACAATAAATACGTACTATGTTCATGAGCGCTAGGATATAGTGGTTCATTCTTTCTCTTCCATGAAAATCTATCATCGTATGGTCCGCCACGATCGCCAACTCGAGCCATAAGCCATGCGCGGCTGAAAACATTCCCCAAATAAAATCATTGTTGCAATGAAACAACGCACAGATATACGTATCAGTAGTCAAGGAGCGACAGTCGGCACACCTGAAAGTGGTCTCGTCACTGGTGCAATGTCATGAAAATAAGCCGCGTCCCGGTCGGCCTGCCGCGTGCGCACGGACGGAAACCGGTCCGTGGTAGAGTCGTCGTAGTCGGTGACGTCTACGTCAAAATCGGTGATCATGTCGTCGGTGAGGTTGAAAGCGGGCGCGTACTCGGTGAGCGCGACGTCGAGGGCCGGGGCGGCGCGCCGGCGCAGCGCGTGCGTGTATCGGACGCTTTGCGCCGGCTGCAACAGAAACTCGTCTCCCCCCACTTGTAACAGCCCGTAAAGTCGGCCCGCGCACTCCGTGACCGCCGCAGAAGAGCCGGCCTCGCGTACCACTCGTCCACGATAGAACCGGCAGTCGTGGTGGTGCGGTGCGCGAATCGCCGTGTTTTCCTTTAGTTCCACCAGCCAGCGGTGAACGTGCAGCAGGAACACTCCCGACTGATCCGCGGCCGGCGCGATCGCGTGCCAACGAGGCGTGAGTAGAACGGGTCGAAAACGAGGCGGGCTGAGAGCCACGGCCACGCACAGGAGCGCCGCCCACAGCCAGCGCATCGTGTGCGCGCCGCCGCGAGCCTGGCCGCTCTGCTCCGGCGGTTCGGCCGTGGAGTGTTTTCCCCCGCGCGCCGCGCGTGCCGGCGGCGCGCACGCCGCAGCGCAGCCGCAGCCGCCAGGAGGTAAACGACTCCTCGATTCCGTAGATCACACGCGCCGTATGCGTCATGCGTAAACAAAGAGGTTTGCCGCTGTTTATATTTTGTAATCACAGCGCGTGGCACTGCGTTACGACTGAGCTGTACCGGCGCGCGCCGGCCGCGCCGCTCGCGTCGTCGCCGACCGCCGATACCGATATCTCCAAACAAATTTCACTTCTTCGATTTTTGACTACTGAACACATATCATAACTAAAAAAAAGCACGGTTTTATCAGGGTTTGCAAGCTTTTTTTTATGTTCGTCCAATTGAGGATTTAAGAAAACAGTGATGAATATATTGCAGCTTTTATCACACCGTTGCTATCACACCCTTCCCAAAATCTTTTTATTTCGTATTGTAGAGCTGAGCCTTTCACGATTACGCACTAAAAGTTGAAGGTCTGCTAACTACCGCTGTCATCGGCATGGTTGCAACGTCGAAGACGCTCTTTAAGGTAGTCTCCGAGGCACACGGCCAGTGATTTAATGTGACTCAAGTTAATAATTCACTGGTGGATACGTCCGTGATCAGGGTTCAAGGCCTGCACCATCTGAATAGAAGTTAATGTGCGCTGTGCTAAAAAAGCACCGTACCCCCGATCCTCGTCGAATGTAATCATTTGATAAATATTCTACTCACGTATTACACAACTTATATCGATTTCACGTAAGTACTTTAAATCATTTTTATGTCTTTTTACCTGACTGAACGATGGAAAGAAGGGTAATGTGTTTATCAGACTTATATGTGTGTATCTAATTTTGTTCCTTTGTACCGTTTTAGAGACCAAACGCATGGGCCGATTTTCATGTTTCTTACGCCAATCGATTTGTATTAATCTTGTGAGTGCCATTAACGACATAACAGTAATCAAAGTTCATGACTACAACTAGACGCCATATTGTGAAGAAGAAAAATATGTAAATCGACGAACTATGACAAGTGGAGTGTAATTGAATAGGCTTTAGAAAATAATTTTTAGATTTCGTTAATAATTTTTCGTTTTAATGATCTTTTAAGAGTTATATCGATTTAAAATTTATTAACAAACACTCTCACATAAAATTCGATATGTTTTAAAGTTTTATTACTAAAAGGGACAAATGCGACACAAATTGCGAAAAAGATTTATGACGTTTATGGACTTGATGCAGTGTCGACAAAAGAAGCACCTAACTGGTTTAAGCGTTTTCATTTCAGTAATTATGATGCCATAGATGTACCTCGTTCTGGTCGACCTGTTACGGATAATGTCGAAGCCTTTTGCTGAAGAGTGGGGATTGACCACAAAACAGTTCTGATACATTAGAAAAAAGGTGAATATACAGAAAACTTGATACTTGGGTTCCACACGAACTCACTGAAAGGAATCTAATTAATCGTGTACTAATTTTTGATACTCTATATAAATGTAATGAAACCGTACCGTTTTGGAAAAAAACGATCACTGGCGTTTAAAAATAGATTACCTACGACAAGAGCGTGCGAAAAAGATAATGGTCAAAAGGCAAGCAAGCTCCCCAGACTATAGTGAAACCCGAATGAATTCGCATTAAGTTAATGCTATGATTTTGGTGGGATTGGAAGGGCATTATTTATTATGAGCTTTTATCGCAGAGCAAAACCATGAATTCAGATCTTTACATCTTGCCAACTTTACTTTACTAGATCGTGCCAACAGGTGATGAGACTTAAACAAGAAGTTAAGAAAAAACGGCCAGAATTGATAAGAGTGTGGCTTTTCATCATGACAACGCCAGGACACACACATCTTTAACCATCTAGCAAATATTGGGAGAGTTTGGTGTATAGCCCTGATCTTGCACCCTTAGATTTTAAACTGTTCCGGTCTCTTCAGAATTCTTTTGGTTAACATTAAAAGAAGACTGACAAAACTACTTGTAGCAGTATTTGATCAGAAGTTTTAAAATTTCTATAGCAATGGGATTATGTCACAACCTAAAAAATAGCAACAAGTTGTTGAACAGAGTGGCATGGCAGTGGCATATTATAATTATATGTAAATAAAATGTGATGAAGAATTATCTTAAATTTGTATATAAAATATGAAATAACTTTTTCCCCGACTCTATATAATGGTACAATAGATCTTACTAATGTGGAAAATAATTATTACAATACAATACGATATCATTCTCAAAATCTAACGAAAACCCATAATATTACTGCTTCTAAAGATGATTTTGACGACTGTCACTTAAAGCGTTACTTAATACAGTGACAGAAAAATAAATAGAATGAATAAATAATAAAAAAAATACATACTATATTTATAATTATTTGATAACAATATAACTATAAAAGAAATTTACCAGGATTACGAAAACGAGATATACCGTTAACACTGTTAATGTCGAGCGAGCAATCTTAGGATATTGTTAATATAGAAAAAAAAAGTAATAAATAAGAAAAAATGAAAAGTACCGCGCTATATAAAAGTGAACTGAAAAGATGGAAACAAGATTATCCGGCACCGTACCGCACCGCAACCACTGAACCGCACTGCACAATCAGTACCGCACCGCACACGTGATCTAAAAGTGAAAGGTACGCAAGGTACGTTGCACAGAAAAACGTAACGCTTTTGTGCTAAAGCTCGTTTTATTTTCGCTCCTCATAAAACTTCCATACCGGATGCTTTGTATAAAAATCGATTCTTAAGGAGTAAACTCCAATAATCCAATTACCAATCGAAGCTTTTTTACTATTTTCATGATCCAATTAGACTTTTATGATATAGCGCACTAGTGAATGTCACGAGGCTTTCGAAAAATACTAAATTCATGCTTTATTTTTATAGCAGTAAAAACATACACATTATTTTCCTTCAATTTTTTATCATATTATTTTCCAACTTCCTACAACAGCAATTTGATCGATTAAACGATGAACGGTTGAACGTTATGGAACCTTTTAATGGTCCGTCAATCTCGGTCGATTTCATCAGCTATAGTATCTGATATATTTCATCAGCATTTTTGTGTTTGCGATCTTCCCATTTCTAAACTAACAACCAGACGGTAATTGGGTATATGAAAAATTTGTAAGTATTTTTGTACATTACAAAAATAAACTAGCCACGCTCGAAACTTGGCCTATAACTCCTTCAGTCATTCGAGCTCTTTCTTATTCTAACTTTCATAATATTTCAGTGTCGACTTCTGCTACCAGTACGGTTTTTTTTCTAGATCTGATATGTCTGAAAGCTTGTTCCGTATAAAAACGTTCTCTTGATATTCTATCAGCGCTAATCACGGTTCACGTGGAGACCATCGGTAGTTCTTCTTTTTTTTTATCGTCTATAATCATTATATGTCTGATCATGTGATGTTATATTAAATATTTATTTGTGTTAATACAAACAATTCTCTTTCTTTTTTCGTGCCTTATTACATCTACAATTTTCTACATATATTGAATGTGTTTCTTTTTATCTCTTATTTCATCAAGTTCAAAGGCACTTCGTCCAGTATAGTATTTTCACAATAATTCTGTGAGAATTTTTAAAGAATAAATAAACTCATTGTAATTATAAAAAATACGTAATTAGTACTTAATTAGTATTAAATTTTATAAATTAGGAATTATTGATTTTTTTTTATTGAAATATGTCCACGGTTTCGCTTGAGTGTATATAAAATAAATTCCCGCCAATTCCGATCTCGATTACAGTTTAATGCTCGATGTCAATTCTGGTCCACTCTCGTGTCAAGTCCAGGTCCCGCTTTTAATTTTAATACCGATCCGGTGCCGATTTTGTTCCTTTTTTGGGCATTGATATTAGTGAGAAAAAAACTATCCTTTTTAATGGTATTTACACATTATTGATACACAAAACATTATAATATATCTTTTTCGAGGACGTAATCTACTTCCATGCAAAATTTTATTACCATCCGCTTAGCCGTTTGAGCGTGACGAACATCCAAACAAATACATTTTTGGATTTATAACATTATAATTAACCTGGAAGTGTCTACGGACCGTCCCGCGTCGAATGACCAGTCTTACATTCGATTGATACATTCAGTAATTTCTATGTGATTTCCTGAAAAGAAAACTATTTTCATTACATATATAAATATATTACCCGCTCGCTTCACTGGCCGTAAATTAAAATTTACCAATAATTGTTTTATTTAATGATTCAAATATGCTCGTGGTTTTGCTCGCGTGTGAACGCGATAAACCTCTTTATTTTTAATATTAGTCGATCTCGTTGTCAATTGTGATTCCGATGACGGTCGTATTAACAATGTCAATTTTATTGTTAAGTTCTATCCCAGTCCCGCTATTTCAATACCGGTATTTTCCAAACTTGTTTTTTATATGCCGTGGACGAATATAATCTTTTTGTATTAATTTTGTATATTATTTAAGAGTAAAATTTACCTCTATGCAAAATTTCTTTACAATCCATCAAGCCGTTCGGCGTTTGATAAAGATCCATACAAAGATATTTTACATTTTTCGTATTGTAAATAGCTTATAACGGTCTACAAACGATCCAACGTCGGAATGCATCGTCCCAATTACAATCCGTCCAGCCGTCAGCGTATGACAAACATCCATACAAAGATACTTTTATTTTTCGTATTGTAAATAGCTTATAACGGTCTACAAACGATCGTCGAATGCATTCCCAATTACAATCCGTCCAGCCGTCAGCGTATGACAAACATCCATACAAAGATACTTTTACATTTTTCGTATTGTAAATAGCTTATAACGGTCTAAACGATCCAACGTCGAATATCGTCCCATTACAATCCGTCCAGCCGTCAGCGTATGACAAACATCCATACGATACACATTTTTCGTGTAAATAGCTATAACGGTCTACAAACGATCCAACGTCGGAATGCATCGTCCCAATTATCCGTCCAGCGTCAGCGTATGACAAACATCCATACAAAGATATTTTACATTTTTCGTATTGTAAATAGCTTATAACGGTTACAAACGATCCAACGTCGGAATGCATCGTCCCAATTACAATCGGTCCAGCCGTCAGCGTATGACAAACATCCATACAAACATACTTTAATACTTATTATAATTATAAACAGCCTATAATCATCTACATTTGATTCCGCGTCGAAAATTCAAATTACAATCCGTCCTACCGTTAGTGTATGACAAATATTTATACTAACATACTTTTACATTTTTGTATTATAAATAGTCTACAATGATCTATTAACGATTCGGCGTTGATTGGTCAAGTCCCAATTACAATCCGTCCATCCTTCAGCGTATGACAAACATCCATACAGTTATAATTTTAAAATATCCTATAACCGTCTGTAGGCGATTTCACATCGATTGGTCATAGTCTTATGGTCCCATGCCGATACGTTTAGTAGTTTACGAGATCTTAGAAGTTAATGAAAAAACATTTTCATTTATATATGTATTGTAATAACTGATTTATGTATAGATAAAATATTAGTCGAGGCGAAAAACAAAATACGAGTAATTAGAAAAAAGGTTTGATCGGAACTCCGGCCTGCGTGTATGGACATCGAAGGTAACAAAAACAAGATAATTAAATGTTAAATAATACGAAATACATTCGTGTGTTTGTATAGAAGACGTGAAAAGAGATTTGAAAACGTGATCGAATATATAGTCTTGTCGTTGATGAACTTTTAATTTCAATCCCGAATACCGAAACCCAATGAGGGGTATATCTGTTCTACATGTATAAAGAAGTATAGAAGTATAACGATTATAAGGAAACATAATGATGTTTCCTTATCATTCAATCTTCACCCCTCGGGCAGACTCAAGAAAAACAGGTACCTACGCCAATATCTCATACCCGTCGGACACCGAGACCGACGTAACTTATCGGCAAAGTTGCTTGGATTCACTGCTTACGATCGAGAGCGACGTTGAGGATACTTTCGATGGCCCGTCTCATAGTTTCATCCCTTCCACCGGAGTGTGAAGTAAATAACCAAGTGGAACAAGAGCGGATTTAATATATCAATTTAGGGGTTGTGAAGCATAAACGTAATAAAGTTACGGCGACATGTGCTGGAACTTCAACGAGGCGCTCAAAAACTATGAAAGTAGTCATTTTTGGGATTCCAGAACCTCTGAGATTTCTTCGGGAAGAATTCGAGAACCCAGAAGGGTAAATTTCTCGCGGCGTAGTTCTCTAAAGCTAGGTATGATAGACCGAAACCGGATCAAACATGAGTGGGCATTGTCGCTACAAGTAAAGAACTCAAATTTGTCCGTATTTACATACAGACCCATTGGAGTCAACCGCGAAATCAAGGGAAGGATGTCTATTTCAACGAATTCCGAGTTACCACCTATTGTACGATCATCCAGGTACCACAAATTGAGGGAAGAAGTGAGTTGTATTATTACATTTTTTATTACCAGACTGAACAGGAAAATCTCAACGAGTCACCTTGTTGAATTGCTGATTGTAATAAAATCATATTCTTTCCATAGGAAAAATCGCTATCCAATGCATATGCTTGAAAAAAAAAAAGGATAAAGAGTGGATAATTTTTCGCTTACTACGCCTAAGGTAAAGCATTCGATGTTAGTGAATAAGTTCTTAATGTCAACTTTGACAATAATTTTGCCAGCGTTCTCAGAAGTCATGGAAAAGGCTCGGGTGGCATGTATTGCCGCTTCCAACTCAAGGCGAACACCGAACCCGAGTTGGTGGAGTTATAAGGAAGACGACGTTTCGTCTTTACATGGTGACAGCAAACGTTAGACTTAAATCTTCGGAAAGTATCACCTATTGCAATTAGTCTAATGTCCCCATCTTTTTTAGACAACGCGCATAACGAAGCTTAATACATAAAGAAGAAAGTGACAGAGTTTAGCTAGCCGCTAAGCAAGAAATTAATCAGCCTGGTGGTAGCTTCGAGCAGACAAGGCCCGTTGTCACTGGCAGATAGTGAGGACTGATTCCGCCGGAACCAGAGGCTGATTCCTTATAACAAGTGTTAAAGGCGTTTAAAACATCTTTGACATTAACAGATAATGCTGAATATGAGGAGTCCGGGGATGGTGAAAGAGGCAAATAATGGGAAGGCGTAGGGTGTTTTCTTTTAAGAGACGAGCGTGTTGCTTTACATTTACCTGCTACTGACCCGTCTGAAACCAGAAAACGCATAGCTCTTCTCAGAACACCTTCGAAAACTTTTGATTGGACAGCTCTATGGGCTGATATTGGTCGAGCTTCATTAGTTGAAAAATATTCAAGGTTGTCGTGAATATTACATTTGACCTTATTGGTGAGCCTATCATAGCTGCTCTTCACAGAAATCTTTAAGGCTGTGAAGGAGTAAGAGAAGAGGGACTCATCGGTTTCATTGATTCGAACGCATTTTTTGATGATTTCGGTTGATTTACCTGTTATTTCGCTCCCTTGGGCACATACCGAATGACTCGTATAGATTTTTTAAGCTTTCCAATTTCATGTGACTGGTTTTGATATGTTGACCTAATTAAAGTGAATTAAGGTACTGAATAGTTACATTGAACCTATGGCATTCCATCAAAAGTTACCACTGGAATAGGCTGAGAGAAGATCAAGCTGGAGCCTTGGGGCAGGCAGAATACCTATATTCATATGGTTAATGTGTATATGGAGACCACGTGGATTTACATTTTTTATACCTTTTAGGTAAGTGATTTAATTTGTAGTCCAATGTGTATATATACATTCTTTATTTGTACAAAATTACATAATTCTTTGAGTTTCACATTGTATTCAAGTTCATTATCTATATTTTTTAGTAATGTCATTTAATTTGTAATGTAATTTTACTAAGTATTATATATTAAAATATTAACACTAATTATGTTATTAAATCTATTTTTATAGTTGCTTTAATTTAAAAATTAATATTTTTCTTAAGTCTGGGTGTTTCTATGTATTATGTGTATACATTTAAAAAAAAAAAAGTATGCATGTATTCTAACAACTATCTGATACGCATAGTTCAAGCATCGTTGTTTATTTTGGAATAGGATGGCGCTATGTAGGAAGATATAAGAAAAATAATAAAAAAACTTTCTTTAGAAAAAAATCTTGTTCTAAGTTTTCCATGAAAATCGTATTTTTAAAAACATGTTATTTCAGCTTTGTATAAAATTAGTATAGGCACTTTTTGGAGAAGGCAGTGAATCTTAATATTAATTTGTGATTAATAAAGGAATGAAATAAATAAAACTCGTGAGTCAAAGCTTTATTTCTACAATGGTGCAATCTCAGCAGATAAATGTTTCAATCTTCAATCTGATCATCGCGTAGTCGGGATCTCCTAACGCACACGAAGCAGGACCGTCAGGCCGGTGTACGCCATTTTTAGCAACTGAAAATTTTCATTGTCTTAAATACGCATAAGTGACTATTACACCGTCATGCGTGAGACTTATGGAATACGTTACTTATCTTATCTACATATTTTGTTAGAAATAACGGAAAATTTTAAATGAGGAGGCATTTGACGAAATTCGTAGTAATATTAATGACACAAACTTAAAATAAAACTCCTTTCAAATAAGATACGGATGAGTAACTGGGTTATAGGTCAATTAGAATATTAAGAAAAGGCAATTGCTTGGAACAAAAATAACAAAATTATTGAAAAGCGGGATTATGAAAAGGAGTTGAAAGGCGCATCTTGATACAGCTACATTATAAAATTCTGAAGTTGACAGTGTTAAAGCGAAAGTAAAAGAATCATCAATTCTACTAAATGTCATTAATAACCACCACAAATGTTTCACAATTTTATGTAGGCAATAATGAACATTTCTGAATTCTCAGCAGCGACCCTTGCCTCAGGAAGGACGTCAAGTCGTCAATCCCTGACATTGTCATCACATCAGTGCAGAAACCGTTCTTAGCTCCAAACCTGCATTAAGCTAGAACAAATAAACTACGACGAAGAGCTTGCACTTTTCCAAGCCATAATTTTTTTATCTACGATAAAAATATTGTGGAAAATGATGCCTAACGGTTGGGTGATTAAAACTACAGGCATCATTGTTTCAATTGAAATTATTATTTTTCTTTTATTTTTTTTTATCTACTCAATGATTTATAGACATATAATCTGACAGTCACGCATATAATTTGATTTCATAGTTCACTTTCAAGTGTGGTTGGATTATTTTATTGTATGGTATGATCTAACGATTCTCACTATTCTACACACAAACAAATCGGTTTAGATGTTTAGAATAAAATGAATAAATTTAGAATAAACAGGTGGAATAAAGAAATTTTCACACGCAATACATGCATAAATAAACCCTGAAAACCTGAAACATCTTTTTTTGAGAGGATGTGTAAAAGAGAAGTCAGCAGGAATTATTGCAGAAAAGTCTGAACAGAAGGCAGAAAGTAATTATTCGCCATCATATTAACAATTTTAGGCGCGTAGAAGAAAAGAGGGAAATTGTGGAAAATAATTTTACAAAAAAAATTGGGAAAAGGAAATAAAATCATTAAATTATTAATATAAATTTTCTGATTGCACTCAATTTGTAATAAAAGGATTGTGAGAAATTATGTTTTAGCAGTGGAATAATAAAAAAATCCTATTAAGAAAAACAACATAATTTTAGTCAATAAAACAAACACGCTGCAGCTGGTATAAAATCAATAAAAGGATTAAGTTCCCTAGCATCCTATAGCGCTATATTAATGGATATGATTACGGTCATACATTAATAGTCTAAATCTTTTACTAGGGATAAAGTTGAACAACAAGTATGTATTTGCAAACATTGCATATCAATTTATTATTTAAAGCCATAATTCAAATTATTCAGTATATCGTTACTAGCTTGCAAAGTATTAGTGCAGATTGAGTAGCTTAGACCGCAAATCTTGCTAGCCAGGTGCTACTTGAGAGTTGTTAAGATAGGTACACTACAGTAAATCGCTACGGAACTGTATGAACAGTTTTAGTTGATCGCACTTGGCTTGTTAAAGTACTAATCACAGAAAAAACAAAGGTGACGTAAACGTGTCACGTTCGACATAAACAAACAAGATTTATCGCGCCCAAAAAACAATGCAGTTTAAAGGTACACATGCGTGGGAAGTGGTAATGGAGGGAAGACGCGGCTTGCGGGGGAAGTTGTTTTCTCTAATGGAAAGTACTATTCTCTAATATATATATATATATATATATATTCTTAGAGGAGTTATTTTGTACATTTAATTTGTTTCGCTTATGAGTGCAGTCCAAAATGATACTCTCTGAAACTCGTAGCAAGTTTTAAGTTGTCGTGGTTGTGGTATCAGTTTTTAAGCAACCTTCTGCCGTGACGTACCCTCACATAATCTTTTACTTTAGATTGTGGGGTGGAGCCTCGAGTCGTCCACATCGGTTCAATGCCGAATGGGTGCCGTCAATGACCGTTGCCGAAATCGAATTATGAAAACACGCGGGGGCGACACCTTCCTGCGTCGCGAAACGAGTGGTTTCAATTTGAAATAAATTAAAAATATATTAATTCACGCTTGGTTGAACCCGGTATTCTTTGATTCCAAAGCAAGACCTTTTTACCACCAAGCCATCAACATCTTAACTCCTGGGCCATTATGTGATACAATTCGACTTACATTAACACGTTAGTCAATTTGTTTGTGATTAGGAATCGCGTTCGTGACCCACCTATTCGAAAGCAGCTCGCTGAGACTCAGATAAGTCACTCAGATCACTCAAATAAGCATTGATATTACCACATGAAACTTAGAACAGAAAAAGGATATGAAAATAGAAGCAAAATCTAGTTTCCAGACATAAATTATATCTCTAGCTCTGAACTTAAACTCTATAAATAATATAACTCTTTTAATATAACAACTTTTGTTCAATAACTCGTTTTTTTTTTTGATTAGATGCTTACAATTAACCACTGTATTACAATTGAAAAAAGATTACACCTCCGAATTCGAGATACTTGTACGTGGATACGAGATACCTTGGAGAAGGATTCCATGTTCATGTCGTAGATGCCGCCAGCGGACATGATGACCGGCTTGCCCGCGCGCTGCATGGTGATCAGCAGCCGCAGCCGGACCGCCGCGCTCAGCGACAGCTCCTCCTGCCACAGCGAGAAGTACACCGCGTCCCGGACTCGCACGCTCTACCACATATAAATAGAAACGTACAGTGGAACGCACGAAACTTTGCCGCTCCGAATTCCCCGCGAATGATGTAATGCGCAGGTTCAACGTTCCCTGATACTATCTTCTTTCCCGTGTTCTCATTTTACGTCGTTGCGACGCTTTCGTGACTGACTTTACAGCGACAGAGTTTCGTGCGTTATACCTTACGCATTGACATAATATATGTTAAGGATAGGCCATGAGGTACCAAAATATGTCTGCTGCATTTTTCTATTCTATTGTGTTAGGTGTTAATTTATGGAAATCTATAATTAGACGCTTGCCTGCAACACGCATTAACATGCAGCCTGCAACCCACCTCTGCTCCTCATATCTGTTCTTCCACTTCGAATCCCTATTCAACGAATTGAATATTGATTCAAAAGGATTGACAGATATTGAGCACCTAAACAAGTGTTAATTGTTTATTTATCTTAATCCGCTAATCATTATATTATTAATTCTATGTACGTTTCATGCCAACTAGGCACATCCTTAGGAAAATGCAGACAGTCACATCCACCAGGGCGTGTTAAAAACAACCGACAAATGCGGACCCAACCTCCTCCTGTAACAAGCAGTCATGCAATATGTCAAAAGGTGACGAAAACACCTCTACTAACGGTCACAGACCATTACCAATAGTCATGCCTGTTAAATGTCACAGATTAACCGTCACCAACCACTACCCAAATAGTTACAGGCAAACGTCCAACAATGGCGATTTATGAATATTAATTTGGTTTTGAGCATATTATTATTATCTTTATGTTTTAAAATTCGAAATATTCCAAAATATTTAAACGTAACCCCTTTTTATTAAATGTTTAGCAAAATGTTATCTATATGATTTGTTATTTTTAAAAGCCGAAATATATTCCTTGTATCTAATCCCAAAAGAATGTCCTGTTTGGCCAACATATTTATATATATAGATTTACATTCATAACAAGTTAATTTGTAAATTTCGGATTTTTTATCACTATGTAATCTTTCTATTGTTACATAAAGTTTTTAGATTGTTATTTGTTTTAAAGTCCGTGTATATATTATGTTTTATTAATACTTTTGAAATTCTCTACGAAATTGTACCATAATATGTTATATTAGCTACATATTTTTTTTTGTCCGGACTAAAAGAAATATGTAACGTCTGTGTCTCTTAAGTTGAGAGTTGAATCTAGAAATTGACATCACAGTGAATGTAAGGAAGCCAAACTATCAAATTGACAGAATAAAAACGTCTAATTGTGTCGTAACAAAGTTTACAAGTTGCATTCAAAAACATAAGAAAAAAAGTGGCGTTTTTTATCATCGGTTAGTTATGACTTTTTTATTTTGTTTATATTAAATTCCAATAAAATTTTAACTTCCACGCAGGTGTCGTAGCTGGCAGTCAAAAAATTTTGAATTAATATTGTTTTCTTTCTAAAATATTTACTACAGTATTTACTAGCTTTTGTTAATTTTTTTATTAAAATAAATTTAAAGTATTTCTATCAAAATCGAAGATTTAAAAGAGCGCAACAAGGTTGTTATTTAAAAAAATCTTTTTTTTTTTTGTTTGATTTCTTAATGAACATAATGATATATAAGAACGTGACGTGTAGTCGACACCGATCCAATATTGAGCTCGTCAAATGTGATAAAATCCAATACTAGAAAATTACGCCTTGAATTCGTTTCACATGCTGATATCTGACTACTTTAAGAAATTCGTGCAGAGGAATTCAATAGCTGGTGACAATTTTTTTCTCAAGAAAATGTACATAAAATATTTTGTATTGTCGTTTACAGTACAGCTTTTACCGATATCACCTATGTTTTGTAATTTAAAAATAAGATATCTCGTCGGAAAATAATTCTTTTATTCATCTGCCTGTAAAACATTATTTGATTCAATTTACAGATGAGGGTATATTTTTGTAATGCCGAATCTTAGACTATAGTCTACACCGAAATTATTAGGTTTATAAACCTAATGATTTTGGTGTATTAACTTTGCAATCTATATAATAACGAGCCAATAAATAATTCAAATGTTGCCCTTCGTACGGCCCCTCTTTTATTTCGTTCGCTCGTTGTTTTTACACCGAGTGATTCTAATCCAACCTAATACTTTTCTATCGAATTTAGAATCTAATATTAGTACAAAAACCTATACACAATCTTGGTAGAGTTCCAACCTCGCTTATCATATTTTCACTAGCCAACTATATCAAATCCAATCAAAAATATATCTAATTCAATTAAACATTCAAAGTTTTGAATCTAACATCGGATATGTTCCTCGTTCGTTTCACTAAGTATCGAGTATTGCTGGCATACCTAACTCTAAGTAATGATCTAAATATGAACGAGATTTAGGGTATCAAGTAGATATAGTGTTATTTATATAATGGCACATGAACATACCAGCATGGCGGATACAAGCTAGTGATAGAGTAGTTTGCCACAAGTTTAAACGATCTAAAACATGTTCTTAGTTTTGAAAACCTTGTAAGTGTACATTTTAAAGAATGACAAAGGGCTATTTTGTTTGTAGCTTAGGTATGATAAATAATTATGTCAAGGTAAATACTGATTGCAAAATGTATAATAAACGTTAGTTTACTTAAGACATGTTTCAGCATTTTTAAGTAAAAATAAATTCTTTTTTTTTCGAAATAACGCTTGTTTATACCGGAAATGACAGTTCCTTTTTTTTTAACTTTTTATTGAAATACATATAATTATACACCGACTAATAGATTTACTTTTACGATTTCGATTATAAGGATTATTTCAATTTTATGCCTCTTGTGATTCGATAAACAAACAATTTTCCTATGTCACCTTGTTCTGAACAGGTGTCAGTTTGCACACTATTTCTCTCTCGCTGTATCAAATACAGAAAGCAATTATTATGCTATTTCGTACGTATTTTGAGCGAGGATGCAGCCCCTCTAACCCCTGCAAAGCAGTGGATCATGCATTTAGTCAGGTCTAAATATCTATATAATACAAAGCAAAATAGCTGTCTCTGTCTATCTGTTTTTTTTTTAAGCTTAGTTCACTTAATTTTGTTGTGGTACTTACTATACTTTTCAAAATTTCTTCTAGAAGATTTATAATAGAATATTAAAAAATAGTTGAGGTATATCAATGTATTATCATCGAATTGTAAAAAGAGCTGTCAGGGTGTTTATGTGGCTTGCACTGATTGAACTATAGAGATACAAAATTCAATGATAACAACAAACATATGAATAGATACGACGAAACGAGAGCGAGACCGAACAGATAATCCAATAAGATCGAAATAGTATCGAGATCGACATCATGATTAAATACAAAATTCTTCAATATACATAAGGTGTCAATGTGGGCGGAGCCTCGATTGAAAGCTTATTTAAAGTAATAATAATAATAATAATGGTTTCAGGCTTCGTTGTAATTGATTACAAGCCGGTCATGAATATTACACGCGTTTGTTTCGTGCCTGTGCAATAAGAGAATCCGCAAAACTAACACTAAATTAATTTTGATTATAGCATTTTTAAGAGTACGATTACTTTTGAATCTTCAGACTATATAAATGCCTTCACTCTGTTCAGTCAGTTCGTTATGACATTTAAGTATCATATCAGACCGTACTTTGTATGGATGTTTGAAATTTGCACTTTACAACATACATTATTCGCTAAGTGACGCCGAATTGTATCGCCAAATCGACTGTGGTACAGCCACGCTTTGGACAGTCTGGCTGCACCACGAAAATGGGTCGGCTCGATTGGTGAGGTACCACACTCTCACAGAATAAAGACGTGAGTAACGGCTTCCACTGTTGTGTTCCGTCCAATGAATTAGAGTTCCGGTAGCCCACTTTACCATTCTCTCTCCACCAATCCGATCCTTCTCCATCGAGTATCTTATTCCTGCCTAAGAAGCCTTCAACGTACTTATAACTTCTCTAGACTTACGAATGTTCGTGGGTGGCGGTAATCATCTACTTTCCGATGGCTCGCCTGCCCATATGCCTCTTGAATATTCCATAAAAAAAATACTAATACTAACTTATGATTCATGGCAACTTGGGCTATGATAATTGAGTGTATTCTAGTAAAATTTCATGTATTTCTTAAAGATTTGGTTTAAGATACATAAGATTATCGTTTGTTTGCTTACTGTGAGTGCTTAAATGTGTCAAAGAAGATGCAGTTTATGAGATGGAAAATAAAAAATAATGAATTGTACCTAAAACAAAGAATTTATCAAATGTTATTAAAAATTGTTTAACTCACGCATGAATTAATATTTTCTATATAACTACTCTTAAGCTGTAAATTAACCAAATTATCTGACAGAGAAAAGTAAAAGAACTATTAATATTTAATGATAGAAAAATATAAAATATACAATATTTCTTTTATCCTAGGTATTCCAAACACCTTTTTGAAGTGATACTTCTAATGCGACTTCCAACAAGATTGCGTTAAGGGTTTAACGCTACCATGGAGGGGGTATAAAAGCACTGTTGCGTTAAACATTCAATGTTCCTAGGGAGAGGAACAGAAAGAGACAGAGCGAGAGTGAATGCGTGGCACTCGAACACATGCACGTTGTATACCTGTTACAGGCCATCGCGAGCGTTATATTAGCAACAAGTAGCGTCCAATATTCCAACGCAAGAGGGAGAGAGAAAGACAGATACACGAATATAGGAAGTAGGAAAGAGAAAGAGAGTGAGTCAGTAGATCCCAAGCACCTGCGCGTGGATTCAAACATTTCGTATCTTACTTTAGTTGTCATAATCCCATTGTAAATGTTATAGATTATAGGAACATATTGGATATTTCTCCACTCGAAAATGATAATGAAAAGATGCGATCAATTGTAAATTGTAAGCAATGTTAATAAAGTTTGTCTTAAAGAAACAATATGAGTTCACTAAAAAGCAATTTCAACCCCTTCCTATTTTCATTTCCACATTACGAAGTTTCACTTCTTCCTCGCGGAGGGACTCCACGCACTATTTTTTTTTTATTTATAATTATGCAAGTGATTTGATTTTCTAACGCAGTTAAATAATAACAAGAGTTATGAGAAACAAACTTTTTTTTATCTTGTCGTCATAGGTTTATCGCGGTGCGCGCGGTGACCAATGATAAATCTATGTTTGCCATAGTGTAAAATTTAAATAACCTGAACACTTAGCTCGTCACACCAGCGGCAGTAAACGTACAGCTCGAACATAGTGTAGCTCAAATAGTACATGCAGATGACGAACTGGAACAAGTTGTCGGCCGCAGTCTGAAATAAAAGTATGTTTTCCAATTGTGCGGCACACTTATTACGAAAATGGTAATCAATAATCATTGCCTTGCCCTTTTTGATTATACAAAGCCTTCTTCCACCATCTGCTATTAAACTGACTTTTAGCAAAAGCACATTTTTAAAATTAATTTTTCGTTCCACATTGTCCTTTCAAAGGTTTTTAGTTCCTAATAACCGTTAAAAAGAAGACATGGAACGCTTAATTAATTTCAAAACTGACTTTTTGTTAAAAGTTAGTTTAAAATGAGACGGTGGAAGAAGACCTAAATCACGTTAATAATGTTCAATAGTTTTTAATATAAAATAAAATAATTCCATAATTTATTCCAATTTAATTTACTTTAAGTTCCAACATACCACAAATGGTACATTCTATGAGGATTGTGATTAAGGTTTATGATTACCAAAAAATGTAAATTACACTTATTCATGACGAGAAAGTAAATACTGAGACTTGAACTCGCCCAGTTCGGAACTTAAAGCAGGTGAATTGACTTTCAAATTTCCGAAAAGTTTCCGATAAAACTTTCACGTCAAAATAATTCTGAAAGCTTACCGTAGTAGCCTGATACGCGGCGAAGCAAATCATCATGAAGCTTCCGGCGAGTTGGCCCAACATCGGGACGCTTAATATTTTCTGAAGCTCTTGGGTGTTGCTATAGACAAATCTATATTTTATAACGTCACGATAACCGAATCGAAGAAGAGTAATTTATACTCTTTACAAATCACTAGGATAATAATTCTTTTTTAGCTATTCAGAATGTTTGTATCTCTATCTTATATCTTGGAGTTACAATGTTTTTTTTTTAATTCAATCTAAACCCGTAAAAGGTCCGAAGGGCATCACTAAAGTGAGTCTTTGATGTGTGATCCTTCGTGTGTTACAGCCGTTTTACTCAGTAACTACCTACTATTGTCATCCACTTCAAATTCAACACAGGCTTACGATACCGTGCCTCTTTCTCTCTTTCTCTCTATTGAAACTTATTACTTAGTATTTTTGATATATTATAATTTAAAATTCACTACTTTATATCGAATATTTTACACAAAATTTAAATGACACTCTTTCATATTGTTCCATATTTTGCATTATTCATATTAAAAAAAACTTCGTCCGTGATGTTAATTTCTTATAGATATTATTGAGCTTTATACATTTTACCAATTCAGTGTTTTTTGATCGCTCTCAATGTTTGCTTTCAGTTTCATGTGATGTAATGATGATACATTATCAAATTAATTTTGAAATTACTTAACGGTATTTTATAAATATGTATAGACAAAAAGAGTTTCAAAAAAGTATATAATATTATGTTGATACGGAACCCTTTGCGATTTTGTTTTTATTCAACTTTTAGATAGAGATACTGCTAAACTGTATTTCTATGTAATTCCGTGTGAAATTTCGCTGGTAATTTCGCCAAGAAGCCATTTTAAACTATGTCGAAATGCGATGAATACCTTACTGGAAAAATTATTGAAACATCAAAAATGGTGGTAGAGGTCTCGATTTTTCTCAAAAAATGCAAAACATATCAAAGTGATATTTGGTGACTCAATTCTTCATGTTATTGACTTTAATTATCAGTTGTTGTTATATGATTCATTAAATAAATAACAGAGGATGTAATGTCAAATATACATCTTTTAAAACAGAGATTTACATTTTACATGATGGAAATAACACTGTATTAAGCCACCAATTTTCTACATGGATTAATCTATACAAACACTTCAAAATGCTAGTTATATTTTTCGAAATTAATCCTAGTTTTTATTTTAAACAATAAAAAACTGTTTTGTTGAATACAACCTTTAAAAATAAACAAACGCGCTTTCATTTTTGTGTGCAGTGACGCGGTGCGCGTGGGTTGCCAGGCGTAAGCTACGTCACATTATTAGTTTATCCGTGCGTCATATTAACCTTGCGTAATTCGTCTAATAGTTATTGTGTAAATTAATTTATTTTTATATAACCAATACTTGTGTGAGAAATAAGTATGCATTGCAATTATATTTGAACAAAGTAAATATTTTTTCACTTGTAAAACTATGATAAACTATGCCTACCTTAAAATCAACTTATGTTGTTCGACCGCCTTCTTCAGTTTGGACATATATATTTTTTTCCATTCTACTTCATAATCAAATGAGATAAGACCTGATAATATAAAAAATTACAAACAAATAATACATGAAGTAAATACCCATTAATAAATAAAAATTAGTTTAATTTTGGATATCCCCAATATATTTGCAGTCGTGGTTCTGCAGTACGCAGGACCCACAAGAAAGCTATAATGTGCATTCACATCCAGGATGTAAATATGTAAAGATATATTTCGCAAATCGCTCATTATAATCGAAACGCCGCACGCGAGAACTGTAATACATATATAGTATTTATATCTCAGCGGTATCCAGATGCACAGTTCGGATATGCTAGCCGAGTGATATATTAACCAATATAGTTTACTTCTCACAGCCCGCATGCATCGTACATGCGCTACGAATTTCGTATCCAACCTGCGTGTGCTCGCTTTTGCTCCGTGTGCACTTACTTTATTATTGAATTGCAAAAGTACGTAAATATCCAATATTTATAGTAAAGCTAAACTAAACGTAACTAAAATATCAACTATCATAATTATAAAAAAAATATCTGCAGTCTCTAATCGGACTTTTGTTGAAGTCGTTTTATGATGAACTAACTAATAATAACCACAAAGAAGTTGAGAGAATTATAGAGATGTTCATCGCTGTACGTACGCAGCTATAATATACGTAGGATGTATATTATAGCTGCCGTGTGAATCGTGTTCCAAACACAAAACCTCGGGAACATTTCTATGTCAATCTTCAGTGTACTTTAAAAAATACACTCCGAAAACCAAAGCTTTTGTGTGTTGATAACTCTTCTCTCTCAATTACTTTCAAAATTGCAATATAGAAAAATTCTCCTATTCTATATACTAATAAAATCTAGTAAACTGATTTCTTATCCCTGTTTCAAATTTGTTTTGGAGAGTCATCCCATTTTAATTAGCGTTTAATATCAATTTAGTCACTGTACTGTCGAGATGTTTTTTTACAAATTGTAAAACTGTTTTGCATAATACACCATATAATTTAATTTATTAGAAAAGCAAATTGTTTTCACGTATTTTTGCTAACTTAATACTGGAATAAGTAAAAACACGAATAATTTCTTGAACTGTTAAAATTTTAAGGTACTTTCGGAAATTTTTAAAAGACTGATAATATTAGATAACGGGGAAAACGTATGAAAATTATCAATTTGGTACTAGTATTAAATTTCTGTACAATTACTACGTTTTCCGCATTATATATAATGCGGATCATTGATGTGAGTGATCATTGCATGTATATATACATGCAATGATCACTCAACAACTTTACAATATCAATAGAACTCCATTGTTTTATAAATATTCATTTTATTGGCAATCATCACGATCAACTGAAATGTTGAGTTCTGAGCACTTCTAAATCAATTATCCGAAAACTAGGACAAAACCTTAAAACTCGATGCTTCAGAACAGTCGCGCTGCGATTCGTTTGGTAATTTAATCCGATTCTTTCGAAAATTTTGTTAACAGACAATCCAACTGTAACGCATTCACTCGCGCTCGAATTCCTCGAACGTAACAACGATTGCCAGGCCTTATCATGCAGTTGCATCTGGAAATTACTCGGATCGAATATCGGTGCAATGCATTGCGATGTGCACGCATGCGCACGCCGCCGTATTGTTACGCCGGTCGGGATAACGCGCCTGAGCACATGCGTCGTGCTAATGATGCACGTGCAGCTGTTAATGATGCGAAGTTTCTACATTACAAGAACAACCGCTATGCTAACCAAGAATCCAACCTCCGTGATTTTTACCTCTTTTACGTGATAAAGGTGCATATCTGACGCGTTACGAATAAAAGTATCTAATAGACTAATAAAGTAGTTTAATTAATAGACTAAGTACTTGTTTATATAATATTTATAATTAACGGGTCATTCGAAAAATTTCTAATACACGGGAAATAGTTAATATTTTTTAGTAAGTACATTATCCACAAAATTAATTTAAAAAAAATAATTTAACTGAGGTATGGTTTAGCATTTGAAATACACAGTAGAAGATATATATTTTTTTTCAGTAGAAAAAAAGGAATAATATTTTTTAAACAAAAATATTTTTTAGTAGTTTTTATATTTAATTGAATAAGATCTTAATTTTTATATAAGACCATAAGTATATGTTCTGAATATCGACTAGAATCAGGATTGATGTCTCATTTTTGCATTTATGTTAAGCATTTAATTCTGAAACGTATGCAAAAACAATCAAAATCATCTCGTATTATGATATGATATCTCGTATCGCTTCGCATCGTTTTCGGATATAGCAGTAAGCGCCCAGCTGCTGATAGTGGGTAACAACGCCTATTGTTCAAAATAACACTCGTCTATCGTCACCTTTGTGTGCAGCGTCTTCTTTGGCCTCCACTATCATGTACTCGAAGCAATCGGACAGCACCGCGAACTGACATAATGTATGGATCAAATGCACTTGCATCAGACAGTCGTTCAAGATGACAAAGTAGGAAGTGCAGTGGAATCCAAAGACCACAATGAGATACGCTATCGGGTACCTCGTTGGAGTGCGATAGTCGATTGGCAATCGGACGTTGTTTGTCAGATTGTATTTTATTCCATCCATCGTTGGAATAATGTACCTTAAACATAAAAATCACATCGTAAACAAAACAAATAATCCTTTTGCATAACTTATACGACCTTAAAATTCACTTTAGGCCAGAGCATAGTGGCGCATTCGTTTGCAAAATTCTTTTAATTCAAAATTTTTTTTTTAATGTCCGGGTGGTCTTCCTGATTATAAAAGTGTAAGATGACACTTGATATCTTTTGACGTTATTGTTTAAACAACGAAAAACTATATAGCCTAGAAAAAATATACCTTTTGCAATTAATTAATTTTTTTTATATTCTTTATCTTATTTCGAATGAAAAAAATCTTAACACCCATCATCGTATCTCCAACCCATTAATTGTTATGAATTTTTTAAAACTGAAAATCGCCGAAATTCTTAATTTTCGTGAATTAAATAATACAACTTGAAAATTGAAATGTTATGACTTTTAATTTTTTAATAAAAATTTCAACCATATTAAACAAGATAGCGTAAATAGATTTTAAAAATTTTGTTTATTTCTATGTTTTTTTTACGTTATAACAATATGCTTCTTACGCGCACGAACTTTTGAGAGAGAAGTATTTTATTTAACTTTATTGGGAAAAGAGAGGAAGGATGTTTATGAAGCACGTAAAATTACATTCGAACGAGCATTAGGAAAAAGAACAAACTTATCAAGAATTTCATGCACTTTGGATGCTTTAAAATTGCATACTTTACGAGCTTCATTTCAGGCTTATATTTGGAGATATTCAGATAAACTTCAATATGAACCATTAGATTTTTCTTGTTTTGGTTATATTCTGTGTGATAACTTAATTAAGTCATTGTATTTAACAAAACCGCCATCACCTAACGATTTAGCAAAACCGTGCAATTGTAGAAAAAAGTGTGCAACGAAAGCTTGTTCATGTCGAAAATTGAACTTGACGTGTTAGCGTTATGCGGATGTTCATTTGAATCTAATTGAATTATCAAATACATACATGTTTCAACTTATTAAATTACTGTTTGTACAGTTAATTAATTTAAACGTGAAATTGATTTTGGCAACATTCAATTGAACATCCGCATAACGCTATACACGTCAAGTTCAATTTTCGACATGAACAAGCTATCGTTGCACACTTTTTTCTACAATTGCACGGTTTTGCTAAATCGTTAGGTGATGGCGGTTTTGTTAAATACAATGACTTAATTAAGTTATCACACAGAATATAACCAAAACAAGAAAAATCTAATGGTTCATATTTAAGTTTATCTGAATATCTCCAAATATAAGCCTGAAATGAAGCTCGTAAAGTATGCAATTTTAAAGCATCCAAAGTGCATGAAATTCTTGATAAGTTTATTCTTTTTCCTAATGCTCGTTCGAATGTAATTTTACGTGCTTCATCGACAGCCTTCCTCTCTTTTCCCAATAAAGTTAAATAAAATACTTCTCTCTCAAAAGTGCATGCGTGTAAGAAGCATATTGTTATAACGTAAAAAAAAACATAGAAAAAAACAAAATTTTTAAAATCTATTTACGCTATTTTGTTTAATATGGTTGAAATTTTTAATAGAAAATTAAAAGTCATAACATTTCAATTTTCAAGTTGTATTATTTAATTCACGAAAATTAAGAATTTCGGCGATTTTCAGTTTTAAAAAATTCATAACAATTAATGGGTTGGAGATACGATGATGAGTGTTAAGGTTTTTTTCATTCGAAATAAGATAAAGAATATAAAAAAAAATAATTGATTGCAAAAGATATATTTTTTTAGGCTATATAGTTTTTCGTTGTTTAAACAATAACGTCAAAAGATATCAAGTGTCATCTTACACTTTTATAATCAGGAAGACCACCCGGACATTAAAAAAAAATTATGAATTAAAATACTTTTGCAAACGAATGCGCCACTATGCTCTGCACTACTTCTGATAAAAAGTCCTTCTTACAATTTAATTCTAAATTCAACCTTTAATTTAAAAGTAACTTTTTGTTAAATTTTGTTTTAAAAAAGTATTTAATAAATAAAACAACCCAATAAGGCCTTTGACTGTTTCCATAACCTGTATAGTCATTCCTGTTCGTTCCTGTTACAAAATAGGACTACTGGGATGATTGGAAAGGCAGCACGTTGAGCATTTTTCACTACAATTTTAAAGAAATTTATATAACTTAATGTTATAATTAGTTATTACATTTATTACAGTATATATATTTAAGGGGGTAAACGACCACATGGACCAATGGAAAGTAGACAGTCACCGCCACCCATGGATGCCTACAACCCTAGGGGATTCATTAGTCACCTTTTTGTAAGCGACTGAATGTTTTGTTTTCAATATTTTTTTCATCGGTTACATGGAGAACGGTGACAGAGATGACGGGAAAAGCAAAAAATTAGAGAGAGATGAGATCTCAAATTTCCGTCTCCAAGGTGTACTCCAAGGTTGTATTTCTTTAATTCCTTCTCCTAATTACTTCTTGCGCACTTTCTAAACATTCTATTGACTCGTTCCAATGCACGATCTTCTTTTAAAACTCACTTTTAACAAAGGTTACTAAAGTGAATGTTAACTTTAGAATACACATCTAAAAGTGACTTTTTGTTAGAAATAAATTTAAATTGAAATCGTAAAAATGGAATAATCGTAACTGCACGAGAATTGTAAGTGAATCTGTTTAAGAAACCATTCACGCCAAAGCGTAACGAATGGTTGATTAAATTAAATTATTATTTTATTCAGCAATCACTTTTGACAATCAGTGTACATGAAAGTATAAAAACAAATAAATGTTATTCATTATTTATACCAAAGGAGAACGGTGGTGGTGCCCAGAGATGCAAGGATTTTCAGAAACTTGTTGCTCCTTTTTAGCCACCATTTGACTATCTCTTGCCTCCGTGGATTCGATACGTCCAAATACTCAGACTTCATCGCCCTGGCCAGCTTATCGAAAATGTGTTCGTTCACCACCTGCGCGACAAGGTTCCTGTCGTTTCTTTATTTTTAAAACTCATTCGTGAAAAGAATTTGAACAAAATATCCTTGTGTCCAATTTTGTGATAAATAATCATTTTAAAATTTTTAGATGTCTGCCTGTTTATCTGTATGTCCTTTATAACTTAATTACTTTTTGACCGATCTTGATGAAAAATCATATGGAATAATATTATGACATTGCACAAATGATAGCCTACACTTCATTTCGATACACTGTATTTATAACCATAAAAATCATATTTTTGTAATTATGCTTTTCTTGGAATTTTATGAAAAAATTATGAGAGTGAATTTTTATCGGGGTGACACGAAAACTACAGTATGAAGTTATCGCAAGCTGTTTAGCGAGCATCCTTATGACTTATCCACTTTGAGGAGTAGATTTTTACTTAACTCTCTCTTTATTTATAAATATATTTCCAAATTGGGTTCGTTTTAATCGACATTAGTAAAGGAAATTTTCGGTCCAGGCCGATTTTCCAAGTTCAATTGAGTCTTTAAAAATAACGTTAATTTATTCTAATTTTTGACTTATTATTGTTATAATTTCAAATAAAAAGATAAAATTTATATTATATTACCTTTTGTATAAGAAAATAATTATTAATTTATTTAGTATTTCAAATTTAAATTAAACTTCTAGAACCGCATTGACTATCCCACTATTTAAGAATTTATATTTCTAGTTCATCTAAAAGACTTAATTAAAAGTAATAATATATTTGGTATTTCCAATTCTTTTCGCGGCTGGACTTGTTGTAAAATTCTAAACAGGGCAATACAGTAAATTTACAAAATATAATTAACTCTTCTTTTGACGTTTATTTTTGTCTGAGTTACATGTACCCTGCTAAAGTATGTTCTAGAATTAGGGACTCGAACATAAATCCGCTATGTTGCTCGAGCATGCATTGTAGGCATTTCCTTTCATTACTATGTAACTTACAACACTGCCTAAACTTACAATATTCCTGTATCTGAACAGCCCCAGCAGATGTATGAGTGTCACGTTGCTGTTCGCGATGGCCTTCTCCAGCGTGCTGGACATGGTCAGCATGCACCACACCTCGCTCCATATGAACCAAGCCGTAAACACGCACCACGTGTAATGGTATATCTGGTATTTCCAATTCTTTTCGCGGCTGGACAAACCTAATGTTGTAAAATTTGCTAAATACACATATTCAACAAGAACCCTTGGATTAAATAAACATGCATTAATCATAATCAGTTTTGTATTGTCAAAAGAATTCCAGTCACAAATTTAATAGGAAGGATAAGGGTTATATGTGCCTATTCGACCCGGCAGTAGTTCAAGGAGCGACCTTATTATATAATAAATTTTTTTTTCTGGCTTTGAGTAACTATTTCATGACTGCAATAAATTTGCACGAATATATTCGTGTACACTTATGTATCGCTACAGATTCTTCTTCGAGGCCAATGCGAGACTGTTATATTTTCATTATAAATAATTTCTGTGAGTGAGGAGGATTGGAATTTAATTATAATCAATCAAATTATTAATCAATAAACATCAGCAAATTGTTACATTTTAGCCTACAGTTGAACACGTACGATATTTACGAAATTATGGACAATAAATATTTCTACGCTTTTAGAGACGGTCACGCGCATCCGGATACGCGAAATGCCAAACGCATTATATCACAACACTACAAAAATAGACTACACGGAGTTAACAGCATTTCGCGGAAACGTCGTTAATGAACCCGAGACGATTTCCAGTGTATCGTGTTCTTTGTTGTGGATACAGTACGTTATGAAACGTTAAAATTATTTATGAATCTTTAGTGAGTAATCAAAGAAAAGGCAAGATAAAATGACCTACTTGTATGTGAGCAATAGTTTTTTGTGACAAAATCAAATGCAACTTACGATCTTTGTGTAAAACCTTTGTAAATTGAATTCAATATGAGGTAGTAATACGAAAGGAAAATGCTTAAAAGCGGGAACTATTGCATTAATTGTTCTAAGTCAGTACAATGCGTTTATTATATTATAAGGTTACTAGCTGTTCGGCCCGCTTCGCTGGGTTATTTTATTTATAAATAAAATGGCGAAGGATTTACGGAATTCGAAAAATGAGTAGCCTAGAACCAGCTACAAATCATCCCGCATCGAATGGTCCCAGTCTCATGTCTATGCGTTTAGTAGTTTTTACGTGATTGGAGAACAAAGACAACCTATTTTCATTATATATGTATAGATATTTATCTGTTTTTCTCCGCATAATATTCTTGAAATGATTTTTATTATTAAAATAAAACGAAATGTGAATTCAATTATAGCATTTACCTGATATTGAGAATATAAAAATGTAACATAATGAATTGTCTTCATTGTTCATTTAGTAATTAGTTATAATTATTATTAAATTAATGGCTAATGAGATAAAAGTGGTGGTTGCTGAGCGGTCAGGGTGTTTGCCTTTGAATTTAGATATATTATTTGATTATTGATATTTGCTTTGGAGGACAGCTTAAGCCGTTGATCACGAACATTGTAACTGCATCGGTTAAAACGGTCCATAACCCTTAAACTGAAATAAAAATAATATGAAAAGGTTTGGTATATACAGGATGGAATCGATCATGCTTCTTTTCGCAAATATTCTTAATCTCCTCCTTTTTTAGAGAATCTTTCCCAAAGTAACTATAATAAAAATGTTATTCAAAATATATCTATAAATTATATAAAATAATATAGACATAACCCTCCTAAATGCTCGGCCAGACTGCAAGCGCGACCGTATCGCCGCCACTCGACGACGGATGGCGGGGCACGCGACAAACTCGAATTTTGCCCCGCGCTCGGTCTATGTGATGTATTATCTTATAGGATTTATCTAGTCACTTACCTAAAATTGACACTTAATGTTGTTAGTGATCTAAAGATTGCCGAAGGTATTAATGCATTAGTCTCTAATGTTCCACATGTGTTTCACTCACCTCTAAAGAAATAAGGCAAAGTAAGGCATAGTGTAAACGATACATAATACGCAAAAGTACTTACGGACTCGCACGTTGGTGGTTGTCAAAGTACGTTTTACTGTCAATCCTTAGAGCTACAACAATGTCACCTCTGAAAACTCCCCAACAATAAATCATGTGTGCATATTCGAAAGCAGTGAAATGCATTGTTATCGAACACATAAATATTAATCACACACAATCTTAGTTTCAAAAACGTCAATATCGTAAACATAACATTTATACTAACGAAATGCCTATTTGTCATTGAAGTTGCATGCAGTTTATCGACTGCTCGTGAATGGACCACGTGATCGACTTTAGGCGGTTGCAGACCTCGCTTCACGTTTGGCAGCGTAGAACTGAGGGGCGGAAGCGGAGGGGCCGCATGTTTTTTAACTTCCCGCTAAGAAAATTGAAAATTTTCTAAAATTTTCGGGTTTCATTTTGAAAAAATCGAGTCCTCATCAGATCTCGACCTTCTGGGGGTCTAGGAAGCTTCCCTGATCATCCCTGAGATGATGTCCGAATGTCTATCTAGGTGTGTGTGTGTGTTAGTGTATGTGTGGATGTATGTAAACCTCTTATAAATTTTAAACGGCTTGACCGAATCGAGCCTACTAAACGGCGTTCCAAAGAGTTTTACCAAACTTAGATTTCCTGAAAGTTTGGGTTGATTTCGACTGGCAGATTTTGAGAAATTTTCAAAAATCTAAGAAATTTTTTTTTTAAAAGTGTTTTTTTTCAAAATAACTTTAAAATGGCTTGATCGATCGATTCCAAAATCTAATCAGCTCTTAACCTATTTAAACACGTCGATTGCCGCAAACCGGATCAAAATCGGTTGATTCGTTTGTGAGAAATCATTGTCGAAAGAAATCGAAAAAAAAACAGTTATTTTGGAATAACTACGAAATAGGTTGACCGATCGATTTAAAATTCTAACCAGCTCTTGACCCTGTAAAAACACGTCGATTGCCGCAAACTGGGTCAAAATAGGTTGATTCGTTTGCGAGAAATCGTTGTCGAAAGAAATCGAAACAAAACGTTTTTTACTCAAAAAAATCGCGTCAAATGCCGTATATTTTCGAGTGTTTTGAATTCGAAAATAGCGAGAAGTTTTAGGGTTGGCCTACAGGGTTAACCTATTTTTTCACAAGGTTGTCAGTAAGAATTCTTTATGTTCAAATTCTAAGCTATTTTTCTCAAAAACGGCTACTTTAATGACTGTGGTTTCTTTGACAACGTTGTTCTGCAAAGGAAGGAGATTATGAATATTTGCAGAAAGATGCATGATCGATTGCATACGGTATAAAACCTGACCCAAGAATACCGAAAGATGCATTGTTCCCTAGTGAAAAAATTTCACACGACTCATAGCATTAAAATCAATTTTGGCCTCGTTATGAGCATCGTCGCAAGCAGAATTACTTCAAAAAACTCTTAACGCTATCATTAAACTCTTTACGTTGTATTTTAATAATCAAGCATAAATTAACAATTATGTGTTTCTGTTATAATGGTCTGGCTATAAACATTCTGTCAGGATTGTTACCTGCAAGGACAGTGCTCAATGCTTAGGTTAAATTATATTTTATATGTCATTAAATTTCGGCTTTGTCGTAACGTGTTTGCTCATTACTTACCCTTGGTAAAAGCAACTTCCAAGATAAGAGATGTCCACAAAGTCCAGCTCAATCTATATACCATATAGCAAACTGTTGCCTCTCATAAAACCTCTCTGTCTCTCTGTTCTCAGAGGATGTCAAGGGAACTATTATCAAACCTACATTTGCTGTACCTTGAAGTATGGTAAATTTATCTCGAATCATATATTAACTATTACGCTCTACGAATCATCACCATCCGTAACTGTCGTGATAGTTTCGAGTTGCTTTGCTTAAGCAGGATTCTCAAATGTGTGTTTCGACCGGCTGACTTAAAGGACTCTGTCATCCATCATAAACAATTCTGAAGTACTGTGAGGCGACTAGCCGTTAGAATTATAGGAGAGGTTTCTCCAAAAGAACCAACGCCGATAAAATAATGAAAAAATGTAAAAACATAACATTGGCCTCGACACGTAGACGGTAAGTGGAACAAATAGAGCTTTAGATGGTTAAATTCCAACGTAGAGACAACTGTCACCAGGTGTCGGATTTCGAGTCATATATATAACAAACATATAATACCCATAAACGTATGCCCATGTAAAAAAAGGCTTGAATAGTTAATAGGTATGCCTATGTTAAGTATTCAACCCTATTCTTAGGGTCCGTCTATCAGTCCGTCCATCCGTTCGTCCGTATGTCACAGGTATTTCATTCAAAAAGTACAATACCTATATTGATGAAATTCAGAGTATAGGTGTATTGTATAAGCCGCTACTTAGTTTCGTAGTTAAATGACAAGAATAAATATTTCTAGGAGGGCACTCCGTACATGTAACAGATGCTGAAAAATCTTTTTTTTAAGCAAACATCTATGCGTACCACATATTTTGACAATTGTTTTGAAAATTAAAAAAATTGAAGAAATTGTATGTGTCCCCTCCCTCAATTTCTTAAGCCGCATGTCCAAAAATATGAAAAAATAACGAAGACAGCGTTTAATAAATGCTTTCAACAAAAATTATTTTAAACATAGTGGGATATACTGTTTTTGAGTTATTGCCAAAAAACTGCGCTTCTCAGCAAAAGGACGTAAGTGCCATAAATATACGCTCTTTTGCTGTTGCACTTTAGTTTACACTAATTTAATAGTAATAGTAACGTATCTACTTGTTTTTCTAGTTATAGGCGACTAAAGTGCTTTTAACTCCTTCCTTTTAACTTTTAGTGTAACAACGTACTTTTTTCATCTGTAGTGCATTTCTTTGTAAAAATGGCTTCGGAACCCTATAATGAGCATGGACCGACATGCTCTTGCCCTGTTTTTTTTTTTGGTTATATTTGTTACTCGTCTCACTTTGTACTACGTATTTGTACTACGAACTTCCATCACTAGTATTTTCTTAACAAACGTAGCATTGTAACCTTTACGAAAAAGAACGAATGTTTCTTTAAAAGAACAATAACACATTTGCAGATCACCTGGGAGGCGATTCTAAGGCCATGTGGAAATTATCACATGAGAGAATCTTTGAATATGAAATTGCCGTAATATTCCATATTCAAAATGACGAAAAATGTCAAGTGTTGTATAAAGTATGTATTCTTAGTCACCTACGTAAATTTGAAATAGATTGATTTAGAGACTGTGAATTTTTAATAGGTGTAAGTATTTGCTTGTGTTATTTGAAATGAAAAAAGTGGAGATTTAAAGCCTTTCAATCTGGAATAAAAAAGACCGTGGAGGATAGTCACAGGCGGATGTCAGTCATGATTTCATTAAAATAAGGTGTTACCATCATATTGATCTTCTAAATTTAACGTGAGACAATTAGTGTCGTGTGCTAGGGTGTTACCTGTGTTGCATGTCGCATGAAAGCCGTTTGACAATTGCCACAGCTTGAAAGTGAGCATACCGAATTACTGTTTTCGTTTGACGTTTATCATTTCGTATGAAATGAAAAATGTCAAATGACCATACTAATTCAATGTTAATAATTAATTTTATTCTATTAAATTTATATTTTATTATATATCTCTTTAAATAATGTCTCATATCACAATTTCCACATGGCTCTAGAATCGCCTCCTTGGTGTTGAAGACGCTCATGAATTGCAATGACCACTTGTTACTGAAGATCCACATACTCGATTCCTCTTTTTTAATTACAAAAACGAATAAAAACGAGCTTGAACTATAATTCTTATATGTACAAAATCATTGAAATCAAAAAACGAAGAATTTGCGGAGAATGTTGAAAGACAGTTAAGAATAAGGAAAAACTTTTTAAAACCACATACGTTATTAGATATATTTTTTATATCTGACTCTTTCTTTCCCACGTCAATAGTTGTTATTATCGTCCCACAAAGTTTTATTTCAATCTTCCGGTTGGGCAACAAAGCTTTGAAGTGACGGCATTTGAAGTAAATGCTGTGATAGCGTCCGTGACCCGATAGCTTAGCATACTCTCCAAGGCATAGTGAAAGTTGTTTAATTTAATTTAAAATAAAAAAAAATGTATGACCTTTATGCTAGATCTTAAATAAACAAGGCCTTTAATCGGAAATAAAATATTAGTCCTAACACTACAATATGTGCCTCATTTTTTACGCAATAAAATATCAAATGCATTCTTCCACAGCTTTTAAAAGAATCAATAAGATCATAATTTAAAAATTTTGGATTTCGTCGATTATACTACTTCACGACTATACGAATATTATACATTTATTATTAATAAATAAATAACTTAATTACTACCACTTTGGTTTATTATTAATTCAACACTACATCCATTGTACTTAATGTAAATTTACACCTACCCAACAAATAAAGCAGTCTATAGATGTTTTCGAAGAACTGCACTTCAAACGGTCCGCTTGCGATCTCGATCGCTCTGGTGGGCGTCATATATTTAAATATACGTGTTATTAGAGACATTTGTGCGTGTGCGCGTCTCTTTATTGTATGACTCACTTAACTAGTGTTGCCTCGTCGAGGAGTGATCGTAGAATGAATGTGAGATATTTCTTACTAACTTAAGTACCACTAAATTGCCACCCTTGATTAGAAGATCACAAAGAGTTTTTTTCTTTAATTATAGGATTCCACATAGACTATCTGATTACCTTTGTCGCGAGGAAAGGTATTAATGACAAAGCACAAACAGCTCGTATCTACTAATTATGGATGAAACAAATAAAGAAATATGTTCAAAGGTCACCTTTTAATTTAATTAATTCATCTTTTTAAGTGTTGAATTTTTTCTCACTTGAAATATCTAAAGGAAAACTATTTCTATATAGTTTCAGAAATCTTTGAACTTCAAATCGATGGTAATAGTAACTCACGTGAAAAACTGTCCTGGTGTAAATTCACACCGTTTTGATCTTACAGATACAGAATCTCAAAAGTTAAAAACCTTTCTAATCACATAAAATAAGTATGATTATATGCGGCGATCTGAGTTGTCCTATTTACTCTATCTTCGAAACTTCATACAGCGGCAAACCAAAGGGATGGAAGAGTGAGGAACTCACCCTTCTGTGTGATGTTATCTTCGCTCTCGACGGCCACCGTGGTTTCGAGCACAACTGTGAGTTGTTCCATTCTTTATACAAAACACGTAGAATACACTTGCGGTTGACAATATTGAAAATTAATAATTATAACATATAACGAGCGATTTGCGGTTGCATTCGCGTTCGATATACACAAAGAAAACCAATGCGGGTAGGAACAAATTGGATTGCGGGCGTAAAGGAGGGGGGCTATCTACCACTAAATTTAATTTTGAGAACACATCGTAAATAATAATAGACGTGTTATGATATATTAGTTTTTGATTTGTCATATTTCGCCAATTAGCGACTCTTCGTAACTACTTTCGTTTGTGCTATGCGTGAAGAGGAAGAAACACTTAAATCAATTAAAATGATTGATATTCTGAATTTAGAAATATTTAAAACAGGCCCCTTAATGTAGGAATTTAAGTTTAAATTTCGCTTAAAAGTTCCTCTATTATATAAATAAGAATTGTGCAGGGATTTTCTCTAATCCATATCAGAAGGAAATACTCTATAAAAGCTTAATAGAAATTTCGTAATTTTTAAAATAAAAGATATAAAATTGATATTAAGCTTTTCTTTTAAAATAAAGACTTGTGATTCCAAAATATTATGAAATCGCCCTCGACGAGTTAAAAACAATAATGAATGAGATCCATCATTTTTAAAATTAGACACACCATATTCAATATTCAAGCTACCAGCCAGAAATTGAGAACCATCGTATATAAAAGCAGTATTGTTACATTAATATGAACTTTAAATTGAAGGGTTTTTTTGGGAAATTTTTAAAAATAACTTTTTTTAGAATTGATCAATTCTCATGAGAGGAATACATTCGTCAGGTTTTTGTATGGCATGGGTTTCAGTCTTGTAAATTCAGATTCTTTTGTATGAACTTTCTGTAATATGTACAAGATTATAAGCCTAGGAGCATTTTTCCTTTTGATTATAAACAAAAAAGACTTTTAGGAATAGGCGAAGGGTCTCGTAAAGCATTAAGTTACATTAAATAGTCATTGTACTTTTCGAATAAAAATAAATCTTCCCATTGTTATTAATATTAGATAACGTGCCTTCCAAATAACGAAAACTACTCCTTCATTGGGTGTATTTTTATTTCCAAAAAACACATTGTGCGAAAAATATATTTATTTTTCTACTCGTGCAAGAGATCAAAAACCAATATTAACGCCCTCTAACTAACCATCTACCTGTATTCTAATCTGTTATACACTTATAATCTATTAATCCCCTTGTTTAGTCCTGTTGAAGCCGCAGAAGAACCGTCAAGGCCGTGTATGAAGTTTTTATCAACTGAAAAAACACATACATAATAAATTAATAATTTCAATACAATTGTAAATTGCACATATACAAATTCCGAGGAACTAGAGTACACGTCAGCCATAAATTTATTTTTCGGGTGGTAAAATATACTTTAGATACGTTTTAAGGAATTTTTATTTCAATCTCATTTTCGATTTCACCCAAATGTTATTTCAAATTTTAAACTAGATAGTAAAATATAATCTTGGTATGAAATGCGTAATAAGATTAATTGTATTTTATAATATTATTATACCCTTAGCTTATTTAATTACATAATAATTTCGTCGAGTGGTTAGAAGTTAGTAACTAGATGGCAGTAAATTAGATAAAAGTGTTTAAATTACATTTAAATTACGTTTAAAGCACAGTGAGTTACGTATTGTACAATAAACACAACGATTTGTACAACCAAACCGGCTCATAAACAACGAAATAATAAGGCTGATTAAGATAAGATAAAATGTATAATGGAATGGTTAGAACAGATTATACGAATGGAAAGTTATAGATTGTCTTCCGAAATAAACACGTCTTTTAACTAAAAACGATATCGCCAATTTAGAAGCACGATAAACAATGGCTCAAATAATGATTTTGGTATAATCTATGGTATTGCGGGAATGCCAGTAGCTTGAAAACGTTGAACGCTATGCATTGACTTTGCTTGTCTACATTAAATTGTTTACTTAGTTTCTGAACTTTCTTCTTTACTCGTATAACATTTAGGTATAAATTTAATCGTCACTCGACTAAATCACATCACCATCATGGTCCGCCTCAGGTCTTAAGGAGGCGGCGACGAACCGGAGAATCTTAGAAGCCTCAACTAAAAACGCCACTCTGACAACTAGTCGCCACAGCTATAGCCGAATTACGGTTACAGTTAAATAATGTCTTAGACATGAAACAGTTTGGATTCAACTTAACCAGTAGTTCCTTCCGAATGAAAACCCTGCAAGTTCTCATTAACGTGATTGCGCTAGTAATACCCACTACTGGTAACCTATTCTAGGTCTAAAGAATTATTTTTCTAATGTGTAATTTCCTAACGTTTTCCTCTGAAAAAATTTTTTTTCAGAAACTGATTTCTTTTTCTAGGTTGTTGCAATACCTCCTCGAACCTATTGAGTTCTATATGATGACATATTAAGAAATCAGGAAACTTTTACGGTTCTGAGAAAAATGCGTCTCTGATGAATTAAAATTTTGCAGGGATTTATATGGAAAACCAAAATTCAGTGTTAGGATAGAACTCCGATAATAATAAATATATTTAATTGGAAACAGAAAAATGAAGTTAAAAATAATACAATACATATTTTATTTACACGCCACAACTAATTATTTTATATAATATATTTACACTCTTGAACTCACTTTTCTTATTGGCTAAATGCTTAAAACTGTAGCTGGTACATTACTACCAATTTATCAGTACAGGCGAAGGCGGCGCTATTACCTACGTGCGCTGAAATGTATCATTCATTGACGTCATTAATTTTCCATTTGTCCGCTTAATGTAAGTTGATGACATTGCATGAAGGCTTTTATTCGATTTTTTAACTACCACGAAGGTCCCCGTAATTCCGTAACACTTCGACCTACTCGTATACTGCTCATACTCAAAAGTTATATATTTATCCACTACTATTCTACTATATTTCATGAAATCGGATGAGCCGTACTCAAATTATCGTCGAGCATACTAATATACGAGTGTCGTCGCAGTTAACTCTAGCCAGACTGTTGAGTCTAGATATAGCTTCGTTTGATCGATTAGTTTTTTGCCTTTTTACAGTAAAGAAATACAATTGTAAATTAGAAGAAAAAAAATTTCAATGTCTTCAACGATCAAATTCAAAAAAGATAAAAATCTAAATATCCTCAGTTCATCAGTGCATATTTCCTTAGGCACGGTGGTCGAAGGAAAAATTGATATTTGGCATTTCTCGCTACTATCGCGATGATTAATTTCAATAAATTCATTTTGACTGGAGCATAATAAGTGTAGGTGCCGTAATAATGCTACCCCATTCGCACACCACACAGCAAAAGTGTACTTACGTTTGAATAAGACTCGAGGGACAAATCGTATAGACCTCCGGCAGACAGTACCACTGGTTTAGAGGAGCGGGACATGATTAGCAGCAAACGCGCCTTCACGCCGGACAATCTGCTGGTACCGCGCTCCCAACCAGAAAAGTAGACGGCGTTACCGATTCTTTCACTCTGTACAATGCAAAGAACTTTAATTGGAAATAATTAGCACATATTCTTTCTTTAGGAGTCTCATTAGGACTACTGAGTGGACGTAATGTTTTCATAGCAATTTGCTAATAAACAACAAACCTAAACAAACAAATACTTGTTTACTTTGATTGTCTTTAACTATTAGAAAGAACGTACATTATAATCGATCAAGTAATAAACCAGCTCAAATCATTAGTAATTAAAATTGGAATACCTACGACAAGGACGTGCGAAAAAATCATGATCCAAAAAGCAAGCAGGTTCCACAGACTAAAATGATACCCGGATTAACTCGCAATAAGTTCATGCTATGTGTATGGTGGGATCGGAAGGGCATTATTTATTATGAGCTTTTATCGCCGGACGAAATTTGGATCTCTATTGCCAATAATTGATGAGACTCAAGCAAGAACTTGAGCAAAAACGGCAGGAATTAATCAACAGGAAGAGTGTGGATTTTCACCATGATAACGCTAGACCACATACGCTTTTAGCCACTCATAAAATATTGAGAGAGTTTAGTTGGTAAGTGCTAATGCCTTCACCATATAGCCCTGACCTTGCACCCTCAAATTTTATTCCTGTTTCGGTCTCTTCAATATTTTTAGGCAATGTTAGGACAACATCAAGAGAGGACTGTCAAAACTACTTGTGGCAATTTTTTGATCAGAAGTCCCAAAATTTCTGCAGCAATGGGATTATGTCTCTAAATTTTAATGTTATTTTTGGCAATGTTATATATGTATATGCCAAAATTAATTATTATGTTACAGAATGACAAAGAGTTGTTCAACAAAATGTTATATGTACATTATAATTAAATGTGAATAAAATGTGATGAAAAATTATCTTGAATTTGTATATAAGATACGAAAAAATCTTTTTCCCGATTCTATATAAATGTAATTAATTCGGTTTCAGTGCTTAAGTTTCATTTCCCATTTAGATTTTCTTAATGATTTTCAATTTCAAATGTAATCAGGAACAATGTTTAAATATACGTTTGTATTTTTAATTAAAAGTATAATGTCCTTTATCTTGTTTTGCCATATCAGATGTACTCCCGTGCTGCTGCTATAAATCTAGTTTTGGTTATTTTTGCAAATATAAAATATGAATGGCATTTTGTCTGTCTTCGTTGATGCCTATGATATTAGACGGAGCTTTAGATCAGCTAGAATCTTGCACATAATTCTTAATTCTTATTCAAAAATATTTTATTGATAACTTCCATTATACGTAACTTGCCATAAATCGACTGCAAAAATAATATTTTTTACTATAATATTCTCTTTCGTAATTCCTAAGTCCATTTTTCGGCGTAAACGCTTTCTTCGTGTAACTAGTGTATCGTTTAATAATGCTATAGGGTTCAAAAATAATTATCAAGTATTTAGCTGTACGTCTACAAGTGTGAAACGAAAGCAACTCGTCTTCGGCAGCGAAGCCTTATTCCCCATGTGGCCGTATTTACAGAAGCGAAACAATGAGGATTCGTTTTAGCGAGCGGTGGAGGAATTTTTCCTCCTGCGGCCGACGCCCCCCGAGCGGAGCGGCGGCAATTCATTTTCAGAGTGGCTAGAGCCTCGTGCGGTATGCGGCTCGGCTCGTATGAGGACGGCGGACGACAGACGCCGGTTTTCGCGAGTTATTAAAGCGTTCCTTTTCCTTTATCACCGGCCCGAATGGGGGGACGGGCCGTCTGCTTACGAGCGGGTGAACGATTTCTATGGTTAACGCGACCGAGAAAGAAAAATTACCGAGACAAAGCTTCGGGGTGTATGGCGAGAGCGCTCTATATTCTTTAGCTTTTATTTATACAGAGTTAAGACAACGGGCACTCCGTTTCCGCAAGTCGTAAAAGCTTTCTATTCTCTGCTCTGCGGACGAAGCGACGCAGAATTATTTTCGTGAGAGATGGAAGCTCTCTTGCTTATGTGCCTCTACCGACGACAATTGCGAGAAAATCTCGTTTTGATTTGTTAAACGTTTTCGTAATTTTCTATACTACTATATGAATCTGTAGTATCCGTCTATAAGTTCATTTTTTTTTTTATAAAGTTTCGTAATACAAGTTCATTTTATAACTTAACTAATCCCAATGTTACCATTTTTAAAATTTGTCTGTCAGTTTGTCTGTACATATGCTATTTTACAGTTTAAAGAAAGTTTCACCGATGTTGATGAAATTTAATATAGTGTAAGAACATGTGATTGCGCAAATGATAGGCAATCTACCTGTCTGTTTGTCTGTCTGTATATTTTTTCATAACTTAAAAAGGTTTAATCGATTTTCATGAAACTTAGCATACAGTCGGAACAAATGATTTGATAAATGATAGGATGTATGTGATTTCGATCCACAATATGGGAACCATAAAAATATTATTATTAGTTTCTTTAGGAGCCACATTAATTTGTTTTTATATGGTTGGTTGTGTCAGTGTATATTATATGTATGTGTGTGTTTATGAGTGCATGTACGTGTGCAAGTGCATGAACGTGTGCGTATGTGTGTGCTCATGCATGTTCATGTGTTCACGCATGTGCTTGTCTTTGAGTCATAATTTTATTGATAATTAATAGCTTATGTAAAAGACATTGCGACTATTTGGGCATCATCATTAATACACAAGCAATTATTTTTTGGGATACATCATAACACGTGCATAAGAAAAATTTAATCGGCCTGGTATTTATACAACACTCGAATGAAAAAAAAAATTCTGTATACGTGTACACATTACAATATATTTTCACTGATTTCAATAAGTATTTGAATATTTCTAATAACTTAGAAAGAAATGTTGTATTGTGAATTCACTATAAGACATTTAATATAAAGTAAATAAAAATAGTAGGTCAGTATTTATATTAAAATATAATTTAAGCACAAGCCGGTAGGAAAAGAAAGTTTCCATCTTCTACAAAGGATTGCCACAAATGAACAATCAAATAGTAGGTATACCAACCATTTAATCTGTTGTCATTTATTCTAAAAAAAAGTATTTGGTTGTCATTTTTATATAATAATATTATAAATTTGTAAATTTGGGTCTGGGGTATGTAATCTTAGCAACTATTTAGATTCTAAAAATTCTTTCCTTAATAGGAAGCTATTATTCTAATTTCTGAGTGCCATAAGCTATTTTTAATCTTGATGCAGATGTGTTTTCAGTAAGAAGTGACAATAACAGCAATTGAAGTCGGAATAAAGTAGACGTTCGATTGATTTATTGGTATGCGCCGTCTAAACGGTTAGAGGAATAAAATAAAATGTTAGAAAATAAAAACATGGAAATAAAATGTTCATCAAAGATAGTGACCTTTAAATCTAAAAGCAAAAGGAATTTATCAAATGAAGTTCGTCTACGGTTTTAGAGTACAATCTATAAATTCTTATAAAAACAAATATTTAATCAGTACGAAACGGCGGTGACTCGGTGTCTGACGCTCGGCTTCATATCTGAAAGTATCTGTCTCGACCCTGACCACGTTCACCAATAAGTTTCTAATTTAAGTCAATCACCTAACATCGATGCGTACATCGGAGGACACGTTAAGTTGTCGGTCGCGGACGTTAACCATCGCACCGATGACGATAGTCCTTAACAGCCCTAATCCGTATTGGATCAAAGTGGAAGGCTCAAGTCTCAAAGCCCTCAATCTGATATAAAAAGATCGTGGGAGAGTATGATATAACAGCGGCGTAAATAAAACCTGACACAAAAATCAGCATTTAAATACTCTCGACGCATCTATTAATGCACTGCGAGATTTCCGAAATTGTAAGCTCTATTGAAATTAAATTTAATAAAGTGGCAGCTTGTATAACGTAAGGACCTGATAAAACAATTTTTATAAATTCACTCTTTATCGAAGTAAAAGGAGTCTGTGTGAAAACTTTTCATAGAACGAGGTACGATCATGTTTAGTATAAAATTTACTTGTTAAAAATGTCGAGACGCGTCTTTCGCAATTAGGTGGAGAGAGGAATAGATTTGTGTAATGTATGAAAATGAGTGAGTATTTTGATCGTCTTCTTTGTGTGTCTAAACCATTTGTCCAGTTACTATAAAACTGGCGATATGTCGTGCTCGCAAATGGAAAAATGAAAGGATTCCTAAAAAACACAAAACATTAAAACTGTCTCCGATTTCGTATGCATATCCGTACTATTGAACCAAATTCCTGAATTAATTCTAAAATTCCCTTCATGAATAAGAAGTTCCTCGAGTAAAACAGACTATAAACATTTTGCACTTCGTCCGTATTACAACCGTGACCGATACTGGATTCGAAATTGCAACTACAAGGAAGGGCAAAATCGACAATCACGACCGGAAGAATTAAAAATCTAGAGTGAGACACATCGTTATCGAGAGCAGGACCGGGATTAGAAACGAGAACGGAATCACGGATGAGAATCATGATTAAGATCGCAACGGTCTATGCATAAGATGGAGGAATTCGTTCCATGTCCACGAGGGCGAAGCCACGTAAAGGAACTAGTATTAGTATAATAGGTACTCATGAAAAAGATATCCAATAGATATGCAAGTGATGAGGGTTACGGACCGAGTCAGCATTATTTCTGAAGATTTACAGCCGTGTTATTAAAAGCGCAGTCGCATCGCTGTAACGAATGTATCTTTATATTGCGCGGAAATGAAAAAAGTTTTGCTGTTTACTGCCGTGCGACGCGCTCGTTTGATGTTTCGTGGTTTATTGTGACGTTAATTATCTAAACCGCAGTTATTTCGATACATAAAATATAATATTTGAATTTTCATTACTTTAATGGTTGAAGTGTTACAATTCACAATCACACTACATTTACAGTGTGTACAATATAATACTGGAGTTTATAGGTCTGATAAGATCGTTATAGATTTTACAAGGTCGTATCTCTTTGTGCTAAGAAAATGTTATTGCACTGTCTAATGATTATAAAAAAAAAAACTAGTTGTCTGTAAAGTCGGTTTACGAGCGATAATTTTAGGTGATAACGTCATAAGAAAACATTGATGAAAAATTGCATACTTTTATGAATTGAATTGAATTATTATCATTTGCCGCAATTGTTGTTGTATTAACAATGGAAACCACATTACCGTTTCACTTCACTTTATAAACAGTTGACAAAACAGTTCTGGTGTAGGTTATGTGCGGCCGTTGTCTCTCTTCTACTCGGACGCATGAGCCGTTCTCTCGGACCGCTCGTTAGCAACGCGACACCCGCGACACCCGCACGCCACTCCGGGAATTTGTCGCTTCCCAATGGGCTACTCGAATTCTTTGCAATCTATCTATTTGACTTCTTTGTCTTTAAAACGTGGGCAAATCGAGACGTGAAATTGAACATGTAATTTCTAAAAAATTGAAATAAGTATACCTACTGACTCAGTTTTAAAACGGCCTATCGCAATTATAAAATAATGTTTCCTAGATCCTTACAGATTTCTAACGCCGTTAGGATTGCTCTGCAAAATTGTGATTGTGAATAGCTAACAATTGTAAGATTTGAAACGGGGAAATATGGGGCGCATGCAATAGATAATCGCTATGAATTGAATATAGTACTAGATGTAAAGAATAACAGAAAAATGTTAAAATCAAAATCCATAATATTTTGTTTATTTTTTTTTTTTTACAAAGACTATAGCAAAAAGGTGTGACGAATACGTCATAACGAGTTCAATCCAAAACTTGACGCGAAGTAAATAGTTAAGTAAATTGGTGCTGTCAATCGCAAATAAAATGAAATAGTTTTTCATATATTTTGTCTCGACAACAAAACATATGAATAACGGGATTAACCTTGATTAGCAGACGATGACAAACGGGAAAGGTTAAATAATAATATCGCATTCAATCCATTTCATAATCTTTATGTTTAATGCATTTGTATAAAAAAAATAACAGAAGTACATCCATAGAAATAGTTGCTGAAAAGAGGTGAAAAAAATTTTTCGGTCTTAAAGCTCTCCCAAATGCTTTTATATTGAGTCAAGCAAAAAATTAAGCTAAATTGCGCCAAAATATTAGTTAAACGCTATAGTTTGTTAATGGCGTTTTTAAATTAGTAATGTAGGGACAAAGGTTACATACATTAGTGAAAGGGCTCCTTTGGTATATATTTATAGAGAATTAGATGACCCAATCACATCACTATAGGATGAATAATGAATTATAAATTGGGGGTTTAATTTTGGGAGGCAAATTAGAAATTTTTTAACAACCCTTTCATCAAATGCCTTACGTGACACATTAAGTGAAATGACTCATTTTAAGAAATATATTTTTTTATAAAATTAAAATGTGTATTTAAAAAAAATCAAGGAAAATATACGAAAATCGCTTAATTAGTTGCTCGCACAAGACAGTAACATTTTATACCGCCGCGTCGTCCTTGAGGAATTCTTCCTCAGCAAATCGTTTTAAACTTGACTCTAACGAAAATTTGCTTTTGTTACAAAAATCTACCACTAAATACCTTTTATACTGATTACCAAAATAATATGTAATAATCGTTTGCACCCTTCCAATTATTATTACTATTTTCGTTTTATGGTAATGTACTGGCATTGAATTTATTAATTCGTGCTACCGACCACATCACCACCCATATTGGACTCCACTGTAATCCGTTATATATAGTGTATAATAGGTGATACAAATGATGCCGAATGGAACCCATTTTGACCATTTACAAAATGCTACGTTATTTTCTTTAATAATTTAACATCCCGCCTTATATTCTAAGTTATTGAGGGTAGATTAATTAAAAAAAAAATAGTTAATATAAGTCCTCATTCATAATTTAGGAAAACCGAATAAAAATACTAACTATTTAAATTGCCACAAAAAAATGTTCATTAAATATGTTGCTTTATTTTTGTAATTATCACAAACAAAGGGTTGAATTAAGAAAAATATAAATAATTCGACGCGAGTCGAACTCGCTTGACCGGTTTTTTTTTTAATAATTTTGGATTAACCTGAACTCTTATCTCGTCACACCACCTGCAGAAAATAAACAGCTCAAATAAATTGTATCCCAAATATTGGACGCTCATTAAGAATTTCGCCACATTTACGTTGACAGCCTGTAAAGATAAAAAAAAGTGAGTATATAATTTTCATTTTCTACCACAATTTGAATCAACCTTTTCATTCATACAAAACATATCCATCCTGACATATATAAAAATACGTGAAAAAAGTTATATTTTTGTGTTTGCTTTATTTATTACAGCGTAACGGTTTTATCGATGCCAATGGAATATTGTGTGAATGTACCCTTCTAGGGTTCGATAGTCAGAGGTAGCATCTAGTATTTTTTAAACTTGCGTGACCCGTTGTCGTTGGGTATGTGTTTAAAAATACATTAAGGATTCACAAGCGACTTTTTCGCTTGGGTATTTATTTTGCTCTTAAAGCCGTGAATTCTTGATTTCCCCTTTACATTTTCAAGCTTACCTTTTGAAAACCCTAGAGAGAAATACAATAAAAGAAGTCCAAGATTTTCAAAATAAGTTGACTAGTTCGCTAAAGGTTTCCGTTTTTAACGGGCCAATCTGTATAATACACTACTTACTATTTAAACGTGTAATTATATCGACATTAGCATAATCCAAATTTAAGTATATTTACGTTCATTTTGTAAATTGTATTGAACCCTTGACGCGGGAGTTCGACTCTCAACTTGGCAAGTTTTGTAATAGAGTTGAACATAAGTTACTTTTGTACCATTATCAGAAGAGGAGCCGCTACGAAATTTCAATTGATAACACAAAAATTCTCCTGATTTCGCTCATCGGTAACGACAGGTGACACGTAACTGGACCGCGGTCAAGATCGGGTGCGCACCGGGATCGAATTCAGGCTCGGAAAGCTCAGAACGAGATCAATGTAATGAATGTAGGATATTATTCCACATGTGAGTGGTACCATTTATCGATCATTTTAGGGCTTCACTGAAAATGGTGATGTGTTCATGAATAATGACTGTTGCCTTGTAGGATCACATCAGCGGCTCGAAATATATAACGCTCATACGTCGAATATTTAAATACATTGAAAGACCTTAAAATGAGATATATTATGAAATAATAGTAGATAAGTATACTTACAGCTGTAACTTGATACCCCGCGAAACATATGAGCATACCGCTTGCAGCTAGCTGCCCCAGCATAGGTGCGTTTAGTATATTTTTCAACTCCATAGTATTGCTAAAATAGAGAGTACAATGGTAACATAAAAAGAATGTGGAACTTGACCTACGCCATTTTGTTGATATCTGCCTGACTATAATTATTATACCAGTATATGAACAAAAAGATTGACAGATGTATTTAGACAGATCTTATTATATGTGAAACATGTTATTAGGAAACTTTGAGTGTAATTCCAGCTATCCGACCGCGGCTTCGCTCGCATGAACAACGAATAAGTTCCTTCATCGTAAAGTCCCGATTTTATGATCGTTTTAAATCATCCCAGTTTCATTCTAAATTCTGGTCCCGTATTCGCTTTCCGTTTTAATCTCAATTCCTGTTTAGATTCTGATTCCGCCTGTGCTCTTGTTTACAAAGGTGGTTCTGTTCTAGAATTATCCTCAGTTCGACGTCGTCCAACTTCCACGCCCAGTTCAGATCTATCTCGCGCTCTCGATTAAGTAGTCGGTTCCACGCTCTCTTAAGTTGGCGGGTATAAATAAACTTTTTATCAATTTTTTTAGCTATTTGGATTGTTCGTTGTCTGTTTTTCATTGTTCGATCAAAAATAATTTTTGTTAGTTTTTGCGTTTTTTTAAAATAAAAAAATTAACCCTCAATTTGGCGTCAACTATAGATTTTGAGACTTTTTTTTAATATATCCGACCAATTTATTGATTGTTCGATCAAAATTAACGTTCGTTCGGCCGTCTTTTTGTTTTAATTCTTTTCATGAGGTAATAAAAGTTCATTGCGCGTGTGCAATATTATTTTAAAATTGTACGTATAGTTAGTAATGGAAAACGGTGTGGATTTGGCACACTACACGAATGATATATGTCTGTAAAATTGAGGAAACACCCAAATGTGATTGAAATTTTTCCTCTAACATGAAAATTTCCGTGACTAACAATACATATAGAAGTGTCCATGTTCGTAATTACAGAAGAGGCATTGGAGGAGATTTTATCTGTGTCTTCAAAAATATTACAAGAAGTCCGAGCATTTAAGATACAGTCACGAATGTCATTTTGATCCCTGACAAAATCTTTATTACTAAAATTACAAATGTAAGCATTACTATCTTTGGCTTTGGAATTCGTTTCAATTTGAGACTAATTTCAAAACTGTCATGTTTTTTATTAAGGAGATATTCAATATTTATTATCAAGAGCAGAGGGCACTTTATAATATTTATAGAGATAGCCAATAAAACATTTTCAAGTGATATCTTACAACGTACAAGCGTGTTCTTAATTAACAAGGTTATTCGTATATTTCCTATTAAAAAATCATTGCAAAGATGCAAGAAGAAATAAATGATAAAATCGAGATTTTCGCTTTCCAAACAGAGATCGCGCATTTGATGTCATTCATTATTAATGTTTTTTACTTTAACAAGGAAATTTTTATTCATAGATTGATTTCCCATTCCATTCATGCTTTGGACAAGATTCGTTACGAGTCTTCAACTAACTCATCGAAATCGGACAGTCTCAAAAGAATTAGTATTGATGAATACTATAACCTCAACAAGAAGAACTGTCCTCTTACCTTCAGTCATACCAGTATTGCTATTACTAAGACTTAAACTTAGTCAACAACTTAGAAATAATTTATAAATATGGTAAAGAATATTTAATACAAATATTGCTGGCTGGTGCTGATATTTTAATGATCTGTATGGTATCGATCGATTGCTTGAAGACACGACTAGTATTTCGAAAAAAGCAAGATCAAGAAAATTGTCAAGGAAAGACCACATGTTACTGGCTACTGATAAAATTTGTGATCTACAGGGAACGTGAGAAAGAGTTTAGTGACTACGAAGTCAAGTCAGAAACTGATGTCGAAAAGATAAAAGACTAAGGCAACAAGTATAAACTGTAAGAATTCAAAAAATAATAGTTCGCTCATAAGCAACTATCTTCCAAGATACGGATTGGATACGTCAAAGAAGAGATATATTGTCATTCAAGAGAGTGTGAGACAACAAACATCTGAACAAATAGAAATTGTTTTAACACTTAGAGATTTTCGGAGCGACAATTCTAGAGTAAACCTACACGAGTGTCTATTTAGGCCTAACGTATTTTTTGGATGAGGAACGTATGAACACCAATGGAGGAAGACATTACATGGGTTTAGATAAATGTTTACATAACCAGAATAAATGTAGAAACAAAAGGTATGCAAATTTCGAGAGAGAATTGTTGCACACTCTTACAAACGGATTTGCTACGGAGCAAAATAAAATCTGTGAATGAAACCTTACCACTTGTTAAAAATATTCTACTAATCATCGAATGCTCGACGTCTGCAAACAACTAAGATTAAAAGCAAAATTTCGAACTAGCAGTAAATTAGAATGACTGACTAGTGTCAGGACATCGACTGATTCATAGTTAATTCAACTATCTACAGAAATGTACGGTCTCAGATTGAAACGAATTCCAAACTCAGAGATCTTTATGCTCACATTTGTACTTTCAGTATTAAAGATTCTGTAAGGGATTAAAATGACATTCGTGACTGTAACTTAAATGCTCGAACTTCTTGTAATATTTTTGGAGATACGGATAAAATCTCCTCCAAATGCCTTTTTTGTAATTGGGAACACGGATATTTCTATAGTATTGTTAGAGCCATGGAAATTTTCAGGTTAGAGGAAAAATAATTCGTGTCTTTAATTGCAGTCACGAATTTTCGATCAGATTTGGGCATTTTCTCAATTTTACAGGCACGTATATCATCCGTGTAGTGTGTCAATAGTGTGCCAAATCCACACCGTTTTCCGGTACTAACCCGACATACAATTTTAAAAAATTATTGCGTATTCGCAATGAACTTGTATTTAGCTCATGAAAAAAAATTGAAACAAAAAGACGGCCGAACAAACGTTAATTTTGATCTAACAATCAATAAATGTGTCGGATATATTAAAAAAAGTCCCAAAATCTATACTTGACGCCACCCTGAGGGGTAATTTATTTAATAAAAAAAAATAAAGCGAACAAATATTATTTTTGATCAACAATGAAGAATAAACAACAAACAGTCGAAATAGTTTAAAAAAATTGATAATAAATTATTTTCACCCGCCAACTTAAGAGAACCCCAGTTCCACTATATCACACACTAGACGGTGCTGTACTACGTGAGCTGTGCGGAGAGTGCGGGCGCGGCGGCAGGTGTGGGGTGAAGTTTGCACGCACCTCCCGCCGTCGCGCCGGCCGAAGCGCACACCATTTTAATCAAAAGTTTTCATACTTAAGCAATGTTTGAGCAAAAAGAAGTCCATCTCTAGTCGTACTCAGCAGTACGTAGACACGAATTTACCCAAACGAACTGTTTATCTTGAAAGAATTATGTAGTCCTATAAGGAGAAAAAATAGTATTTGAATTTTAAACTCGTCGAAATGCGTGTTTAGTTCATTGTCTCGCGAATATTAATACAGATTTTCAAATAAATCTGACTAGAAAAATAACCCTACCCATGCAAATTTTTCCACCCCCTGTTCTTGCTTTAAGGTCAAGTCATAGGATTAGGATCACCAATCAGGCAGCATTTAGACTTTCATAGATAAATGTGATATGAATGTGTGATAAAATGTATCATGTTTTTTTTGCGCAATGCAATTTTTTAATGTAAAAATAAAGCTAAACTGCAATCATGAATAAGCTATTATGCTTCACTAGTCCTTCAATTCTATGGTTAAGTTAGTCAATTGTTTCTTTGACTTTTAAAGTCAATAGTATTCGACGGTTCTATAAAACAAGACTTACCTTATTATGAACTTGTGCTGATCCACTAAACATCTCAATCTGTTTATGTACAAATCTCTCCATTTGTCATCATATTCTTTGTCGTACCCGCCTAATAAAAATCGTATTGTATGAATAAATAACAATTAAGATACTTTAAAAAGCCATAGTAAACATACTTTCGATTACCATGTATAATCAAATCGTCATGAATGTTCTCAAAGCAGTCCGCTAATACCGCATATTGGCATATGATCTGCATCAGGATGACTTGCATCAATAGATCGTTGACGATGACGAAGAACGAAGTGTAATGAAATGCCACCATCGTGATGATGTAGACGACGGGATAGCGCAACGGCGTGGCGTAATCCAACGGCAATTTTAAAGCCACCGTCAGATTGTACTCCCAGATCGTCTATTAACGGGTAGATATACCTGTGATAAGTCAATTTTGAATACATAAATAATAGATATTTTTATCTACCTGCGCCAACCATCTCTTTTCCAAAACATGTGTTTGGTTTCGAATTGCAGAAAAATCCACACGGTGCCTTTTATAATTACAATGACCTGCCTATTATTACAAACAGCTTAATTATAAATTTCTACGTCAAAAATTATAATTCTTCTAATTCCTGTCCGTTTGTACTATTTTTTGTTCGAACATCATGTAAAGTCTGCTGGAATGATTTAGACGGTTTTTTTTTTTAATAAAATGTGTACGATTATTTTTTAAATTAGTATGTTTTATCGTCATTACTACAAAGGGGCAGGAAATAGAGTTTCTTTTTTTTATATTGCAGTGTAGGTTATATTTTCTGTTTACCTTTTATGGTAAATATCTGAATAGGAAACCACCCTTAAAATTGTCATGTTTTTTATTATACCACTAATCTATTCTCCTTGTAGTCTGATAAACCAAATATCATTTTTTATGTCTTCTTTTTGTGTTATTAAATGAATAAATCTGTCTATGTTATCAAACCGAATAATTTTAATTAAATTAAACTCTATAGGTATTGATAAAATCAATGAGTTAATAATACTCTGTCTAAAACTATAACTGAGATTTTCACAATACATGCTCTACTGTTAATACCTACTACATTATTATCTATAAATTTACGAGGATAAAGTCATGAACACAAGTATACCATACAGTCGCGCAACCCACACAAGAAATCGCAAGTAGGCAGACCTCTAAAATTTTGGTTTTTCGTCAAAAAATTTAAAAATTTTGGAACCAACAGGATGTAACACACCTTATCTGTTACAGTCATACCAGATTACTTGTTCGAAAATCAAACGTTTTTTCATAATGTACTCTAATGTAAAAAAAAATCACTTAGCAAAACAGTGTTAGAAAAGTGCTACTTGTGTCACAGAAATCTTATTCAAATGCCAATAACAACTGAACATACCGATGTTCTTGTTATTTCTTTCGAGAGAAATAATAAGACAATTAAATATAGGTCACAATTAAATAATAATTTTGATAATAAACGCCTAAAAATTAGGGAATATCTCGTGTCTCAAATTGTTAAAGTCGCTATCAGACCCGGCCAATATATTGATAGTAAGACGACTGTACTGTGAGTGCTCTTTCTAACTAAAATTAAGTCAGTCTTCCTATACCTTTAGGTCCAACGCCTCCTTGAGGTCTAGACTACTGGGGACCTATTTGCGTCACCACCGACGACGCTCTTCTCATGATGAGTCGTGGTGCGAGCTCTCGCGTTAGTCAATAATATCACGCTCCGTGGGAACTCACCTTTATAGTACTTCAATTAGCTAATACTTACACGTCCGTATGCAAATTCACAGAAGAAGTACAAAAAATTGTTATTTATAAGAGTGTATAAAATTACACGTATGTCCGAAACCGAATACGCGATGGATTCATTGCGCATGCGCGTCGTGTGGTGGTGAGCTTTAGTACGAAGTCGATTCACTGCATAAACACTGTGTTTTTAGGCCCATATGAAAGAAGTCACAATTTAAAATGCAATTTTAAAAATGATTTTGGGTTGTCGCGTATCAAAGTAAATAAAGGAACACTTTTAAGATCTCTTGCTTGTTCGTCACTCTTGACCGTCAACCTGGTTTTCGCTTGATATATGCCTTAATTTAAAGTTTGATAATATGAATATTATTACTTATTTTTTTTTATAATTGTCACCAATGTAAAAATATTTATATCAAAATTTTAGAAAAGACATTATACAAGGATCGTAAGAATATTTTTACATATCGTCTGATTTCAAACGTCAAAAAACTATTAAGGGACTCAATAATATTTTTAAATAATTTGTATTTATGTTGTTTTTAAGAATAATTGTTAAACATATTTGTGTAATACGTATAAATTGTTTATAGTTTATATTGTAAAAATGTAAGTTACAGAATGATTATTGAATTCGCACTGCACGAGATCTGTAGGAATTTGCTAGAAAATTAAATCCTCGCTAAGAAAATTTATATTTTTTCTAGAATTAGGGAAATTATTTTTGTCACTCCATACACACCCGGACAGTAGAGGAATCATCAGCCTAGGGCTCACCTTTTACGGCCGGCGTTCATTCCAACGGTCCAGAATAAATGACCTTGATCTTCTAGTATTTCGCGTCGAGTACACTCTCACTCATTTGACTTTCACTGATAGTTTCTATAATATTTAAAGGGTTTTCTCGCTTTAGCCCGCGTTTTTATTGACTTTTAGTCTACGCGCTCGCATACCAAACCGCGCGCATCAAACCAATCAAACATTGTCTGTACATCAAATGTAACGTCGCTTCCCGCGCTATTGGCCTATCCCACCGTAAAGTTTACCCTCCATATCATAGAAATTGATTATAATTTAAGGGCGTAAACCCACTCCTACTTTCAAAAATAGAGATTTGATCTGATGTCGAAGTTTTGAGTTCCGAGAAAGCTTTTCTGAACATTTTAGGAGGGATAACTTTGTGCGTTTGTTTGTATAAGTGTATAGGTGTGCGTGAATAGATTTGTTGAAATCAGGCTTGCAACATTCAAAATGACTTCACTGTACTTCGCAAAAAGATTACATTAACCGATTACATAGACTTTGAAAAATGTCAAAAAAAAATTATTAAAAATAATATTAAACAAGTTTATTATTTTTTTTAATTTTTGTAATGTTGTACCGATCGATTACAATAAAACTACGTTTATTTTGTATACTTAATCGAAATCGTAGTTTGGGTCGATAGATATGGTAAAAGATTGTAAAAATATTTTTATGAAAATATGCTCTTAAAACGTTGAGTCGAACGTCGCAAATCTCGTTGAATTAAATTAAATTGATAAAAAGCTACAATTGCAGAAAAGGTCAAAAATATTTTTTCGTTAAAAATTAACTTTTAATAATCGATTAATTTTTAAAAATGTTATATTTTTAAGCTCAAAAAGCTGTGCCAAATTGTGCTATCAACCTTGTCCCAAATAGATGGCTTCTCGTTCAGAAGACATCTTTGCCAAAAATTGATTTTTTTTATACTACTAGCAGTTTTAAAAACTCAAATTGAATATCTGAGGAATAGTGTTTTATTGTTTACGGTCTTTTGAATTGCTATGTTTTGAATAATTTACGTCATAATCATTCTTTAACCGTAATTCGCACGTTTTACAATTTATCAACCCACGATTCTGAATATGTTTATTGCAGTTTGCTAATGGTTGTTATGTGTCTGTTAATAGGCATTAGCAGACATGTAATGTCTATTAATGTCAAATGAATCATATTCATATTTAATACTGACAATATTTTTAAAAACAACTTCAAACGATTGGTTTTGTTCGAAATCACAAGATTGTTTCTGAACGGTATGGATTTTAATTATTAGTTTGATGACGTCATAACGCACTGTGATGTAACGTTTTATCTATTATTGAATACTGAGGTGCGATTTGAATAGTTTGAAAAGCGATTGCTACTCGCAGTTTCGGGGTTCAAAAATGAGTGAACTTTCCTATTACTTAGTACGTACCAAGCGATGAGCGTGCCGCTACCCAGGCTAATCAACAATTTAAAGTATCTCTCGCTTTTCGCTATCCAAGTCTGCACGAGCATTTCCCTCTGCTGCGTGGACACGTCGAAGGTTTTGGATTCCATGGCTCCGGATAACTTGGCGAACGTTTCTTTATGGTTCAACTTTAAATAAAATTATATTAACAACAGTGTCTTCCAGAATTATTTGGGCTATTAAAAAACGGAGTAATAGAAGATTTTATATTTTACATAATCGGGCAGAAAATTTTGTTTGATTTTTAAATTCATTTTGGAAGAAATTTTTAATATAAAGATATAAATAATATAAAATTTTTGCCATTAAATTGGAAGCTGACTTAACGCCACCAAATTAAATATTTTAAACATCAAAAACTTCCTCCGATGTTACAGAACCTCTTAAAGACCTACGAATAAATTCAATTTCTTGATCGGAACCAGAGGAATATAAAAAATAAATTTGTTCGGGAATTAATTGAATACCATTCGAAACGAACTAATTTAAGTACTGCATAAATTATTATATATAATAAAAGAATCCCATTAAGAATAAAAAAATTAAAAAAAGGATATTAATTTTGTACGAATAAATTTTTGGCCCTCATTGTATTTCTATGTGATACATAAGGAAAGGTTATGCAACTTCAAAAACATTTCCTCTATCATCGTTTTCAACAATCCTCGTTAGTAACTGCATTAATGCTTCATTTTGCATTCGTTATCAAATATTTAAAATTATTTAAGAGTTGTCGTTTACATTGATTTCAAAAAAGAAAAATATGTAGTCAATCTTTTACATTTTATTTTAAACTCTCTTACCATATTTGAATACCTGTACATTGCGATGAAATGAATTAAAGTTACATTGATACATTCAATCGATTTGTCCAGACTGCCGGCGTCGCAGCACAAATACCAGATTTCACTCAAGACGAACAGAATAATAAGCGACTTGACGGAATAGCTGTATAGCAGGTAGGCGAAACTCTTGTCCCACAGCGAGAGGCCTAGTCAAACAATCAAGTGTGCACTTTATTATATTGTACGTGGCGTTCACCAAACACGGAGTTCCTGTTTTAACAGAACTTATTAGCATAAATATTAAATTCGAATTAAGTGATTCATCATAACAGATAACAACAGTTCAAAGACAAGGTGGCCTGCTTTAGATCTTCTCGCTCGTTCAGTGCGCGTTGGAAACTCAAGCGCTTATAAGGATAGTATTATTGAATATAAGGTCAGGTGTGCACGACAGAATAAATAATAAAGATACAATATAATAATAGTATAATAAACTATGTAATAAATAATATGTAACATATAAGAATAATAGCATTGTAAAATAGAATAATTATAATATGGTAAATAAAGTCGCATAACCCCCACTCCACTGCCGGACGCCCGCCCCTTTTTTCGCATCTGTCACGCCGGCCGAGCGCCCTCTGTCGCATGTATATAAACAGGCGCTCGACCGGCATTAGGGCAGTCTCATCGAGACAGGCATCAAGAGAAGAGCTCCGAATAGTGGTGTGGGAAATAAAGTGAAATCGGTGTTTTACTGAAAACCAGCCTAGAGTCGGCATCCCCGACATCAGGGGAAACAGTTTTTTCATATTTTATATACAAACTGAAAATAATTTTTCATCATACTTCATTTACATTTAACTATAATATATATAATGCTATTTTTTTCAACAACTTGTTGATATTTTGTAGGTAGTGATATAATCCCATTGCTGTAGAAATTTTGGGACTACTAATTAAAAAACTGTGACTACTAATTTTGACAGTCCATTCTTGATGTTAACCTAATACTACCTAAAGAGTTCTGAACAGACCAAAACAGGTGAAAATCTGAAGATACAAGGTTAGGGCTATACGCAGAAAGCATTACCACTTCCAACCAAACTCTCTTAACATTTGCAAACTCTCTAAACATGTGTGTGGTCTGGTATTATATGATGAAAAACCACACCCTTTCTATTGATCCATTCCGACCACTTTTTCTCTACTTCTTGCTTGAGCTTCATCAGCTGTTGGCAGTAGAGATCCGATTTCATGCTTTTGCTCGGCGGTAAGGTTCACAATGAATAATGCCCTTCCAATCCCACTATACACATTGCATCAATTTCTTGCGAGTTAATATGAATTTCGCTTTATAATAGTCTGTGGAGCTTGCTTGCCTTTTGCGCAAGATCTTTTTTGTACATTCTTGTCGTAGGTAATACGTAGGTAATAATGTCGTAGATAATTTTTCTTTCACAGTAATCAATCTTTTCAAAAATGCTACGGTTTCATTACAATTCGGTTTCAATAGAGAATCACAAATGAGTGCACGATTCATTAGATTTCTTTCAGTGAGCTGGTATGGGACCCAAGTATCGAGCTTCTTTGTATACTCAACTTTTTAAGACTGTTTTGTGGTCAATCTTCAGCTCTTTAGCTATGTCGCAGGAACTAATACGTCGATCTTGCTCTATTTTTTCCAAAATGGTAAAAAGCTGGTGATAACAGGTGGACCAAAGCTGGGTTCATCTTTGACATTAAAATTATAGGACTAAAAACGCTTTAAATAGTTTTGTATTATTCTTACCGATACACTGCATTAGTTCCATAAACGTCAAAATTTTATTTTCGCAATTTGAATCGCATTTTTTTTTTGTAATAAAACTTCAAAATGTATCGAATTTCTTTTAAAAATAGTTAGATTCACTCATATTGGTGGACAAAAAAACGATAGAAAAATGGCGGACATCGTTTTTATTTTTCATTATTCTTTTTCTAAAATGTCATCTATTCAGTGGTATCAAAACTAACCAGATACAAGCAGCACAAAGAGATTTTACTGCAAATTTCTATTTATAAAATACGAAAAAACCTTTTCCTCCATCAAATTTTTTTTTCACTCATTGTTTTTTATGTTATATTGTCCTTTTTATTCGAAATGAATTGGAATTCGGCAGTATGTATTATATGTAATGCGAACTTTTCATGTAAAATAGTTCATAATGTAGTATAGAATACCTGTTTACAGCTGAACAATACAGTAGGTATATACAGATACATGAATTTATGTAGAAAAATAAGTTATTACAGGCATGTTATCTCATATATGTGTTCAGTTTTTCTTGTTGAAAATCATACATAATGTTACACGCCATCTAAATATTATCTTTAATCGAATCACGTATTTCATAAGTTCAGAGTCAACATACTTTTTTATTTGTTAATAAATTTAAGAAAAATATGTATTAACAAAAGAGTAAATTCTTTTTATTTCTTTATATTTTTACAAAATTTAATATTTTATTCCCTAATTGGGTTATCAAAATTACTAAGAGCATAAAATTTTAGTTAATTTTTATTTTTCCCGATCGTAAGTAATGCGTAAAATATATCATAACTAATTTTCTTCATGGTATATCACGTGAACGACTTTTCTAAATATAAACAACGGGCTTTTAAATTTATAATAAACGTTTAAAGAGAACTCACCAGCCAAATAAAACACTCTGTATACAGATTCGAAAAACTTAAATTCGAATTCGCCGCTGGTGCGTTCCAGCGCTCTCGTATGAGTTAGCCATTTGAGCAGCCTCATGACGCCCACCCTCCGGACTTGTAGGCTCTTCCGCACGCTTCGAGTGAATATACAGGACGTTTAGATCCGTGGCCGGCCTTTGATCCCCGTCGGGGCTTCATTAGACGACGTTTAACAATCGATTAACCGTTTCCGTTATTAGACGCGACACGGTGGAAGCGTGGTAATGTAGCCGTTACATTTCTCAAACGGAGGGAATACAACAATTGTGAATTTGCCTTTTGAAGTACCGGTTTCACCATCTCATCCATAAAACATATCTATCCTCCCGCTATGTTTTCATTTCGGATTGAGGAATTCGGACATCTTGAGCCCCTCACTCTGGCCAAGTGCGATTCGTGATTATTTAGATATTTTTTATTGTCTAGATGAACTAAAATGTCATTGAAAAATATTTTATCAAATCATTGATATTAAAACTCGAATACTAAACTATTAATACAAATGCAGAGGAAATTTTCAAAATTTTCCCTAAATTAATTACGTCTACACTATTATTGTGAGTTAATTTTAGACAAGTCCTTTTTTTTGTTGTTGAAACTTTTTCATTTATTTAAACTCGTTTCAATTCTTAACGAAGGATTATTTCAGCGAAGCCCTTACGCTTTTATTTTCATTCAGAAAAAATCACAGCAGAATATTTATTAAGTCTACGATCAAAGTCTGTGGGGATCGTCAATAATTCCTTCCAATAATTGATCATGCGACTATTAAACAGCCATTAACAGAATCTAACATGATACAATTTCCATACGTGTGCACATACATCTATCTACTCAACCAACATACTAGGGACTCCACTAACGAGCATAGCGATTAGGACAGAAACTGATAGACATTATTGTACAGCTTTTATTAATATGTAACCATGGACAACACTTGAATTACAACAAGAATGCTTTATTTGTTATTACTTCCATTTAATACTACATTAATAAAGATAATATTACATTATTTGATTACGAAATATTTTTTATTACAGCCTTTAACATAAACAGTTATATGTATGTATGTAGATATAGTTTGTATAAAATAGAGAATAACTGCTTGAAAAACAAAGCTATTCATCCTTATTTTGTCAATGAATATCATTACATGTATTTAAACATAAATACATGTAATGATTTCTATTAAACATAAAGCCCGTAAAAATTAACAGTTTTCAGAAAACCATCAATGACGTAACGAAACGATATGCTGAACATTATTTATATAATTCTATATGCATTTATCTTGCTATTAAATTATATAATTTATTAAATATAGATAAACACGAACTGCGTTTAATGATAGATCTTAGATTAAAGTTTTATTATACATTTATATTATAAATTAAAGTTATGTATATAGCTAACACATTTTTAATTGTTATAGACGTGATAGACACAAAACTTTCAACTAACAACGAATAATTTTAAAAATCACAATATAACAATAGAATTACTCTCTTACGTCTTCATGTGAGTACGTTCTGCTCTAAGTTGGATTCCTTTTGTTTGACCATCTAGTTATAACTGCGGAAATTTTGGACTGTATGTCATTAGAAACGATGTGCTTACTTTTTAGGGTTACGTAGCCAATGGCAAAAAAGGAACTCTTGTGGTTTCATACCGTCCGTCTGTTGGTCTTTCTTTACGTCACAGCCTTTTTATAACTGTCACATTTTTTTCATCGATTTATAAAACTTCATATTTTTAAGCTACACATTTATATAAAATTATATGAAAACATTACATAACAAAAGAAAGTTAAAGATAGCATTCTTCATGTAAAATTTAAGGTTGAATTTTTTTTTTTTCCTATCATGTCATTGGTTGGGGTGCCGTTGACTTAAAAATGTATGGTTTTAAATTTGCCTCGGAGATAAAAATTTAGCGGTTTATTAGATTGCAAAGTCGGCAACTCTGTGTCCCTTTTAACTTTCTAAGCATGTATTTAAAATAAAAGTGACAAACATTCACAGTAATAAAGCTTTAAAAAATAAATACAATGGAAATAATTTTGAACCCAATCTGCTTACAAGTTTATAAGATATAGACAATTTTCATTTTCAAGTTTTCAAATTTCTTTACTAAGTGTTTGTTTAACAAAAAATTTAATTTATATAAGAGTATTTTATGTATCAGCAGGCAGCTTTTTGAGGACGTGTACACAGAACCCTTCTTAGTGATCTACCAACACGTAAACAGTTTGTTTTATTTCCTGTCTCGAATTGAAAGAAAAGTAATGAGCATTATGCCTGATAATTTATCAAAAATATTTTTATATTTTTTAATATGTATTTAGATGCACATTTTCGTATAATATACCATTGTTAGAGCTCCAATTTATTTAAATTTAGTTCTAAGAGGTGATCTAGCTCCGAGCCTGTAAATCACCATAATGCTTTTACAATACGAAAATTCTATCCGCAGCAGGTCCCCAGACCGAGATGTCGCATAATAATAGGTTATGTTGTCAGTAATAACAATCTAATCAGCAATCCACACAAGCGCGCATGTGGATTTTAATAGAATATGTACTGTCCATTCAAACGGAAATTTGTGCCTATATTATTTCAGATTTAGTTTTTCAAATTTCTAAACAGTGGTTCATTACTATTTTCATTTAAATTAGTGCATTTCCAATTTTCTCGTCGTTTGATTCATCGGTGCAAAACCCTAGATGTGGAAGTCCGACTCCCAACTTGACTTGTTCTTTATTTCACCGTGATTTATTTCAACAGCGTGCGTGGAATAATTACGGACAACATTGAATACCTATACGTATACAGTATTTGCATGTGTGTGTGTGTGCGTGTGTATAAATTTGTTATATGTATTTTTCAGCACATCTGTAGTTTGTTTAACTATATCAAATAAATTGATTTTATAATATACATAATTGTATATGAAGAAAATAAGAAATGTGAGCACGTCTTTTCAGTCTTCCATTTTTTTAAAATGAACTTTTAAATGAACATCTAGGATATTTCTAGAATTCTTTTCATGTATAGTTTACGTAGTTCCCAGTATAAAAGAATTTTACACATACATATAAATTGAATAAGGTGGTGGATATAATACAATCCATCAGAAACAAGTATATGTCGAGTTTAAACAAAGGAAGAAAACTTTCAGAGAAATTTCACTCATCGAAATACTCAATTACATTATATCAAGTTAGCTGTATACAACAGAAGATGATAAAGCTGTTGCATACATTTCGTGAAGATATACAACAACAGGCGTACTCAAACGAAAGAACTAAAGGTCTAAATAGGTGATCTTCTGCGCGAGAATAGCGGCGACAGCGGCCAAGGCGGCGGCGATGGCGACCACGGCGGCGGTGGACGAGGCCAGCCGGACGGCGGCGCCCACCGCCACCGACACCGCCAGCTGCGCCACGAACACGCAGCTGCTCACCACCGCCACGTCGGTGCCGAGGCCGCGCGCCGCGCCGCACCCGCCGCCCGCGTTGTCCCACTGTCATACAACATGTCGACAATCATTATCAAAGGTGCCGAACTAATATTAATATAGGATACATTTAAAATACTATATACACGGTCATATAGTAAGCAGTAATAGATTTAAGTTTATACTATATAATAAATACTAAAGAATAAATATACTATATGATTAAACTAGGAATAAAAGTGTGTAAATGCATGATGTCTATAGTTTAATTATAAACATACATACTAAATGTTTATCACATACTCCCATTTATTAACATTCAATATTTAGAATTTCTATAGATACTACTGTCATATAGCATAGAACACAATAAACACACTGAGTGTACCATTTTAAAAGGAGTCATAGGTATACGAACAAATATAATCCTTAGTCTAATATTGATAACAAACATTAAAAAATAATTATAGTTTTATATGATTAAGTTAGGAATAAAAGTGTATATATGAACATATATTTGCATATATTTGCGTATAATCTAATTATAATCATGCACATTTATCGCTTATTAGCAATGAGTACTTAGAATTGTTACAAATCTCAAAAATACATTACAAATACTGAGATAGCATCAGAAGTCAAAGCATTAATAAATTAATAACAATATATTTTGAGGTTAGGTAACATTAGTAATTACTAAAGGACTCGACAAAATTTATAAGTTTAGTATTAAATAATGAAGCTCTTTAATGCAAATTGATTAATATTATAACTGCCTGTAACTGGAAATTGTATAGGAGTTGATATAATTAGAAGTTATGGCATTATCCCACTGAGCTATGGCAAATTGACTGATAATGCGATCATTAAAATACCATTGTTAACCAACACAGGATGGAATAAAGCTAATAATTACATACATATTATGTAATACAGATGTCTTAAATTGAATATTAGTATAATTTTTAAATTACTATTACTAAGCACCACAGATTAAAAAAAAATGTCAATAAATATATTACTACCATTAAACGTTGTGCATTGACGGCTAATAATACTTACAAATACTTATTATATGACCAGAGGATTAAGAAGTCAATAAATAGGTATTGTTATCTAATGGAATATTTGTGAATATATTCATAGTATAACACAATCATTGTAATAAACTAATTAGTAAGCTAAATCTTATGCTAGGATTATGAAACACTATAGGATGTACATCACAGTATCATTAAGCCACCAGCAGACAGACTAGTCAATAAGTAGGCATATTATTCTATAACAAAACTGATTCGTAGATAGATAACTGAATTGATTAGTAACACTATTCTTATGTCATTAATTTATTTTATCATAAGATACTGCATAGCTACTTAATGTACTATTACACAAATTATTATAAATTTATTATCCTTATAAATTTCAGTATCAAATAGGAAGAGTACGTGTCATCGAAATAAAGAAGGTGGTAACAATTTTATAAGGCAATAACACATCAGATAAATAAATTATTTGGACTAACATTCGACGACAAAATGATCAGGATAGACCTCGCCACATTTGTTCAAGAAAATCAAAGTGACCACATAATGAGGTTAGTCCTTATCTACTACAACATAAAGTTACATACTGGAGAGCCTCTATCAAATAGGACACGGGCTATCACACGCCAGGAACGAAGAAGAATCAATGCAAAAAGACAACATTAGCACAGAAAAAAGTAGGATCAAAAAGGACTGACCCTTAGAAATGAACACTGAACACTGAAAATTCACACCAAATGAAGAATATAACAGTAACGGAAGAAACAGTTTTTGGACAACGTCTTAAATTAAGGTAACGCTCGGTAACGTAACGATGAGTCACCGAACGAGAGAGACGAAGCTTGCGTCTTCCCACTCAACTATGATCGGTCTACTAGAGAATTATGCATATTGCAAATGTATTGCAAGTTATTGTATGTATATTTGTATATATATGTAAGGTAAAATAAAATTTTGTTAATATGAAATTCAGTGCGAGATTCTTTGTATAAATTAATGTTTTAAATATAATTCTTTGTATAAATAAATGTTTTAAATTGTTACTATTATTTCATCCTTCTTCCTACTACGAATGAATATTCACATTAAAATGACATTCAAAGTCGTTGTCACGTAAAAATGTAGACTTTACAGGCAACCAAATTTTAAGAAAAGCTACTAACATTATTTCAGAATTTACTACAACAAAAAGGAAAGTTGGATACCCTAGTTACATATGGGAAACTCATGTAGACAAGACATAAGCTATTACAACACGAATCAAGAAGAAGAGACCGCATTAGATCAGAGAAAATCAGAAATTAAAAAGGTTGATGACAAACTTTATTAACACTCAAAAACAGATACTAAAAATTTGCACCAAGCGTCGAATATGAAGAATGAAAGAATAACGAAAGATATGAATTACGAAAGAAGAATGTCTTTTGAGAAGAACTGGATATCATCTATTTAGCATTGCTTTGACATTTACTTTAAGAGTAAGAAAAGTTGGATGCCTTAATTACACATAGTAGAGTCGTGTAAATAAGACATGCTCTATCACAACAGGAACAAAGAAGAATGGACCATATTAGATTAGACACAAACAGATATTAAAATTGTTGCTGATGAAATTCATAAATTTCCAGATGGATGCTGAATGCCCTGCACCAAGTGAATAAAATAAATAGTGCAAAATTGACGAAGGATATTAATTAGGAAAGAAGGATTTATTTTAAGGAGAACTTGACACTACTTAACTCCGTTTTAAGATTTAGTACGACAGAAAGCTAATTAAACCTGAGAGAAACGCTTAAACAAGACACAAACTATCTATTACGAGAGAGAGTTTATAATGAATGGACCACATAAACACAGAGAAAAGTAGCGACTAAAAAAGCTGCACATCAACTTTACTAACTCGAAGAAATGGACACCGAAAACCTACAACAAGCAAAGGAACTGAAGAATGAAAGATTAAAGGAAAATAGGGATTAGGAAAAAAGGATTTATTTTAAAAAGAGCTCCACACGATTTAATGAATACTGATTTAGGATCAAATACAAAAAACAAATTGGACACCCTAGTTACACACAAGACAATTGCGAAGACAAGAATGGCCTACGACAATAAAGCAAGAAAAATAGGCTGCACGAAATTAGCAACGTTGCGGCTGAATTTTGCTGACTCCCATAAACGGACACTGAAAATCTGCACCAAGCGATTCTATTCAGATTTTCAGTTCAGTTCATTCACTGAAGAATGAATCGATCAAGTAAAGAAACTAATCAAAAATGATTTTTTTTTTAAAGAATAGCTCGTCATCATTGACTTAATTCCACTTTAAGATTTATTACAACAGAAATATAGTTATACTCGTGAGGAACAAGACCCAATACACCGAAGGGAACATAATCGTACGATATACTTCAAAATTATTGAGATTCAAGATATCGATATAAGCAACACACACTAGATAATTACATATGTTCAATTTAGTCTTCTACAGCGTCAACACACTTCTACACACGAATTTTCGACAAATGGAAAACATCGCGCCAGTCGTTGACAGAAATAGTTAAAAATATTCAGTAATAGTCCATCTCTTCTTATCGGATATCTGGTGTCGTGTAAAATTATATGGAGCCCAACGAGAAACAATCTTTTCCATTTTTAATTCATCATACAAGATCTTATACGCCTCTGCATATTCAATCCCAAGAGTATTCTTAATCGTTTGGTAGGTACATCGATTGTCATCGTTTATCATTTTACGAGCACGAGCATTATTATGTGGGTTGACTGTGGAAACAGGCTTTCCCATATGTTGTTCATCTTCAAGTGAGTTGCGTCCATTATCTCGCGAAACACAGTAGCCCGAAATGGCCCTTCTTTGTTCAACCTTGACTATAACTGCTGCACAAATTGCTCTACGCCTACCCGATTTTAGGGTTAGTTTATACCAATGTTAAAATCATAGTATATCATAGCTCGCCAGTGCTCACGTTTCAAATACATCACTTGTTTTACAAAAACACACCATTACGATGCCTGTGTTTAAAAACGCAGGAAGTGACTACTGCGCGTGCTTTTGCTGTAAAGCGGACTTGCACACATGCGCAAGTGCAATCGCGGGGAAACCAGCATTTGACAGTATCTCAATAATTCCAGAGTGGCTCCCTCTTATGAGCGGAATGTAGGCTCCAGTCTGGGTTAGGAGTGACGGGAATGTAGAGCCTATACAGGTATTCGTACGGCCTTTAGCCAGTAACTGGAGTCGGAATAGATAATCAATATTATAATATGGAAAAAATTTTTGATTCTAAATAGGGAATTTGATGCAATTTCTTCGTTTGACAGAAGGTTTTTCTAAAAATAATGTGATCTTTGTGGCGGTATACCAAAGTAACTATGAATAGAGTTCAGTTTAAAATTTGAAAATAAGATTGAATATGAACATTAATAAATGACTATTCAATATATAATATAATTATGGAATTAAAAGTTGAATTCAATAAGCTACATTATTATAAATTAAAAAATTGTTCATGACTTCATATGTATGGATTTAGAATGAACTCTTTCATCTTTTATGTCTATCTCATTCTAGTCACGCTCCCGATTTGCTGTGAATTTCATCTTGATTTCCGTTCTAACTTCTATTTTAATTTCGTTTTCACTGCGGTACGATTTTGTTCCCCTCTTGGAAATTTCAGTTAGCAATAACCGAGTGATATAAAAATGAAGAACTTCCTTACATATACAGCGATCGACATAGTGCTAGTATAATGACATAATGCTAGTACATATAATAAATATCGATATAATGCTAGTGATTAGCCTACGATTTCAACAAAAGTGATTTATATACGTCTGTGTAATATTATTTTAATTGGACCTACAGTTAAAAAGTTATAAAAACGTATACTTAAAATAGAGTCTACATATTTGTATCTTAGTAAAATTAACTTATATTTCAAACTGGTAGATTGGTATGTTTTTTGTTAATATTTCTAAATAATCAACATCATCTAGATTTTTGATATTTCGAAAATCTGTAATAATAAATCAATTAGAAACTTAAATAAAATCTGCTTAACAATAAACTAATTAATGGAATAAATTCATTAATATAATTATCGAACAATACTGTTAAGAAAATACGCAACACCTTTAGTTTGTGTAACTAAAGCAATGAAATTCTTATTCAGAATCTCCCTCAACGTATACTAAATAGGGCTTAAACATTAATATATACGATGACTAAATATCACAAGAAATTGTAGGCTAAGAATATTTAATCCTGCCTTCGCCATCAAATTTCGCATCTACTAATTTACTGTCGCCCTCATATTCCAATCTCTTTGAGTCACTTCCTATTTAGGTGTACCGACTCCATACAGCGAATATTAAATTTGGTACAGTGAATATTAAATTTGAAACTTGATTAAATCATACAGATCGCTATACTCTTAGAGTCTCTTATTTTCAAATAAATCTGCATAATACAAGTAAACTAGGCCCTTTTTATCAGTTTTGACGTCTGAAAATATTTTCTATAAAAAAATATCTGAAAAGTGAAAGTACGATTCACGTCCCATTACAAAAATGTTTTTAATGGTTCATTTACTATCTAAAATATTCGAATTTCTGAATGTTTTCAATTTTTATAGATAAAACAATAAATATAAATGTTCTATTACTTGTCGGTCAACATCACAATTTAATTGCAATCGCAAAAGAGATTTATAGATTTTACTTGTGTTGTGAAACCCTGCTTTTATCAAATTTAGTGGTTCTAGGTCAACAGAAATTACCCTATAGATTTAATTGAGATAGTTAGCGAGCATCAAACTATTTGACAAATAGACAGACAGACGGACATTAAAATGATCCTATAAGGGTTCCGTTTTCCATTTATAGTTATGAAACCTTAAGCATATTCTTTATTTCTTATTCTGTCACAAAACAATATATTACGCTTATACGCATTAACCTTACATTAACTTATCATTTAAAGATGTTTCAAATAAAATAACTCTAATAACAAATCTGTGCCTATATGAAAAAAAAACCGGCCAAGTGTGATTTGAACTCGCGCACCGAGGGTTCCGTACTACAACACACTACATTTGTATTGAATACTTAAAAGTAATTATTATGTTAATTCATTTGTGGATATAGCACGAGGCCCACTCACACTTGGCTGGTTTTTATTTATTGTTTTCCTTACGTTTGTACTACGATCACGCCAAGTTTGACGTATGTGTACGTTACTGCTTTTACGATAGAGCTTTTTGCTCTATCTATAAAGAAAAGAGAGAAAAATATAAATTGATAAGCACTAAGTATGCACTAACATACTTAGCGAATACTTAGCTTATACTGGACATTAAAACGAATATAAGCGAAGTAAACTATTGATTTCTTATAGGTTTTCCTATAGGTAATTATTTATTTATCTATACGTAAGGAACTACTTTCCGTATATTTTTCAAGGTTTTAGGAGCAGTAGCTCAGGAGATAAGGTTAACTGGTAATTTTCATACACATAGCTGTCTACTTCAAAATTATATATTATATTAAAAAAATATATGTATATATATATATTCGAGACTTTCACAATAAGTGTTTTAGTTTGGTATCACATAGTAAATTTGCAATACTTTTTTTTAACGAAGTTCCTTATAGCACGATACGCGGCGAGGTGCTAGGCTATAAATAATAACGTTATGTAAGCGTTAACATGGTATAGAATATTTGAAGTATAGCACATCTATTTTCGCCCGAGTATCAGTTGTACATTTAACTCAGCTGTTTACGTCGGGCGCACGTAATCCCGGGTTCGAATCCATCCTAGTATTTGTTTTTTTTTTAGTTACATACTTTCAAACATTTTAATTAATTTCATTGTCATTTTCAATATAATTACTTATACTTTGATATAACAGCAATTATTATGTAATAATTTTAATACGTAATTAACTTCAAAAAGAATGGAATAATAAGAAATACAATGAATTATACCTATATTAATAAATTTTGAGAAAACGCTATCCACTTATTAAATATTTAGCTACAGAAACCAACATTATTGTGGTAGCAGTGCTTGCTATGTGTAAATTATATCATATTTTTGTAATATTGAAACAATCAAAAATCATTCTATATTAATGGAATTATAAGGAAATATAAATAAATAATTTTAGAATTTAATAAAAAAATATTTCCGAGTTTGTTTGTAATTTTTACTTTTACCTATTTAAGCCTGTTTATATAATAATATATAAAGTCGGGGAAAAGTTTTTTCGTATTTCATTTACACATTCAAGATAATTTTTCATTATATGTATTTTATTTATGCGCCATTTTGTTCAACAACTTATATATAATTACATTGCTATATAAATTTTGGGACTTCTGATCAAAAAACTGTGACAAATAGTTACGACAGTCCTCTCTTTTAGACGCTATCTAACACTATCTAAAGAATTCTGTAGAGACCGAAACAGATAAAAATCTCAGAGTGCAAGGTCAGGGCTATATAGTGGATGCATTGACACTTTCCAACCAAACTTTTTCAATATTTGCTGAGTGGCTAAAAACGTGTGTGGTCTGGCGTTATCATGGTGAGAAACCACACTCTTTCTGTTGATCAATTCCGGCCGTTTTTTCTCTACTTCTTGCTTGAGTCTCATCAGCTGTTAGCAGTAAAGATCAGAATTGATAATAAATAATGCCCTTCCAATCCCACCATGCACAAAGCATCAAATTATTTCGTGTTAATCGGTTTTCACTATAGTCTGTGGAGCTTGTTTGCCTTTTGACCATGATCTTTCTCGTATGTTCTTGTCAAAGTAATCCATTTTTCATCACCAGTGATCAATCTTTTCAAAAAAGGTTCGGTTTCATTACATTTCAATAGAAAATCACAAATAAATACACGATTTATTAGATTTCTTTCTTTTTATATGTCCAGTTTTTCAAATGTCAAAATTGTTTTGTGGTCAATTCCCGGCTCTTTGGCTCTGTCTCAAAAACTAATACGCCGATGTTGATCTATTTTTTCCAAAACGACATCGATTTTATCCATAACAGGTGGACCAGAGCAAAGTTCATGTTTGACATCAAAATTCACGAACTATTTCGCGGACTCGCGCTTGAGCCAGTCTTGTGCTACTCTTACCGACATTGCATTAGATCCATAGACGTCAGAAATTATTTGCACAGCTTGTGTCGTGTTTTTTCCTTTTTGTAATAAAATTTCTAAATGCATCGAATTTCTACGTTAGATTCACTCATTTCGGTGGACAGAAAAACAATAGAAAAATGGCGGGACATCGTTTTTACTTTTTAATTTTATTCTTTCTATTTAATGGTATCAAAACTATCCGAATACAAACAGCACAACCAAAACAATATTACTGCAACTTTTTACTTATAAAATACAAAAAAAACTTTTTCCACGACCTATTAGTTAATAGTAAACAAACATGCACTAAAAAGATAAAGGAACTTCGTACCGACCAGGTGTCCCCGAGACACCACCTGCCCTTATTTATTTTCTAATTTACCACCAAAGGTGACCCTCATTTTTAAAATTCATTTATATATTTATGTTATGTTACTTCTGTGTTTAGATTACAGACATATAATATGTATACTGTATATGAACTTAATCGGTCCAGTACATTCAGAGCAAATCGGCTGTGACAGAGGGACAGAAAAACACATACACAAGTGTGTATATTATCCTTATAGAATCTATAAGGGTTCCGTTTATTTGATTTGGAGGTACAGAACTTTAAGCATGATGCAATGCTAAGCTTATATTATATTCTCTTTGAAATGGTAAATCAATTTACATCCTTCAAACCACTTTTCATATATCAACTTTCAATTTATTTTAAGGTTGTAATATTTGATGACCGTCTTAGGAAAAAATATGTTTGTATTATTATAACAATAACTTTTGAAACCGGCAAAACAACACGTACCTATTTATATGATAAAACCCAACGATTTTTTTTATAATAGACAACCTAAACTATATTCAAGACCCTGAACATCTTCACTTAATTCAAAATATTTTTTTTTTAAATAAAGGCTATTCGTATATAATTTAAAACGAAAAACCGATGACGTTACAGAAACACATTAAAATTTATGATCCGATAACAGATCTAACAAACAGAAGCATTCTTTGGGGTATGAGATAAAATTTATTTTATATGAGAAGTATTTTGTATCCAATAACTATTTCAAATCTTTTACATTGCATATTGGCTCATCGGACCACGGACACCTGATTGTAATAGATTCTATAGTAGGTAATTAAAAATACCAGAAAATGGAAAAATCTATTTTATATATCAAAACTAAGAGTAAATATTTTTTCCTATATATATGTATATATATATATATATTTTCTAAATAACACTTCACTGATTTATTTGTATGACTACTTAGTAGCTTTTAAATAAGAAATACAACATGATATGTATTCAAAATCTAAAAAAAAATGCTACTCGTACCTATCCAAAAACATTCGATCAATTTTGAGACATTTTTAGAATAATAGTTAGAGTATAAAATCACACGGTACGATTAAAATCTTCGAAACAAATACACAACCAATCGCTATGACGCGTGGCTTCGCTGGCGTCAGTTATACCAATTTTAGACCAACTAAAATGGAATCGTGATATATGTCTTAGATACTGTTACTTTGACATGTATCTCATTAATAAAATAATTTATATGTGATACTGAAAATAATTGTTAATAAAGATTAGATGGAATTGATAAACATTATCTGTTTGTGTTGCTCTTGCAAAACGCGCCAGAGGAACCATTCAACAGCTCTGATCAGCGATGGTGGTGAAATTACCATGACCATGCAAAAAGAAGAACATTTATGATGTTCGTCACTGCGGCGCACGAGCATGCTACAAGGAGCTACTTAGTTTCGTTTTATCAAAATATAAAGGGTATTAATCTACGGCATGCGTACACAAACGTGCGATTTGTAAACGTATCCAATACGAACGATACGAGTTTCGCCGATATTTTGATCGCCAGTCCCCATACCCAAACGTGATCAGACTATCCCAGAAGAGAATCATGGTTAAGCTGTCGGCTGTTGGAGGCGTAATGCTGATGAGGCGACAAAAAAAAAAATTTTGCAATTTCTTAATAATTTATCTTCGAAATTACCATTCCAGTGGCGTGATAGTGTGCAACCAGCAGGTAGGGCATCGTGAAGAGCGTGGAGTACATGACGCCGGCCGTCCAGCTGAAGAGGATGACGGCGGCCTTGGCGCGCGCCGCGCACAGCGCGAACATGCCGCAGCTGTAGGTGCACAGCCCGCCCACGTACACGCGCCGGGCGCTGCGGTCGTGCACAACCATCTTAATACAAATGCGAAAGCGTCTCTGTCTGTCTGTCTGTCCGTTGCGTTTTCACGCCTAAGCCGCTGTACGATTTTGGTGAAATTTTCTCGGGTCGGTGGAAATTTGACACCAAGAAACGGACATACGCTACTTTTTATTAGTTTGTATGTTTTTTCGGTTAACGGATTTTATGACGTTATTCAGAAATTAAATTAAACTTATGCCTAAGACCTAAGACGACAAGATCTGATGAAAACTCGAAAACAAAAGTCGGATTAAAAAGACTAACTTACCAATTTTTTTAAGTTTTTCAATTTTAATAGCAGAAAATTAAAAAGGAAATATTAATCGAATTGAAATACACATATATATATATATAAAGATCTACAGACAGAAAAATATCGAAGCAATCCCAGGCAACATTAACTATTATTTTAAATTGCGATACAGAAAACTACGTTTTATATAACAACATTGATAAACAACTTTCTAAATACAGTACTTAGACTATATATCAAGCTTCAGAATATTTTTTTAGTGACCGAATAACACAGTCAGTATGACAATTAAAATAATTTATGCATATCTTTCTCACACCGACAGCTTACAGTTTAATTAATTCACGTGATAGTTTCATATGACTTGACATATGAATTATGATAAAGTACTTACCACAGTGACTGTTCTAAGGGACTATGTGAAAGTTAATTTATCCCATAATTTCAGAAGCATAACCAACTAAAACAATTAACGAAACAATCAAAAAGTTTGAGTCCCGGGTCGAATACGTCTCCTATCTCGAGAAGGGGCGCCACGTGAATTAATAAGATTTGTTTCAACACAGTTTCCTTACATAACTACACCGGTTTGTTAAACGCTACCAAAATTAGAATACCTCTGAGGGATTAAATAAACAGAAGAAAATTATAGCAAAAAAAACAAATATGTAGACACAACATTGTATGACAAAACTTAGTAAAAACCAAAACAAGGCCCGCCCACGGCTTCACCCCGGTTTTTTTTTTTATATAAACCTTGACAAATTATATACCTAAACGTCCCTCATGAATTGCTCTATCTATTGGTGAAAACCGCATAAAAATCTGTTCAGTAGTTTTTGAGTTTATCGCGAACAGACAGACAGACGCGGTGGAGGATTTTGTGTATAATAAGTACTGATAAGCTTAAACAAGTGAGGCACTCTGCATGTGCAGCATTTGACGCGATTTGGAAATACGAAAAATTATGAGTAAATCATAAACGGATCGTAAGTAATGGATTAGAGTTATCCTAGACAAAGTTTTAATTCCATGAAATTAGTTTCATCGCAATGTCTTTTGACCGCTCTTGCCGATTTTCATCACTGTAAAACCATCGACCGAACATTGAACTTTCTTTTCTAATGTGTTTGTTAGTATAGACGTGACGAACTGTTTTCTAGACATAATAAAAAAACCTTCATTTTTTGAACGTCAACAATCCCGGAACGCGTATGGCGAGGATATCTGCATATGCAGCGTTTGACGCGATTTGCAAAACTACATAATTTATTTAATGACGCAGAACGCTCGCCTGCAAAGGAGAATCTGCATATCCTCACTTATTACTGCTAAGGAATGTGCTAATAAAGAGGATGTAGCTTTAACTGACTAATACAACTTATCAAAAAGCGTACGACTAACATCAATAACGGCATTAAGTTTCGGTACAGCGGGACAGGACGTGGTCTTCCTCTTCACGTCAGGCCCCGGGGGCGTCGCAACAGACGACGGACACGGACTAATGAGCAAACGATCTCATGTTGTTATGTCAGATTTTATGACCCAGAACCTGTTTATTTCTGATTGAGGAATTTAGCCGTTACAGTCCTCGCGCTGGCTCAAAGCGTTCAAGACTTAGCAATGTTTCCGAAATGTCAAGCAAGTAGTTTGATTTGACTCGAATTAATAAGAGTCCAATTCGCCCGTGATCAAAATACGAACCCGGTACCTTTCAGTTCGTACGCTTCACTTCACACTAAAATGATACAATTATAATCATTTGCATTAATAATGAAGCAAATCAGCACGGGCAAACCGGTATCCTGGAAAGTTTCTTAGACTAGATTAAAAAGTTCTAAACATGATTAGATCAGACCGGCAGCGCGCGTTGGGACTAAATAGGGTGCATTAAACATTTCTGAGACGAATGAGAAAAAAATACTATGAATGGTTAAAAATGGATTTATTGTTTCGCAAAATATTCTCCGTAAGCTTAAATATACTTTTTATACGAATAAACCAATTTTGAAAACTTTTTTGCCTCTCCTCCCCGGTTATCACGGAAACATGGTTTTCATACTCTTCGAAATCCTCTTTTCGATATTAAAATCGTTGAATGTGTAATTTGTTCTTAATTTTTGCGAACGAAAAAAGGCACAAGGTACCAGCGCACCTCGCTCGCGCATCACTATGGTTGGTTTGGGGTCCTCTCGATAGACCCATACGGTCGATTGATGCTTCGTTTTGGAGTCGTATCAATAAATCCATCTTTCCTCACCTGCTACTATGTTCCACACCAGATTTGACGCCCCTTTTTTTGAATCTGGTTAACAAGTGACGCGGTCCGTTTTTCGAGCCTGAATCAAATTGTGTAAGATCCACCGCAAGCACAGTTTTTTCATACTCAAATGTTTGTGAAGGATTTATTGTATTTGACTCATGCCTATGCCTAAGGATACTCGAATCTCGTGGTAGCTTACATGCCTGTCTGTTCTGATCATAAGGCGCACATAATCGATGTCTTAAATTTTTTACTGCGGCGGACGGACGACCATCACGAAATTCGTCACTGAGATCGACAAGACCGCGCTTAAATTCTGTAAATAGTCGTCTTGCATGGTGCTTCATCGCCAAAAGCAGTTCCAAGCCGAGCTAGGCTCTGCTAAACTATCGAATTACACTTAAAATTGTAGAAAATTAAACGAAAAACTTTCACGGCTTAACTCCATAGTGATGAAGACAGCAATTCTTAAAATGAGGTCACAATGTAAGAACAATTGACAGTTAGAAAAAAAAACTGTATTCTACAGTCGAATTCAAATACAGTTCCATTTTCAAATGTAGCAATTACTTTTTAAACATTGTTAGGTGAGTGTTCAGTTCCAAAAATTTATAGAGCGCTTCACATGTTATGTATTATTGCTCTGTCCTTAGAGGAAGCCGTTATATAAAATATGGTAAATTATGCAGTATAAAACGTACATAAATATTTTAATATGAAAAAACACAGATATCATACGTTTCCGTATAATAGAAGAACTGTGATTACATGCAAACCGCTGATTTTTACGTTCGGAATGTGCCGTGCGAAAGCGTATTTATCGTATATGATTAAACTCGCCACAAAGGAATAAAGCATTTGTTTCCTCTGCGATGTTCGCAAACCTTGAATTTAAATTGTACATGCACCGTACAGACCGACGTACGAGATCGAAATAAACATTGAATTCAAGGCCGCAAGTACGGTCCGCCATGTAGGTTTACAAGTTCATAAGAAAATAAGGAAAAAAACGCGTTTGTATTCCTCTCGGCTTAATCACGAAGCGTGGAAGAATTTGCGTGTATATTACTAAAGCACACATATCAGAACATGCGTTAATAAATACCGCATCTCGGCGCATGGTGGTATTAGGTTACATATTCACGAGAAAGAAAGAAGAATGAGAGCCATGACTCTCTGATAAATTGGTTTTAAAAAAATTGTATAGTGATTCATTGGTAATGACATCCATTAACAGCTCCCGATTTGAAATATACCAGCAAGAAGTAGTTAATGTTTAAGCCCATTTAATGGTTTGAGTCTGTCTAGTGAAGTGGCAGAGTAAATAAAACCTATATGATATTTCTACTCAAATTAGAAAGCTGTCAGCTCGCCACAAAATGCTATTTCAGAACAGACTGCCCATATTTTAGTTCCAAAGGTGCGTGTCGCCTGCTTAGAGAGCTCTGACGCATCTGCAAACTACGGTCATATCACTTAACACTTTATGGTAAACAAACACTTCGATTTATATCTTTGTTTTACTGCGATATGCGTATGTTAATATATGATTCAGCTTGCAGTTTACCAAGCCATTGCAAAACGAAAAAACATATTAGTGCGTAACAGAGACAATAATTTATGTAATCCTTACTAATATTATAAAGGCGAAAGTTTGTTTGGATGGATGTATGGATGGATGTTTGTTCCTCTTTCACGCAAAACTACTGAATGGATTTCGATGACGCGGTACAATAATATATTACACATCAGAATAACACATAGGCTATAATTTATAAAGATATAGTGGAATTAACCAAAATATAACGAGAAGTGTCAAGTAAGCAGGAGAAAATCTGCCATCTGCGAGGTATTCTGGCGCGCCGCAAAACCGTTGGAATTACACGTATATAATGTACAATGGAAATGTTTATCTTAAATAGTCCTACAAAAAAGCTCACGACAGCATATAACTATCTTTTATGTGTAAGCCATTATCGCCAAAATAGTGAACCATAAATGCAATAATAATAGATAATTTATTTCTAATGCACATTTTTTAGTAACAAATTGATCCTTATATCAAAATATATAATTTTATCGCATCTGGTGTTTAAAGTAGATAAACTTTGTCTTTTACACTCCATCATTTGGACAAATATTTGAATAGTTATGACGAATGACAAGCGAGTGCGCGATATTACGGTGCGGTCCGGCAGGGTCAGACCATAAAGGTAGCAGGCATACATTTGAGCACGCAATGTTTTTCCCACGGCCAGCTCTATGTGACTTGCTCACGCGTTTCTTAATCGCAAAATCTGCATGTTTATACAGAACAAAATAAATCGTTTAACATAGTTTATAGGAGTATATTGCAGTAGCCACCTATAACTTTTGCACTACCATCAATCATTATATACTTCCGTACCTATCCATCCTTACAAACTATAGCATTTATAATACCTATAATACATATTAGCGAGTTCATCTTATAAAATACTTAGTTCCAATTTAAATACATTACACAATATAACTGTTCGAACACTTATAACTGGAGAATAGCTGGACCGATTTTCATTTTAATTAATAGTGATGAAATGTACAAAAATCAGTAGGTATGAATTATGTTTAACTTCCAACAATTTTAAGTTGTCGCTTTATATTGCTTTAAAAACATCAGCCATGTAAACGAAATAGCTACGAATATATAGGGCTGTGGTTATATCACAATATGTATAAATTGGCCCTATAAAAAAATTTCCATATGAACAAGATGAAAGAATACATTTTATGCCTACGCGGGCGGAGCCGCGGGCAAAAGCTAGTGGTACATAAATTACAGTCTCTGTTTACATAGTTTTAAATTAGTATGCTTTATTGTGGTGTTAAAGAGTGATTAAATTATTTTCGATTATCGATTTTAGCTGTCCCATATAAAAACCAAATAATGAGAAAATTGTATAGACTTTTTTATTAGAATGTTTAAAAACTTGAAATACATCATACCAAAATGAGCTTTACTCAATACGTTTAGTTATCTACTTGTTATTTATGTATAATTATCTAATTATTATTAGTTACATGCAACACGTGCACGTTGAAGACAAATTATTTTTCCTGTTAATAGCCATTAAATAAAAAATAACAATAAAATTTAATCCTAATTTTTTTTGGTAGGATTTTTAAGAGGAAAAAGAACATGCACGACATCAAAGAGTAGGTAATCACCACCGCCCATGAGCACCCGCAACCCCGGGGACTTCACTTGTGTATTGCCGACGGTTCAGAATGAAATAAGCTCTTTTCTCTTGGAAACCCTTTTGTCGTAGTTCATTGACAATATTGCTTATGGTCGATCATTTTAGATTATTTATCGTAGGTGGTCGAAAATTGCGTATGAAACATGCGGTGGTAGAATACCAACCGTCAAGATCGTGACGATGGTGCTCTCGGGGTGGGAAATGACGACGGTATTCTGCTGTAGGAATAAGGCTCCCGAAAACATTGTCCATAGTATATGCTATAAAATATGCATGAAAACGCAACGTCTATTCGCAAAAGGAACGGGTCGAACTGGCTGGATACCACAGGTCGCCGACGACTAGAGACACTCAACGTTGGATGCTGTCCAGAGACAAGAGTTGATATTGGTGTACCCCGGCCAGAGGTGACAAAAGTACTCTAGATGTTATCGGTCCTGTACCTTGTAAAGTAATATCATTTTAGATAGCCAAATATAAAAGATTACTTGTTCAACCTAATCCCTTTCATATCATTGGAACATTAATTTGCACGATGTAGACTAACTATTTCGACTATCGTACTCATAATATTTACACATAACGGTAGTCGTTAAATAAAGTTTAACGAAAATTATAAATAGAGAATTTTTATAAATTCATTTGTGACTAATTTTCTAAAATTTCTACACGTTTTCAACACTTATTTGAATTAAAATTAACGCTATCCATTTTTTGTTATTCATTCATTTAAATTTTATTATAGTACCAATTACATTTTAAATGCAATTTTCTTGAAAGATTAGTTTTCATAGATCAACAGTATACATAAGTAATAATAAAAAAAATATTACACAGTGAATAAAACTAGGTATTGTACGAAAGGAATGTGAGCTTTTAACTCAATGAAATTCTTCTGGTACTGAAAGATGTAAGTACATTACTTTGGCATTCTAAGGAATTTTCATATTGAGAAAGGCCCTTTATAAATATTTTTCCTTTAACTCAATGCCTAAATATGTTAAAAGGCTTATTAAAAGTAAATTAATTTCAAATGAACATGATAAAAAACCGTCATACCATTTTGGTATTCCAGATAAAACGTAGTCAGGTTTTTATTGCCTCTTTTTTTCTTCTCTTCATTATTATTGGTCCTTTTTTACCTAACTGCACGTACCAAAGGAGGGTAATGCCTTATCAGTCTAGGTATGTATTTTTTTGTCAATTGGGATATCATTGAGTAGGTCTTCGAAAATCATTTCTCTAATCATTATTCTTTTTCATTATCTTTTAGGATTTATAACGATTTTAAGTTTGTTAACAAACACTCTCCCTTCAATTTTCAAATAATAATAAAGCTGTGATAAAGTTCTTATAATCGTATAATAGGTCTTATTAATGTGAAAAATAATTATGACAAAACCAGAATGACGGTCGTAAAATACAAATTGGTAGTAGAAAGGAAAAAAAATTTTTACCATAAGTGAGTACCTACCTTTTTTAAAAGCAAAATGATGTATCCTAAACCATTGTGACAAATAACTTTTAGTTATGAATTACACAACTACAATTTATAATTTAATTATATTAATTAATGTCAATATATCGATGATTAAAGTTTAGCACCGTTATTACAATATATAATCTTGACACCACTAATGATGAATAAGCACTCTTAGTTTGTTGTTAAAACAGAACCTAAAAGTAGTAAATAAAAAAAATTGTTACAAAATTAAAAAAAACCGAGTGAACTAAAAAGATGGAAACAAGATGGTGCAAAAAAATCGTCCAATTAAATTAAAAATTTTTGCCTGTAAAGTCTTTTACGTGACAACGACTTTGAATGGTAAAATCATTTTAATGTGAATATTCATTCGTATAGTAGGAAGAAGGATGAAATAATAGTACAATTTAAAACATTTATTTATACAAAGAATTATATTTAAAACATTAATTTATACAAAGTCTCGCACTGAATTTCATATTAACAAAATTTTATACCACAAATATACATACAATAACAATACATTTGAGCTATGCACTAATTCTCTACAGACCGAAGTTGAGTCAAGGCATCGGTGACTCATCGTTACGTTACCGAGCGTTACACCTTTTTCATAAGTGACTCCCAGTCGCAACCTAATTTAAGACGTTGTCACGTCAAAAAAATATTTACACTCAGAGGTATCAGATTTATGTATCCGTACCTGCAGCGATCTCTGATACATGTATGTCTCCGATTGCAAATGTTTGTCGTATTTAATTGGTTGATTTTTTATATCATCTTGTTTCCATCTTTTTAATTCTCTTTTACGCTGATAGCTTTTTTTTTTAATGCCTATAATTATTTTTTTATAATAATTTTATCTTTTAATTAAATATTGTTAAACTGATGTAGTACTTTAATAAATATACATACGTATTAAATTAAAGCTTAGCTAAGATAAATCGTGCATTGCAAAAAAAAAAGACGTTACGAATAACTTGTTTAATCATGAACGTGCAGAAGTTAATATATTTTTCTGCTGCCTAGCTCAAACCACGCCTGCTAGGCGAGGCACGCTTGCGCAGCGAGCTGTACAATAATTAGAACAATGTAATATGAGCACAAGCATTTTAACTAATGCAATTACAATCACAAATAATTATAGTACAAAGTAAGAATGTTACTCACAACTATTCGCAACAGATCCCAAACGTTATCAATGGTAGTGGTGCATTATATTTTGCTATCATTGAAAATATCAAGTATTCTCATTTTTTGTAAAACGGTAATAGCGGATACCTTACGAGAGCTACAGGGCAAACGACGCCGGAAAACCACACACGCACTGAGAGACGACATTTAAAATATAGCTGGTCCAAAATTGCAATAAATAACGTAAGACCGAGAACGATCTTACCTCCGTTGACTGAGGTAAGTTGACCTGACAGAACCTCAGGTGACTGAGGGCGATTTCTAAACAATATATATATATATATATATATATATATATATATATATATATATATATATATATATTGTTTAACTAACTATAACTTTTTTTTATTTATTATTTACTAATAGTGGCTAAGTTTAATTGTTATAATTTATTTCAAATAGTATCGAAGCATCCTTTACTGAATTTTAAAATTTAAAATATGTAAATTTATTTCTAGTGAATTGTGTATTAGCTTTATAATGCACACTGAATGAATTTCGAATTATCATAATTCAATCTAAATTGTGATGCAATATATTGCTGCAAATGCATTGACGCAAATACAAATCCTAATAACAGCAGTGTTGTGAGCTTTGATGAAATAATCAAATATAGTTTTACAATTAATAATTATATACCATTAATATTTCATTTTTGTATATGATAGTTTTGAGTGACATATTGTCCTTATTTTTATGTCCATTGCACAAAACAGGAATTGAAAACAACTAATAGCGCCACTGTGATATGACAATGAAAAAAATTGTTAAACGGTTTTTTACGTTTTGGTCAAAAAATAACATTTCAAAAAATGTACCTATAGATTTAAAAGATAACATATCTTTAAAGTCTGTAGATACATTTTATATCATTTATATATAATTAGGTTTCGTCCTCTACTTCTTCACAGAAACAATTCCTTAATATTTATTCCTTCCTGTACATTGAGCAATATTTTTCATTTAATCACGATCTTAATCCTGATCCCGTTCTCGATTCATAATTCGGTTCAGTATCTGTTCAGATCCCGGCCTAGTTGTAAATTCCAATCTCGAGAAGACCGAAGTTCCTTGAGTTCGATTCCCGAATTCGATGAATCACTCTCGCTCTCGCTATCAAAACCGGTCGCGTTCTTAATCGCGATTGCGGTTTAGCTCCCGACCCTAGTTCCGATACCTATTTCTAATCCCGGTCGTTTATTAGATCGATTATGCGCACCGCACTCTCGCCTGCATACGCACTCGTGATTGAGTTACTCACTCACGTAGATGCGATAAATCCTGGAGGATTTTATATAATTAATTTAGTATATATTTTGCCCGTGACCTTGCGACCACTAAACATAAAATTATCACAAGTTTGGCGATTTGAAATTTTAAAATTTCTCACATTTTCCTCCAAAAAAAAAAATCCAAGCATTTTAGTTACGAAACTAAACAATTAACTCCACGTACAGAGCACGTTTTGAAATGATAGCAGGCCCGGGAATATCACATGCGATGACCACATACCGCACGCTAACGCCGTAATGCGTTGCGCACGGCCAGGACAGTTCAACTCACCGAAATAACCAGAGGGATGGCGCACATGTTTATTTGCCATTTAATGATATCGATAAAAATGAATTTCCTTAGATCGTTCATGTTCAGTGATATTTTGCAGGACAAATTTACGATTTTAAAGTAGAAAGAAATTTGAACGAAGTGAATTACACAATACATGACAAAGAAACATAAAGGAGCATGTGGTATTGAAAATTAACTACAAACGAACTGAATCATTCTATATTGTTGAAAATTGAGTCAACACTTTATCTTCTAAGTACAATTGTCGCTAAATAATAGTCGACGGCCATTACAAGATTTCTATAAAACGACTAAGAGTCTTAGTCAAACTCTTCTGTAGAGATGGTAACATAAATGTGAAAGTACAAATGTCAGATCTATGTTTACTGATACCGAACGTTAAAACCACTGAACGCATTGTGATGAAACTTTGTAAACAAAAAAAAAATAAAACATTGCCCAAATTATTCAAAGTTTATTATTTATTTGTTCATTTAATACTTATTACTTTCTATATAACTTTTGCATGTTTAAAACAAAACTTTTTAATATGCCCCTTTCGATTTTCAAAAGACGATGTTTCATCCTGTGATAGGATTTAATATCCTATTAAAAATACAAGTGAAAAGATGTAAACGATTACGTCAATTTTGCATTGGAATACATATACCTAATAAATTCATAAAATTAAAATAGTTTAGGGAATGACTGTCCACGTAAATCGGTTTAAAATAATAAATATGCCGAAGTAGTGTTCCTAGTGTAAGAGTGGACGTGTAATATTGATTTAGAGCCGGAAAGAAACCTTTCAAAGGGCGGTACGCGTTCGCAGAGATACAAAGTCAAGGGCTGTTCGATCTCATTATTGGAGTGGGAAGGCACCGGGTGCGCTGTTGCAAGTTGAAGGACACGACGCACACCGCGCCGGCGTGCGTCACAAAGGCCGACCGCGAGTCAGACCGGACTTGTCACGGGAATTATGGCCTAAACGTCACCGGTAGAAAATGTATTTATTTTGTTCCACTGTCTATTATTCCCTATAGAAGAGGAAGAACTCGGTCGGATAATTCTAATCTCTCCAAATACTAGCTGTGCCTGTGGCTCTGCTAGCGTGGACTACAGAATATTCGATGTTTTTTTTTTTTTTAATATGTAAACAAAATAAACTTTTACTTGGATACGTTAATTATGAGTTTTATTATATAGAGAAAAATATTTTTAGTTTAAACATGTTTTTAGATATTTTTGGCACCCGTATATTTTTTTTGTTTCCTAACACGAAAAATTATAATTTGTATAATCAAGACCTATTTGTATACAATATTCATCGTTTGTTAACGGACGCAAGTCGGTTACCGCCGTCGACAGCGCTGAGCGTTATTTCAAAGATAAAAATACTTATTCTGGATAACCCTTAAAAGATAGACGCATGTTACTACGGACTTTTTTGTAGGTCTTTTAAAAACTAGAATTATGTAGCACATTAATATTAAAACCTAGCTTACTTAGCGTAAGCCATTTAAGAGCACCAAAACGTGTCTCTTCCAACTCGATTCACCACTATCGTCACTGCTGATTTCGCACGTCACTTTATGTAACAAAATATAACCAGGCCAGACGACAAAGTCATGAATTAAAAAGAAAGATATGTAAATAAATCGGATAAGTGGTTCTCGTGCGAAGAGGACAGAAATGGACAGTTAGACGGAGAAACGTTAAGTTTTGTAATGTGTATAGATTTAAACTTTTCGATTTATATAAATTAATGTTGTCTTTTATACACTCTGTTTGTTCGCTATATATCGTATGTTGTAAAAGATTACATTTCGAGACGGCGTAAAAGTAATTATTTTTATTTTCCCCTGTTAATGCTTAACATTAGCAAGTCGTCAAAAGTGTATGCAAGCTTGTCGGTAAATATCATTGATACACGAAAAAATACATCAATGGTAATTACACACAATAAAAACATGTGTTCTAATTTTTATCGATACCCTACCCTTAGAAGAACAGCATAACTTTTTGTGTTTGTCAAACGATTGTAATTGAACAAATAATAAATGATATGAAAAGCTTGCCAAAACATACCAATGCAAACCTTATTTAAATCGGTCATTAGCCGTTTTTGAGGTAAGCTTGCACAAACGCACAGACAAACAGACAAAAATTCTAAAAATATATTTTTTCATAGCGTCGGTAATAAGTACGATATGCATAAATTGTTTTTTTTTTAATACATAATGTACAGGCACGGCTCGTTCACGATTTTATTACAATTGTAGATTATTCTGACGATCAAATAAATGATATGATATATTCAAATTCGAATTTTTAATAGGCATTAAATGCGTTCACATTACAATGCGATTTAATTGGTGCGTGTGTTTGCACTATGCTTTACAACTATTTTTCAAGAAATCACTATCAATATTTAATGGTGAATAAATATAAATACAATTGTACTTTTTTATCTTTACTCACAGCATTTTCCAATAAGTCTTGCCATACTATAAGCAAATCTTATTATTTCTTTGACAATCAAAGTATACTAATTGTTCAAATTGCAGAAAATGATCAATCAAAGAAATATCTATAGGTATATAAAACAATAGTTAAGAATGAAGTCATATTTTGCCGTTAAATATGCACTTTTTTAAATATTGTATTCTTCGTTTGTTCTCGTCATTAACTAAAACTAGGTGAAAGATTAGTTACCGTCATCTCAAGACTCGTAATATCATTCATTAACATAATAAAAGATATTGATATTAAGCACTCCAGTGCCCTCTTGACGGTTTCTTAATCTCTTACAAAATTTTCCCAAAAAAAAATCTATACAATTTTTCATCTTCAGGAAACGAAATTCGAGGCACTCACCCGAAACGCTTTATGAACTTTTCGATGACGAGCGAGTAGCAGGCGCACGACAGCGAGTACATGGCCATGCCCCAGCAGCCGAAGCGCACGCCCGCCTCGTACCTGACGCGGCTGGCGCTGCCCGCCGGCGCCTGGAATTGGTATAACGCAATATGACACAAGGACTTGTATTTTTGCGAAAATTTTATGAATTTAAACTTTATGAGTCTGTATACATTTTAGCGTGTACATCTAAATGTGTACATAAAACATCTTAAATAAAAAAATTCAACTAAACTCGAACGTTTAGGTACATTCTTTTTTTTATTTAAGATGTATTTCTTAATAATAATGTAACCTTACGCCTGTTTCCCAGAAGGGTGGGCAGAGACTATAGATTTCCACGTGGTACGATATTTGCATATCTCTCTTGCCTCATTGACATCCATCAATCTTCTCATGAAATCTCGTCGCTTTCGGGTGTTTAAAATTTGGCCCTTTTTAAATATGTCACCAATATGGTCTGCATAGGAATTTCTAGGGCGACCCTTGCCGATCTTTCCGACTGTAATTTACAGTACTGACATAGATACCCAGAATACCCAAAAAAATCTGGGTGTTTCACATATCTATGTCAATATTGCAAATTAGAGTTACTAGTATTTAGAGCCATTTCAGTACAAGGCTAATCATTTTTTTTTTTGTTCTTTTTAAAAATAATTTACGTTTAACTTGATATCTTTAATGAGACAATCGATTCAACTTCAAGGCAAATTTCAATACAATAAACCTACTTGCGTCGATTGCACAACATTATTGCGAAAGTTACGTATTCATTATATACCCTACAGGTAAAATTCTAAAGAAAGGAACATTTCGCATGTGGCTGTGTACGGCATACTGAATGCAAACCGCATCTGATATAACAAATTTCAGATACCGAATGCCCATTCAAACAATCCCCACTACCTGAAATTGCTCTTTCTATCCCAGGGTGTTTTAAAGTGGGGTCCACAGACCCTTTAGGGGTCCGTAGCATGTGTATCATTGGTCCGCAGTACGTCAGTCTGTAAATATATTTATTAGGAAATTGCGTAGTAAACTCCACACGACATATGGTCGCGGCGATACAAGCAGACGCGTTTTTAAGTAAGTTAATTAAAAGAATCTTAGTGAAATTGAAAGGAACGTGACACAAGAATTTATTAATATTTTTTTTTAAATACATAAACGCACTCAATTGTGTAATACAGTAATTGTATAATTACATTATTTCAGATTGTTCAAGATAACGTCAAAGAAACGGATGTATGATGAGTCTTATGTCAATTTAGGTTTTACTTTCAAAACTGAACGTGATGGAACTCAAAAAGCGCAGTGCTTTTTATGTGGTAAAGTGCTTGCTAATGGAAGTATGATGCCAGCAAAGTTGTCAGAACATCTTGACAGGTGGACAGTTTTCCACGCAGGAAATGTATCTGACAACTTTTGATGATTTTTATACTAAGAGGCGGCACTTTTACTAAATTAGAATTCACCCCGACACAAAAACCATGTCTTGAGGCATCGTACAAGGTCGGTAGTATACGCACCGATGGAGCTCCCGCAACGCTTGGTAACAAATCTGGTTTTGCAGCTTATCAGCGATGAAGATCTTATTAAAGATGACTTAGTTGATATGAGATCTAAAAAAGTTTGAAAGCTGAATTTCATGCAAAAGGCCTTGACGAGTCTTAGTGTTGTTTGAGTCAAGCTTACCCTCTTCTTGTCAAGCGAGCTATGTCCGTTCTGATACCATTTGCTACTTACTACGTATCTTTCCGAGGCAGAATTCTCGGTTCTAGTGTAAATAAAACCAAAAAGTCGCAATCGATTGAACGTGGCAAATAACATGAGCCTTGCCTTGTCGAAGACAATCCCACAATTTAACGTTCTCAGTGAGGCCAAAGTTAATGTCTTAGTAATAAGAGTAATAAAGTGTCAATAAAAGTCTTTTTATTAATATGAATAATGCTTTTTTTTTCGTTTCCAAAAATATTTTTGACGGGGGTCCGTGGAGTTGTTTAAATTGTGAGAGTGGGTCAAAACTGTAAAAAGTTTAAGAAACATTGTTCTAACTGTTATATTGTTATATTTTAGAATATATCGGTGGATTCGTTTAAAAAACATTTTAAATAAACACTTTTTGAAAAATTTTTCTCCAACAATATCTATTAAACTAATAAACTGATTTTGATGAAGTTAGCAAAAATCGACGTTGTTCTTTAAGGAGAACAATTGATAGATTTTAGCACCTATTGGTAGAGCAATTCATAAAATATGTATTGTAAAGAAATGCTTTTAAAAACTTTTTCTCCAACGATAACTTTTTTGAACAAATCAACCGGTTTTTATGCAGCTTAGGGCAGTCGACGCAACTTTTTGGGAAAAGAGCTGATTTAATTTTGGAATCGATCGGTAGAGTAGTCTAAATGTTTATTCAAAAAAAAAGTTTTTCACAAAATTTTATTTTTGAGTTTCTCCAAAATCTTCCGGGTGCAACTAATTCGAAGTTTCACGAAGTCTAAACTGAAAGAATTCCTTTAGATTATTGTAAACTGCGTTTCGATCGGTTAATCCATTTAAAAGTTATTAGAGGTTTATTCGCACACACTCATACGCACGCACGCACACATATACAGACATCGTTCGAAAAATGATCGAAATAGATTCCTAGGACCCTAAAACGTCAAGATTTGGTGAAAACTCGATTTTCGAAAATCGGAGTGAAAACAGTAACTTTCCAATTTTATAAAAATATTCAATTTTTATAGCGGGAAGTTAAAAATACGTCCATACTTACAATATTACAATACAATAATATCTTCGACTGTTTGTATTTGTTTTTTTATGATTAAAACGCTAAACGGATATTAATTAGTTTTGGATGTTTATTTTGTCAAATGATGCGAACCCCAAGAAAATTAGTTAAGCTGTTTGCAAGAAGTGAAAAAAAGTAATAAAGTGCTTCCTCAAATAAGCTTTCGATTTTTAGATCGATCAATTTTTTGAATCCCTTTTTTTTTTTGTTCATAAAACTGCATTGAATGATGAAAATTCAGTTAAAATCAATTATTTTGATCGAACGATATCGTTATCAAGAAATTTGCAAAACAGTGTATGTTTTTCAAAGTAACTACTAAAATTTTTTGTTAATCGATTTTTAAAATTCAATCACTTTTGTGTTCAAAATCTGTGTTGAATGTTACAAACATTCCATGTTATAAACATTCATTCTGTTCCATACAATTTTTCGGGTTTAAAACAAATACAGCAAATTTTGAGTGTGGCCTGTTAGATCCGCCTAACAAAGGCCCTTTGTTATACCTACACTACTTCTTAACCAGAAACATACATACTTGCAAATCACCGGCTTACGTATTGTTCATCGCTCATCATAACTGTTCATTCTATGCGAATGAAATTACGGATGGCAGTTAGACCATGATTGCTTAAAAAAAAAAGTTATTCGATTTTTTTGTTGTTTTCTAAAGGTTTGGGCAACGTTTAGTGCAGTTCTAAAATGCGATAATTTAATTTGTCTAAAAATTAAATTATCTGCATACGTTTTTGAAGTTTTTTATAGTATTCGTATTAAAAGTATGTACCTTCAAAAGCAAAAAAACATTATCGAAAACTTACAGTCGGGCTGCCTTCGAAGACAGCCTCCCGACGAAATCGGTGAAGTACAGCGAATAACAGACGTGCGCCATCCAACAGAACAGGTTCGTGAGGCAGACGATCCGCAAGGAGTTGGGCATCGCCACGATGGAGCTCAGGTAGTGTTTCAGGGACAGGGGTTCGCCCGCGACGACCTCTGGTTCCTGAACATTTCCCTGAAAGACCGTAATGTATTCAGATATTACTTAGTTTTTTACTAAAATTTATATTACATATAATCAGATAATAAGATTCACCGTTAAACATTTAGAGTTATTGAATAAAAAAAATCTCTAAGTCGACAAAGTAAATTACATAGAGATATGATAGAAGAGGTATAACCTAATTTTCGGTTAGTTTCTCCACGCAGACATTCACACTTTTGAGCATCCATCGACGCCCACAAAACGGATACTTCATATTCAGTTCGCGCGTACAGTACAGCGAATATATATTTTTGTTTAAACATAAGTTACTAGTTGCGCCCCGCGGTTTCACCCGCGTGGTGATGGAAAATTGTGATAATGATGATAGAAAGCGTTTTATTTTTTTATCAATTTTTCAATGTTTTCATATTATTTTGCTATTTGGGACGGAGACAAATCCAACAAATTAAAAATGAAAATCGGTCTAGCTATTCTCCCATTATAAATGTTCGAACAATTATATTGTGTAATGTATGTAAATTGGAACTAAGTATTTTTTATGATGATCTTTCTAATATGTATTAAAGGTATTATAAACGCTATAGTTTGTAAGGATAGATAGGTACAAAAGTATATGATAATTTTTTATTTTTTTTTTAAAGAAAAGTGTCCTATATTACTTTTAATACCTTCAAGAGTATATGTACAAAATGAAAACCGGTTGAGTAGTGTTGGCGTGAAAGCGTAACAAACAAACTTACATTCACATTTATAATATTAGTATGATTATGCTAATATTTCTTTGGTTTTGTTGTTAAAAGGTCATCTTACAGTCTGACGGTTTATCAATTTGTACAAATTATTGTACAAATTTATACAAATTAATAACCAATTATTTGGTTTAATGAGAGCGAGTAAAAACAGCAGTTAAATTCACTTTTAAAACTCGTTATTACGTCGTAATAAGTTAATCTAAATCGATTGAATCTTTGAAAATATATTGTCGATCAATGAAACGGCGTAAAATATTATTAAGACTAGCATCGATTTGAGCATCGCTTTTGGCACGGTTTCGCCTGCGTGGAATTAAAAAAAAAATCCGTCACCTCTGATATGAAATAATCTCTGTGCCAATCATATTTCCAATCTCGATCGTTCGGTCCTTGATTTAATTTGTTTCCAGTGCATTTTCGTTATATCAAATACATAAATTATTTATATCCCTACAGACCTTAAAATATAAAAAGAATCTAGCTTAAAACTAGCGGAACCAAAAACTGTGAAAAGGTGGAATATTAAGGTTGCATCCTTTATACAAACTTTCACATCATTAGGCATTGAATTTCCTAAATCCCTGAAACATGTGTTTTTTTTTTAACGACCTTTAATATCAATTTTTATGAATTTATTAAAAAAAAATAGATACAAGATAACATTCAATATTTCACACCTCCATTTATCCCCTTTGGGGTTGTATGTTCTAAAATCCTTGAATAAAACTATGCGTATTTATAAAAAATACGTACGTTTCATTAAAAAACAAGAACTTCAATACCAATTTTCATGACTAACTTCAAAACTAACGGTATTTCTATAGAAACTTCCATTCCCGTGGGGAAGGAATTCCCAAAACCCATTTGTTTTTGGAAGCAGTACTTTTGTACATTCACAAGTATTGACACAACCGTTGCGCCTTCACCCCAAGTTATTTACAATTTGCTTCTAGACATTGCGCATTATTTTAACACTGCTCTTTAGAGTCAATGATTTTGTATATGTTTATCAAGATGTAGCAAATTTATCAAATACGAAGTTATAAAAAAAAATAATTAAAAAAACTTCATCTATACTTCACAAGAAGACGATAATTACAAGTTTGATAATTTTGTGAAACGGAAACGGAAGGATTTCTGAACGTCTACATTACTCACGGATAATATTCACCTTTCTTAGTATTTCATGTTTACCGTACCACTGCAAAAATAGATAAGATGCTGCAAGTGGATGTTTAGTTGTTTGGAGAGTAAACGCCGGTAAGTCGACTCTACATAGAACTGAAGTTTTAAATAATAAAATGGATTTTGCTGGGAGAGTTTTGTAATAGTGCAATTATATGAATTTTATTCATGTTTTCATATAACTCAATATACGAATTAAATTCGTGTTTTATGTATATAAAACTCATCGAGTTAATTTACTCGACGTGTTATGAATTTAAAATAATAAAATGTAATATTTTGTCTACACGTTGATTGAAGAGTAATTAAATAGACGGAAAATAATAGTACACGACTAACACTAGACAAGAAAGAATTTCGTTATATTTCTCTCTGGAACTTGTTCTTATTAAAGTTACATAACAGCGTTCTCAACATTAAAAAAAATGGAGCAAATAAATTTAGCATAAACATATTAAATTGCTTTTATTAAAATTTTATGTATGTTATTAATATTAAAAACTTGTAAAAATTCAAGAATATACAAGAGATTTCTTTTTTCAGTGCCGTTTACAGTATTGCTTATCGTCTAAAAAAGCACAATCTTAATGCAATCGATATGCCAACATAGAGGCAATATTATTACATTTTATTATTTTATAAATTTGGGCACACAAGCTATTCTTCAATTCAAAAACATACATAAATATATTTATATATTTGTATCCTGAAAAGGGACATAATGATTTTTATGGCAATTTGTACTTTGATGACGTTTAACTTGTCAAGTTCATGTACGCAAGTGTTCTTATGCTAATAGTTCTCAACAAATAATTTTACATGACATATAAAGATTGCGATTTAATTTACAAGTTTTGTTAATTAATATACTCCCAAAAAAAAATCAATTTAATACAACAGAAAGTTTCTAGACGTTGCTAGTAAAGCAAGCATCGTCTCTTACGATTTTGAGGTAGTTGCATTGTTCTTATGATTTGGGTTTTCATCAAGAAATGATACTATATTTTATTACATTTTAAAGCTAAATTTTGCGATTTTATTTATATACCCACGACAAATTCGAAAGACTCCGAACAAGCTCGATTGCCCAGCTACTGTGTAACTTGACTCGCAAAGCAACAACTACCTCGGATTGTGACAACGATCCATATGCGGTGCTGTCTTTCTTAATGTTGTTCTTCTCCGCACTCGCGGGGTCCTCCACGTCGGACGAGGACTGCGCCCTCTCGTCTTCGGCCAGTTTCCGATATTTCTCCTGCTCCTGTAGCTGATCTAGAGGTATCTCCTTGAAGCTCGTAATGGTCGCGGTTACGCACGCCAAGAAAATTATTGTTATCAACGCAAAGACCGCTCTCACGTGACCGCCGAAGATTTCACCTGAAATCCTAGCATAGTCTAAGTAAAATGTATTAAACCTATAATAATTGTTATGAACTATATCTGTTTAACGGTATTTTATGGTTTTTCACGCACAAATTCAGTCCCCATTTAAACCGTTCGCCTTAAATTGCTAATTTTAAATTTTCACTCAGATTATTAAAATATGACTTTGAGAAACCAAATTCTTCTAGTCGTTTTGCATACAATTCTCAAAATTCTATTTTGTTTTAACTTGAAATTAATTAATTTACCACTTAACATAAAAACAATTAGATTAAATACTATTTCAACTAGAAAAACCGTATTTGAATATTTCTCTTAGAAATTGTAAGGAATACTTATTCCGGTCCAGAAGAGACATATACAAGACACGAGACATCTACTTACGCATACCAAAGCCATTGAAAAAATCTTTAAGCGTGTCTTCTTAAATTGAAAATTTCTTGACTCCCCTAACTTAGCCAAAATTGAAGACAATGTCTCACAACGCAACAAACACGAAGAATTGCTTCAAAGCCATTCTGCTGTCGTGAGGGGCGTCTTTATTTGTAACTGTACTGCTCGCCAATCACCGACGCCCATATCGCGCCGAGCCACCTAGAATACTTAGCGCGGACAACTATGTACATATAGATACACTTAAACGATGTTGACACAAGCTGTTGGTATCACAATTCTGAAGTAGTTCTCGGATGAATTTCAGTTAAAGTGTTCCTTTCAGCTATACGTATATATTATAACTTTCCTTAGCCAATTCTAAATAACTCTAAAATTATGCAACAAAATAGAATATAAACTATATTAACATGTATAATGTAAGTAAAAACAAATTCACCTAATGTGGTTTCGTCCCAGTTGATGCCGCCCAAGGCGTAGCCCATGAAGCCTCCCAGCCCCGCCATCACCGTGAATGTGCTGAGCCCTTTCGCATGGTCCTCTGAAATTCGTGCAGCGATTATAACGTCAACGCGAACGATGAACATTGAAAATGTTACTAAATGTGTATTCGAGAAAAAATTCATGCGTCCTTTAGCTTTTTCCAAACGACATCGGTGTACTTCCTTAGTGTAGAGTTTAATGGATGACTTTGACTTCACTCGTTTGTTGTACAGTTTTATTATCTAATATACGAAACTTCGAAACTTTAGAATCCATATAAACTTTTCAGGGTTCTCGTGAAGCACTTCAGAACTTTTTATTATTTTTTTAGAACTACTCAATGATAGTGTATTATTTATAATTTGGCACAGCAAGCTAAATGTTCTAACCCTTCATTTTGACGTCTGCGTGCCTATAACAGCCTCTTTAATTGTAAAATGTGGCATACTACCCTAAATAATAAGTTAGAGCGGTATACCACAATATTTCGTTGCTTCATTTCAAACTTATCGAATAAAAATAAAGTAGAGAATATGATAAAAAGTCGAAAATAGTGAATGATATTCACACATTATCAATATTTATATAAGTATTATCAATTACTTTTCAAAATATTTACGTAACCGATTTTCCCTCGATTTGATTTCTGATAACAAGGGTTTCAAAGTATAAAGACCTCAATAATATAAAAAAAGTGATAAAAAAATATCGGTTGTTCTTGCAATAAATTTAAATAAAATAACACCATAAGAAAAAATAGTAATTTTTGAACATGTCTCGTTATTGACCGATAATCTTTTGCTAAATTTAATGTTTTCCAATACATCCCCCCTCTAATTTGTGTCAAGTTTTTCCATCAGTCCATCGGTGAATACTCTCCTCTCATACGCACGACTCGGATCTTAAGCCCCTGACACCCACGCTGGCACAATGCAGGTTGTGTGTTACTTACGGCCATCCTCACTATTACAATGATAAAATCTGGAGCCAAAGGCTTAACGTGCTCTCTGGGATACGGAACGAGTAGTTTAATTTGATGGAAAATTAAAAACTCGTCGATCAAAGTCTAGGCCAAACGAAGGAAATGAAGAATAAAAGATCGAGCGGAGAAACCAATTGAGAATGAAGGATTTTTTCCTAAGATTTGAAACAGTTTTAGGATTTCATGCTTACTACACCAAAACGCAAGAGACTCGCTCAGATAAGACAGGAGTTATTGTTATAGGAACCACGAAAAATGAACCACATTATCACAGAACAAACTAGAGATTACAAGGACTGCGGATGAAGTTTACCAATTCTCACAAACACAATAAAAATGTGCACTAAAGAAATAAAGAGAAGAATGAAGGATTAACAGAAGAAATAAAACTAGGAAAGATGTATTTATTTCAAAAAAGAGCTCAACACCATCTAACGAACACCACTTTAAGATCTACTACAACATAAAGAAAAGTTAGACGTCCTAATTGAACATGAGAGAATTGCGTAGACATGACACGAGCTACTACATCAGGAACCAAGAAGAAGAAGGGGCCACAATAGTATAGAACAAAGGGGAAATTAAAAAGGCTGTTAATGAACTTTGCCAACTTCTATTTGAACGCTAAAACTTTTCCACCTAGCGAAAAAAATAAATAATGAAAGACTGAAGAAGAAAAGAATTTGGAAGGATTTCTTTTAAGAGCTCAACAATGTCTTTTAGCTCTACTTTAAGAATTTCTACAATAGAAAGCTAGTTGCATTTGGGAAACTTGTTTAAACAAGACGCAAGCTATTACAACAGGAACTACGAAGAATAAACCACATTAGCACAGAGCACGGTAGAGATTAAAAAGGCTGCAGACGAACTCTTCTAAATCCCAGAAATAAAAAAAAGGTGCACCAAGGAAACGAAACAAAGGACGAAAGAGGAACTTATCCTTCCCATTATATTTATTGAAACACTATAGTATCTCGTCTCCTATTCCCTATCCCGTTTTCAGATTCTGGCTAAAAATTGCACGAATACTGGCTGGTTCCACACTCCTGTCACTCCTTATCCAGACTAGAACCTACACTTCCCTCATGATTACGCTCCCTTAGGTGTATCGGGGGCTTGTCTCTTTCGACTGGATAAAGGTTGAGCGAATGATGATGATGATGATGACGATGATGATAAAAGTTAAAACCGCATCGTTCATTTCTCCCGTAGTTCGAATCGAACCCGTACCTTCCAGTTCGGACCCCACGCTCTTAACCTTTGAATGAACGAAATTTCTCTACGAAAATAATCACCTCTACCGGAATTCCAATCATGCAATCCGGACTCGCACCTGTGCGAGTTTGCTCGAAGAAGAATTTGAAAACTTCATATTCATTATGTACGATAGTAAAAAAAAAATCTTAAGAGGAAAAAGAAGCGCTCGACAAAAGGTGAAAACATTATATTTATCAGGAGAACGCTAGCACCGCCACTCTTAGATAAATCAATCACGGCGCAGACAGTGTACCTACTCGTTAAAGATAAAATAACGTATTTTCCGGGCCGCCGTTTCTAGACGCCGCGGGCGGGCGGCGGCGGCGTGACGAAAAATAACCGGCCGATTCACGTGCTCCGCGGCGTCGGTTCGGTTTTTTTTTTCAAATATTTATTCGTCTCGTCAAACAACTCCCGCTGTAAGTGTCACAAGGCCTATGAAAAATTCCTATACGTAGGACGCGACCGCAATCGTAATAACGAAGAGCTGTTTGTCTACTTTTGCGACAAATTATAAGTAACGAATTATCTATGCTAAGGTTTTATTTTTAAGCACTTGTTTTGTTGGGTTGGTTTTGTTGGTGTTATATGATACCTAGATGTTAACCTTTCAAATAGTCTGTGATATGTTTAGCTTCATTGTAAGTTTCTTAACGTATTTTTTCTAACCCTGAAATAACTTAGGCTTTACTCGATCAAAATTAATCTGTATACATCCATCTTAGAAACAGTGCAATACAATTTTCGGAATGGAGTTCCTTAACGCTACTTCCGGGAGGTGTTGCGTGGTAGAAATCGTCACGAAAGAAAAAGCCTTATGTGCCATCTATTCGGCTCTCAGCGACTCTCTTTTTCTCTCTAACAGACGCCAGTTATTAAGCAAGTGTGTGGTCAACTGCGCGAAGCTCGGCGTGTAATTTTGTTTTTCAACATCTCTGTATACCACTTGACAAACTTGACAAAAAGATATTTTTTGACATGTCGGGATTTATACCCACAAAGGGGATTCAGGGGTTGGTATAATAATATTAAAAAACTAGCTGTCCCCGCATAAAATACACGCGTAAGACGAATATAAAATATTATTATTTAGATTTTGCTTTTCTTATGAACGACGACTTATTTTATTATTATGAAAGACGATTTCTATAGGTTTGAAATTTGGCAAGAAATTATAGCCCGAGCTATTAATTTTTTTTTTTATTATATTTTTTATAAAATTATTCTACATCGAGAATGAGACCGTGATCCGGAGCAGAATTGACAGCTAATTCGGCCGATATAGAAGATGAAGGATTTCATTATAAACTATGCCCATGGTAGCAATAGCGAGGGCACATTTGAACAATAAAAAGTAATGTATTTTAAATTTATGCCCAGCGAAACAGGCGGGTGACAGCTAGTTTTGGTATAAATATCTATCCATTATCATGTTACATGCAAATAATAATGTCAATGAAGTATTTTTTATAATTATTTTCCGATTTTTATTCGGTTCTGGGGATGGAATTCTCAATTTTAAGTCCTTAATAAACTCATTTTTTACATATAAAACTATCATCCATTATCGATTTAAAAAATCACGTAAGAGAGCAGTTTGACGAATTTAACAAAGCTTTAATTAAAAAAACGATGGCGCTGTTTAGTGCTTTATTTAATGTTTTTTTATTTTTATATATATAACTTATAATTCATTATTTTATACGTTGCATTAATATATTTTAATCAAATTAACAAGTTTCTTAAGATACTATTTTATAAGTATATCTCGTTTAATTACTCTCAAAATCGTTAATTTATTTCACTCTTCCTGACTTATTAGTCAGGAAGATTATATTATGTCATATGAAATATAATATATCATAATACAATGCGGAAGAAACTTCGTTCTAACCAGGTGTCCCACGACACCTCTAGTTTTAAACCTACAACATTGTTCCTGATATGACTTAGCAAGAGTTGACATATTTGTTGCATTTCCATGCTTCACACTTAACCGAATAAAAGTCGCTAGGACATCACTGTTAACAGATCCTGCCCACAGAAGAACCCACCATGGAGGTATGGATATCCTCACGTTTGCTTTGACAGTGTGCTAAAATACTGCAAGGTCAAATTTGAAAAGTTCGATAAGCGTACAGACTAGTCTAAATAAGTGGGACTAGTTTAAGTAAGTGTCGTGTTTAAGGCGATTTATATCACATACACGTGTCCCGACGCATACTTCCGCATGTCAGTTTATTCTAACACATCATTATAGGACGTATTTCTCATTTTTTTTTTTTTCTATCACCTCATTAGCTCTTCCTTCCGAGGGTCGAATAGAAACGACTCGATCACGTTCGGAGGACGAAACGGGACCATATTTCTCACAACGTAATTACGCCGTGATTCACCTAGGTATAAATAGATTTTCCACTGTTCTAACAAAGATAACGGTACCGTTTCAGATTTTCTTCGGCGCGACTCGATAATCTATCGAGAGGTCGCGTCGAGAGGCCCTGACAACAGATAAGAAACGGCGAACGCGCTCGGCGCGCGCGCCACTGGAACGAGTTCGGATGACGTTTGAGTTTCTCATCTACGCCGCGCACCGCGACAATGTAGATAGGGGGGAGGCGCGGAAACGAAAATAAATGTTATGTCTTGTATTCGTCCCCTCACGATAAAATTTCAAATAAACTTTGGCCAATTAGGCTTTACGATTCAGATGGTTAATTCTACTGTAGTCCTTACATTTGTTTACTCAGTGACGGCTGCCATAGAACGTAACCGTCTAAAGTTGAAGAAATCTTTATTCAAATAAGAGCTCTTTGATTTTGACACGTGTATTATTTAACTCTCGTAATCCAATGATTACGTCGTATTTCTAAGTCGTGAAAAATCCGTTCGTAAGTAATTTTGCTTTAGTTAGCAATCGCTATAAGACGCAATTTAAAAAAATCCCAAATACATTGAATGTAGGTACTTTATATCATATAATTAATTGAAACGCAATATTTATTTAAACTAAATTAAATCAAATAAAACAACTGTACAAACTCTTCTCTATATTATTATATCCCCCTCTCGGTTTTGTTTATTTCAATCGATTAAACGAAATAGATAAATAATTTGAACGATCTGTCAAACAGCAACAATAATTTGAAATGTTATAGTTAACTTGCCGCGATGTTCCGAATAGAATTTTAATAATACATCTTAATTTTTAAAATGCGTTACGGTTTTTACTTCCAATAAAATTATGTCTAATTCTACCTTTTGTCCGGTCATATCACCTTCATTAGTTACAGTACACCGGACTGTTATTTTTAAAGTCTAAAGGTTTCGCGTAAAATTCACGTTTAAATATGTACAAATATAAATTTCTCTTTGGAAATATTTAAAAAAAATACATTACTGGTCTAGGTATTTCTATTGATGTAAAGTAATATTTTTTTTTTATTTGGAGACACTAACCCTAATGCATTAGTATCTATTTAGTTATAAATATTATGTGATTTAATAATTTGGAATACGCACATTCAACATCAAACTTAAATTACTTACTTGTGTAATATTTAACAAAAAAAGTATACAGCAAGCTCGTAGATACGTTTTCTTTAAGAATTTTTGAAATGTGGTGATTATGTATACTTTAATTGTAATAACACAATTAGTGTAGACAATTTCTATTCTCAACTTTTTTTACAACTAAAATTAACGTACTTTACCTGGAATAGTAACGTCAAGCAAATAAGCCCTAGCTGGGCTTTGACAGGCATCAGCGTCGAAGTCCAAAAAGACGGTTCCCAAGACCGTGAAAAATACTCCCCAAGCGTGATGGTTTCCTGTAGATTCTGAACTCTCTAGAACCGCACTCCGAGGCCCCAGTGCCGAAAGTACTTCGGTTCTATTTTCGTCCTTGGTATCGCCCAGAGCGTACCCTATTGCCTCGCCGTTCGGTACCAGAACCAAACCTAGGAAAAGATTTAATCAGTTTTATAGACGACAGTTATAATATTGAATCCCAGAAAACAGAAGTCGTCAATTTCAAAACAATAAATTATAGGATCTGTTTTGATCCTTCTTTATTGTGTATTAGCGTTTACCCGTGACTTCCTACGTAATTTACACCAACTACAACTTAAACGTGATCCAAATGCAGTCCAGTTTCAAATTCAGTTTTTGGTTGCGATCCTATTTCCAATTCTGGTTCCGAATCCCAACCTCATTTGTGATGAGTGATTGAACAATAAAATGCATATTTTAATAGTACTTAAATATTGGATTCCACAATAAACAATGTTTTATGTTTGGTTACACAGTGCAGGCTACATATAAGTTTCTGAAAAGTAATGGAACCATTCTGCATTGAAAGCGATTATTACAGAAACTTCCTCTGATATGCGCATGAGTTAAGTCTTCAGTTTCATAGGACAGGTTATTCACATATTTCCAAAATTTTGTGTAAAGAAATTGTACCTTTAGGCCTTAGAAACGGAAAAAAAACATAAACATTCTAATGAAGTAACTTTTTTACCTGGTTATATATGTATTATAAAAATGTAAGAGAAATATGTAACACTTCTGACACCAGAAAAATTGTTAACCACTCCAAATGTGTGCACTTACCTAAAAGTACCCCCAACGACATCATGACAATGAAAGGCCTCCTGCGGCCGAACCTTGATTTGCATCGATCGCTCATCGAGCCCAATATCGGCGTCAGGAAAAATCCGATGAGCGGGGACAGCGCCCAGACCAGGGTCATGTGCTGGTGCCTGACTCCAATCTGGAGTAACGTCGGAGACACGAAAGCCGTCTCGCCGGCGTATGAGAATTCAATGCCCATGACTGCGGCCGATATGCGCACCAGCTCTATCCTGCTTTTTCTCCTAGAGCGAAAACGGACAAGATGATTGGAATATGAGAAAAATCTTAAAATTATCTTCAGTTTGGCTATGGATAAATAGTAAAGATACTTGTAATGTAATTATTGTTTTGCATTACTAGTAGACATAAAATAAGTATGGCATCAAAATTTAAAAACAAGAAAAGAAACGAATTTCAGCCGAATCAAAACTGTCAAAATTCGGGTTCTTTATATTCATTTTTATGAATATATAACTTATCACCTTTCCTTTGGCAAAGGCAACAAAAGGAACCCTCATAGTTTCGCCCTGCCTCGCCTGATCGACCACCCAAATGTTGCAATCTTTTAGCTTTAGATTATTTTATCAATTCTGATTAAAAATATATACACGCAGATATCTTATATTAATCACCATACAATTATCTAAAGAGATTCCAAAAGAAAAATAACGTTGGCTTTCCGTATATACAAAACTGAACGATCCAAATGAAAGGTAGTCAGGCAACTTTATAGAGCGTGGAGGTTACAATAAAGGTTTATAAGTGAAGTTTTCTATGTGCTCATTTTTTGGTTTATTAGCTGTTGAGGTGATTAACATTATTTCCTCCCTCCAACTCATGAGACATGTATTTTCAAAACTTTAATGAAATCTCGGTAATGAAGCTTTATAAAATAAATTATCTTTAACAAAATCCACATACAAGTTTTAGATATTGCCAATCATCAGCTATGTATTTTAAAAATTTATTCATCGTTCCACATGGGTGCGCATATGGATTTTCAAAAAATAAGCATTTTTTTAAGAAGCGATATATTATCCGTCAGACTTTGCTTTAAAAAAAAATTGAAGTCATTTTCTTTATCGGTACCCTAATTAAGAGCTTGTATTCTATCTAATGAATACACTTTTATATACTATTTTTGTACTTTGATAACATATTCGAAAACTGAAATACTTTAAGTAATTCATTATTTTTTATTAATAATAATTTATTATTAATTTAATGGATTATTATGTTTGCGAACCATCTACAACGTCCATATTTTGCTGGTACCGGCTTGTGCTACTCTGATATTTTTTATGCTTGTGCTATTTATTTTTTATAATATTAAAGAATATCAAAAGTCAAAAAAAAACTGTGAAACGGAACAATTTTTTCGAGATAATTTTTTTGTTGTTAAACTATGTATGATAGTGATATCTGGGTATGGCAGAAGAGAAATAAATGTAGGATCAAGGCAGCGGAGATGCCATCGCTGCGTATTGTGTGGAGTGTCTCAGAGAGATAGATACGTAGAAACAGTGATGTTAAATAGTGATGTAGTTTGAAGGAAGGTGTAGTGACTAGAGTAGAAAGAGGTATGTTGCGGTGATATGGCCATTTGGTGAGGATGAATGGAACCAGAATGACAAAACAAATCTATAGAGCGAATGTGTGTGATGGAAAAGTCGGCAAGGGTCGCCCTAGAAAATCTTATGCAGACCATATTGGTGGCATATTAAAAAAGGGCCAAATTTTAAGCTCCCGAAACCGACGAGCTTGCATGAAAACATTGATGGATGTCAATGAGGCAAGAGAGATATACAAAGATCGTAAAATGTGGAAATGTACAGTCTCTGCCTACCCTTTTTGGAAACAGGCGTGAGCTTATATCATTATATTCTTTATTATTATGTTAAACTACTTAATATAACATTTTAGACCATTATTACATTAAGAGTATTTCATGTGAAAAACAAAGGAAAAACATGTAAATTAATAAGAAGACAGTTTTCTTGCTCTATATTAATAAATATTTGAAATAGATTAATGTTGAATTTCACGAATAATTATTAACTTCATAAACCCCATGAAAAAAAAATAAAATCAGAAAAAAACCACAAGGCTCAAAGTATAACTACATTTATTTGTTGTAACCTTTTAAGTTACAAATTATTCCGCCCACAGTATCGCATGTTTTGAGAAAATATTTCTTCTGAATATTTAAGCTTATATTGTGACTTAACATAAGCTATAAAACATAAAAAATATAGAATTTTAACCAAATCGATTTAATGTTAATACCGTTACCTATACCTTTCCAAGGTTTCTCAAAACTCTGCTTGGCGTCTGACATTAATAAATAATAAAATATCTGATAAACCGACATCGACTATTGAATATTAAGTTGTTTACGACTTCTTAGAATGTCCGAGTTCCTGTTGAAGAGAGAAAGTTCCTCTTTGAGGATTCATCTCGACTTATCAAAACTTTGACTTCGAATTTAACTCGAATCTATGTCGAATAACAAGCGGCTTGAGCATAAAGTTCCGCTTGTAAACACGGAATAGATTTTAATTCAATGTACAATGCCTATTGCGTGCTTTCATATGAGCGAATGAATTGGTTTCCGAAAAGGTTTAACACCGTGTACCACAGTTTACACGCTTCGGCGAACGATAGAAACGTCCGATGAGTATAATCGGCCGCTACGCTTAGCGTATGTGGACTACGTAAACGCCTTAGACTATCGCTACGTCGAAGTATGTACAACGATGGCACTATATCAGTCCCAGTACAGAATCTATCGTTTTAATTAAATATAATATATTAATAAATTTATTTGCTTGCAGTTTTAGGTGTGTCGATAATTTCGATAATTAGACAAAAAATTAAAAATAATTTAGCATATAAAGTCATTTTGTATCTTATAGTACTACTTCCAACGAGAAGATTTTAACGTTTGTTAAGAAATTTCAAATCGATCATGATAAAATGACGATTTCGTAGATGGACAAAAATGAACTTACAGTTTAAACTATTTGATCAGACATTAACCTAGTGGCTAGATAATAATAATTATCTAGTCATAGATGTTATATAGTCAAATAATAATATAATAACCTAGATAATTAGTACAGAGCAACATTTTAAGAAGATTATTTTGTTGGTGATTTCTACATACAACTTTATAAGCAGACACAAATTACCATCATGAACGTTTGAGTTACAATAAATATTCTTAGTGTTGTATAATTGTGTTCTACTGTAATAGAAATCAAATAGCTCAATAGCCACCCAAAATGTAACAAAAAGATTTTGAATTGAACCGTAAACTTAATTTGCGTAAACACACGAATAAGCTTACATAAACCTACAAATAAACGATTTCTCTAAAAACCCTAAACGAATATAATTTAATATCTAGTTATTTTGCTAATTCCATTTCCTCTATTAATATCCCTTTATAATTACAATCTAAGCACTCAATATGTTTTTTTTTATTATCTTTTTTGTATACACGTAAAGATTATATTTTTAATTTTTTTAGTCCAAATTACCTGAACAAGTCACTGTACTCGCTGTCCTGCCAAACGCGTTCGGATCGATCATCGGAGCTGGGGATGCCGAAGAAGGTCTCCTTCAACACTTCCCTCATCCCTCGAGGGTGCTCCTCCTTCCATCGAGTCCAGCGCTCGCGGCATCTGTCCCTGACTACGTGGGCCCGCCCCGCAAGCCCCTGATACTCGTGCAGCTTGTCAGCCATTATCTTATTTCAGCTAATTGTGGCGTATCGTTTTATTGAAAGACAGGAATTGATTGTTATCGACTCTAACGATAAGATATTTATGACGTCTGATGCATTTTTGTGTATCAATGTTTCTCATTTTGTAAACGTTTCAAATCCTTTTTAAAAATACTACAATCCATAAAGGCCTACTTGTATTGTGACTTGCGCACGATCATTGATTCAAGGAACACATTTAAAAAAAAACACTATGCACTCGTTTCCGATGGCTATAGTTCACAAATTGTAGTCGGTAGGCGACTGATCGTGGGAGCGGAAGTAGAGCGCCGGGAGCGCTCGCGCCGCCCCGCGCGCCGCCCCCCGCGCCCCGCCCGGATCAGGCTTATTGGGACCCGCGGGGCTGCATTTGATTCCTCGCCCCATAAACAACATCGTTGTCCGCCCGTTTTATTGCGTCTGAAAAAACATCGACGATGTATCGGGACTTCATAAGGGCGAGATTGAAAATTGTTTGATCCGCGTATCGGATCCGTTGAACTGACGATGAAATTAAATGAATTGTCGGGCGTGTGAGTCCCGTTTGCACGCGAAAGGTTCTGTGATTGAAATATTTTTCGACACAGCAAAATACATTTCATATACCTTCCCTATGAAATACAGTATTACCGCGATTTTTCACAATTTTATTTACAGTAATCTTGGTAAAAGCCAAATTTTTTTTCTTTTAAGATGCAACTTGGAAATTTTAAGATGTTTTTCTGACATGTAATTTTAAATAATTTTAAATTTTCTTAGAATAGGCCCTTTAACTGATCTATGTAAATAAATATGTGCGTGTGCTGTGTGTATGTATGTGTGCAAAAATGCATATTTTATATGTATATAATTTACTATTTTATAACTGATTAATGTTAATAGTTCGTCTGAATGTCAGAATGATAAACAGGGAGTGTATCCGTTTATAAATAAATCAACAGCATAACAAAGAATAAATAAATTGAAATATCTGACCATTTGATATGCACGAGTTATTTTTCGTGACCATCGAGGTCGTTAAATAACACGCCTAAAGCCCATTTCATATATTCGCATTTCATGATTCCGTGACGCCACCCTTACCGCAATCTTAGAAACAGATAACGATAGGCACGAATGTCCAAATCAACAGCTGTATTGACATATCGGTTCCATCGGCTTCATCTCGCGGCCTTGGCAAAGATCGATTGACACCTGATAAAGTGCACGTACTTGTCTACTTTTAATTCGCTCGCTTCGCCTAGCAGATGTCGCTGACGTTCTTGTCTGCGAGACGTCATTGATTAAGTCTAGTGATAGAGGCATAAAAGTTACCACACAGATGAGTCATACAAATGACGAATGTTCTAGATCTTCCAGGGACAGCAGTCGTGTTCAGCAACAGCCTTTTAGTATCAGAAGGCGTTTAAATAATTTAGTGTTTTTATGTCCATCGATACTAGAACGTATAATAAACTACTATTATTGATTCACTCATATTACGATGAAATTCTAAGTTTGTATTTGTGCTCTGAATACATTCTCCAGAAACTAAACTTGATTTGAAGTTATACGATAATGTTTCAGTAGCGAAACTTTTCAACAAAATACCTGAGTTGGCGGCACATGTCGCGAAGAATTGCAGCACGCACCACTACTTACCACGCTGAATGGTGCAAAGCCGTCATAGCGAGATTCTATATACAATATAAACGAAAAATACTCACGTGTTTTTATAAAAATGATGCCCCATTAAAAATCATACTTGAACGGAGTGTCGTTGAGACTGAAAATAAGATTTGACATTTTCTATATTTTCCAAGAATTCAAAAATTTTATGTTAGAGTCGAGAGGAATAAATAATAGAAAGTAGTAGCCGCTCTGGTGCCTACGTCGTAATAAATAGGGCATACGCTGACTTTGACGTTTGACAACCGTAGAGAGTTCAGACGGGTATATATAGAAAGCAGGGTCATCGTAACTGTTCAACTTAACTGTAGATAGTTGTCTATATGGCGTGAAAAAGTGTGTGTGTGCCCTGAGAAGTGACGAGTTATCCGTCAAACGTCTCCCGCACACCGACGACCAAATAATCCTTGCGCCGTCAACATGCGAACTGCAGATTATGATGGCCAAAATGAATAATTGTCTCGAGAAATGACACATAACAGCAAATGTCATCAATACTGAATTAATGGTGACCTACAAAAGCGAAAGTATAAATAAATGGAGATAAAAAAAAGTTGAAAAAGTGACAATTTTTTTTATTTGGAAGTTTACTTAAATGAGAGTAAACGCGAAAATAAAATTGAATAGCAAAAAAAAATGTAATAATGAGAATAATAAACGTACTATGTTTTGCTACAATAACGTTTAACTGTTTATAATCTGGTCATGTGCAGCTGTGAAAGTTGACTATGATGAAGGAACCCGAAATTAGATTGAATGCAGTGGAAATGCAGCCCCTGTGCAGTATTTGTGAAGTTCTCAAAAGATAAATATTTAAAGACAGATGTCAGACAATAGTAGATTTGAAAGAAGATTTAGTGGCTGTAATGAAAAAGAGTATGTTGAACTACTTTGGTCACCTGGAAAGGATAAATGAAAGTAGATTAGCGTACAAACCTTATAATCTGAATGTGTGTTCGGCAATGGTCATTCTTAATTGTTATTAAAGGACAGTTAGGTTTTAAGCATCAAAGTCGATGAATATTCATGAAGCGATTAATCTATATTAATGAAACCAGAGAGGTATGTAAATCTTTGATTGTAGAGATATTTTGTCTGTGCCTATTCTCCAGAGAAATAGGTGTGATGATATAGAAAAATAAAAAGGTACTTTAAAAATGTTTGGAAGTGCGTCTTTCATATGCAAATCTATGCAAAAGATTTATGTTTAAGTGACGTTGTGAGGTGGAAATAAACTATTTTTGCTATTTCATTTAATAATTTGTAACGAATATTTATCTTTGGGAAAACTAGAAATGGACTCGAAAGAGGTGCTGAGCTGAAGCAATCTCTTCTATGTTCACGAGGCCAATACCATAGACGAAAAACTAGTATAGGACGTATGCAAAGTCAATTCTAACAGCTTTTTTAGAATTTAAGCACGATCTAAAAGCGCAGGCAGACAGTAATTATTTAAATTTTTCACATCGAATTTATATCACTAGAAGAAATAAAATATACATCCTGGCATATCGTATGACATTCAAACGAGAACCTATATCACACTCGATACGACAGACCGGCTGTTTGTTCAGAAGGAAAACAAATACGACACATATTCGCTATCTGTTCGAATACACGGGAATACGGAAGCCATAGCACGAGACAATAGAAGCTCGACGCGGAGCGACCTAAAGCGTACTTACGGACGTGACAAGGTCGGCCTGCAGAATATCCTATCGATATGTCTCTCTTGCTGCATACCGCTTGTGCACTCTTAAATGTTATTATACGAAAGCCTATTACGCAACGAGGCGAGTGAACGCGTTTGTAACTTCGAAATGTCGAGAGACGATGATGAAGTTTAATGTAAAAAATATAATCGCCGTGATTTTCATAATGAAACAAAAAAATACCGTGGTAATTGGAGATAAAAAAAAACAATGAAAAATAAAAGATTTTCATAATTATCTGCTTCATAGGTTCGTTTGTGGGTAAAAGATTTAAATCAAATTTGGAACTCATTTTATGTTATTGAATTTATTTCTTCTATTTTTTTTATGTGTTCCACTACATTGTTCTATTATTTCCGTTAGGTAACGCGCCCGTAAAGTATTATAACTCCGCTGCTACACCCGTGTGGAAATAGAATGATTCTATCAAATTTTTGTGTTAAGGTCTGACGCTCGTCGTTGACATGTTCACTAGAGTCGAGGAATGGATAATGCAAAAATGTAATCCGTGTTCAAGTACCTATATATACCAATTTTCATGACAATTGGTTGAACGGCATAGAAGCTGATACGTGCATTTATAACGAAGTTGTCAGCAAATAAACCCTTTTCATAAAAATCATATGGAATGGTAGAGTCATGCTGTAAACGACTTGGCCTGCAGTATGAAAATGGACCAGCTCGATCGATGAGATATCACACCCTCACAGAATACAAACGTGAAAAAAAAACACCAGCTGTTGCCTTTCGTCTAGTATGTGAGAGTTCTGGTGACCCGATCTCCCCTCCATCAACCCCCGCCCCAACAATGTTCTATTCATGCAATTACGTGATGACCATCTACTCACTAATGGTTCGCACGCTCATTTGCTCCACGAAAATGTAAAAAAATATTTACTTGTCTCAACATTCATGATGATCGGTCAAGCACAGCCGGAGTTTACCCAACACGACCATAACATACAACAACCAGCGACAGCCACTGTTTTCGTTGGTGTTAACGTAATTAATGAAGTGAATAGAAATATTATATGAACTTTATTGTAATAATACTTCATTTGCAAAAACACGCGGAATAAATCAAAAAAATAGTTGACCTTAGCCCATCCCTTTCATATTCATCGATATGTTTTTGAACTCCTTGAGTTGAAAACTGTGGTTGTAAGTTTTTGAGCTTTTCGAGCTCAAAAATTCGAAATTCAGTTAAGTCTGCAGGTCATCTCTGAAACTTTTTGCTACTTTCGAGCCTGAAATATTCAAAAAAATAAACAATAATAAATTTTTCAAGCTCTTAGAGTTAATAAAATCTAATAACATTAAAAAAAAAATTATTGTTAATTACGAATGTTCCGAAGGCGTGATTGAATTTCGAACTGTTTTACGGTTTTAGGCGCAGTTTTTTAAGCACAATAAAATCGTTCCGTATAAAATTTAATTCAACAAGAATTTTATATTAATTCGAATTAGTCCTTTTTTTGGAAATATTTTGTTAACCATACATCTCAAACGAACTAATTAATTTTGGCTCGGTTTTCAGATTGACGTTGCTTTTTATGTAGATCTGCTTATATTTCAGGATTTATCGGTAGAGGAATTTGAAAAATATTTTAAAAATAGCTTTAAGTTTTTCTCGTAAATTAATTAACCGATTTTTATGCAATTTGCGATAATCAAGGCAACTGTTTGGATAAAAGAACTGATGAAATTTTGGTGTGGATCGGTGTAGTAATGTAAGGGCCTATCCCTTTTATACTCACTTTTAACTAAAAGTCACTTTTAAAATAGATTTTGCGCTCCATGTATTATTACCTTTTAACACAGGTATTAAATCTTAGAGCGGGCCGGATGTTGCTCATATGTGTTTTAACGGGTTTCAGCCCGAACAAACCGTTAAAAGGAGAACGTGGAACGAAAATTTTGTTTAAAATGTGACATTTAGGTAAATGTCAGTTTAAAAGAACATGGAAGAAGATCTAAAAATTATTTAAGAAAAAAACACCTTTCTCATAATTTTATTTTTGAAATTCATCAATATCTAGCGACCGGAATTCCTTCAAATTTTGAGGACGTCCATGTTGACTGGAACATTTTCGAATGTCACAAAATGTATACACTTGCGTGCACACACGACATAAAAACATCACTCGGGAAATGATCAAAATAAATTTGTAGGACCCAAAAACGTGAAAATCTGATGGAAACTCGATTTTTGAAAATAACACCCATAACAGTATCTTCGGAATATATATATATATATATATATATATATTTTATTTGTATTGAAATTAAAGAAAAACTGTAGAATAAAAGGTAGCCAGGTACAGGTAGAATAAAAGGTACGAAATTCGCAAAGATATAATTAGTATATCATTACGATTATTCAATACCCATAATTAAACAAAACGCGGACACGATATTATAAGCTTTAAATATTGTACACGACAAAACAGCAAATTACCACAACAATTTAATATCACATTATTGACAAGGAGAGGCGAAATATTTGTCGATTTGAACTTTGCTATACGCGATGTTTGGTGGTATCCGTCACAAACCCACACACCACCTCGATCATACAAAGCGGTAAAGCTGATACAGTGAAGTTGAATTGGATCCAAGTTTCTGGGCATGCACTCCCATTAGGGTTTGTGTTGGCTTCTTTTTGTACTTGTGATACCTACAATTAATCAAAAATCAATATAGCTTCAATCGTAATATAGACTGATTTATATTGATACATCGATCAAAATGACTAGTGTCAGTTTTTTTATTTCATGTGATTGCTTGATAGGTTTCAATCATCAAGATATAATATTTATAAAATAAGCAAACCTTTAAAGGTTATAATTTTTTAGCATAAGCTTTTTCCTCACGGTGCCTTTTATAATCGATTCTAAAATTGTCGGCTTCTAGATAGATTCGGTAGTATAGATTTATTTTGTACTCCAAAGAAATAGATTCACTAACAAGAATTGGTAGCTCCATGTTTTAATAAAGGGTGTGTATAATGTTTATTGCGAAATTTAAATCATTTTCTTTTAATTCCCTAGAATGAATAAATTTTGTGACAATTCATCAAAGGAAATTTAAAATAAAACTACGGGCCCACACCACCATCTCTTTTTAAGCTCACGTTTTCCAAAAATTCACTTTTAAAACTAATTCTGCGTTCTCCTTGACGTTCCTTTACGTTCTCTATTTTTGGAAACTAAAATTGATTTCAAAAGTGACTTTTTTATTAAAAATGACTTTATAAAGGTATAATGGGAGAGACTAAGTCATTATAAGCACTTTCTGTGTTTCTGTTTTCCGACACTTACAGAACTAAGTCTTATTGACGTGAATTCTACGAACGCTTCCTCGTCATGCGGCGGGCATTTCGGAAAAATTGCGTTATGACAAACGTGTACTCTTAAAAAACTTCTATTCCTTAAAGCTTAAAGTACCTAGAATAATAGTTATATTTTTATGAAGATCCATCTAATGGCAAAACATAAATATATATTTGACTCCCAGTTCTGACGTCATAGGTAATTGAGTACTGAAAATGATGTATTGAGCGATCACAGCTCAGTTATAAGTAACCTAACAGCGTAATTGATGAATTTGTTTGATTTATAGAAACTTTATTTCAAAGTACACAATATTAACTATAGTTAGACATGGTTTTTATTCATTTTTTATTATTAACAAAATCCTGGTGTCAATTGAAAGGTTAGATTTGCAAGGCGAAAACAAATAAATTCCAAAATGAAAAGGTTCAATTCGTCCGCGAATGACCAGAGTAACTTTGAAGAGTGGAGATGAATAGACTCTATCAAATAAATTAAGAAAGAAGTCCAGAAAAAAGGAGACCGGCACGAACCAGTTCGGCTAAGGTACTCAGCGCGGCAATCGACAATCGATCGACAATCAACCACGATACTCGACGTTTTCAACTTTCCAACTTTGTATATGGACCGATTCAGATATACTTAAATTTGAGTCCAAATGATGTGAATGATCTTGGTAATATAAATAGTATTAACATAAATATCCCAATAAAGTTTTCTTTTCTTTACCTAATCTGTCATTATCATTTCGCAAAAATTTTGCGAATTCTCGAAATACACCTGTGGTAGCGACTTTGACTTCTACCCACTTCGACTTTTTTACTGAACATGACCTTATTTTTTTCATATTTCTATTAAATTTAGACGATAAAAATTATTAAAAAAGAAAAATAAAGAAAATTAGAAGATATTTCTCCAACGACAGCCTATTTCATTTATTAAATGAATTATTCATTAAAATGCATAATTTAAGAATTCCATTTATTTGTAGCATGACCTTTGAAAATACAATAAAAGTAGAGGAACAAAACAGTAAGGTTGATATTTTAAAAGCGTTTTCTCACTAATAATCAAATAAACTCTTTTCTGACCTATTAAATAAAAACGCATACTTATAATAAGGCAAATTTTAATTATATTTACTCGACCGTAATAATTGTTTTAATTCGATGAAACTCTATAATTATTTATTCAATAAAATAGAGCCAAGGTCGAGCTTTGATATTGTTGCGCGGAGCGGCGACTGTTTCCACATATTAGCTGAAAGTGACCTCCGAGATCAATCAGCCGTCAGACATCCGACGCGTTATCTCTACCTGAAAAAACAAGGCGCTGATAACGCGCGCCCAAGAAACACTTGTCCGTGAAAACGTTATATTACGCCTCACCAATATCATACGTTAGCATCGAAGGCGATGAGGGATATAATTAGCTCTGAGAAATATCACAGGAGAAAAAAATTCCAATGCTGTGAGACGAAAATGGATAACTTTGCTCAGCAAGAAAAATATTCTACACTCGCCGTAGTCGTAACTTAACTACGTCTTATGTAAATAGATCTTCTGCTCAGTAGAGAAAAAGTTAAATTACCATTTGAAAGTACCTAATGAGGAAGAAAATTAAGACCGAAAACTTAAAAGTTCAGTTTTCCTTCAAACCCTCCAGATATTAAATATAAATTTTGAGAAAGATATCTTCAAATATATTGAAAGCATTTTCGGTATATTTTGGATTAGTTGTATACGATAAATGATAAAAAAAAAATTAATGCACCCTTGAGAAGAAGTTAATGAAAAGCATTTACTAAAAACCACGAAATTTTATATAAAAATGGTATTTCAAGTTTGCTCTAGCGTGACAAATTTACAGTGGTCAAAAATTGAAGGATGTTATTATGAGCGGAAAAATTAGTAGATTTTTATTTATTTCCCCAGAAAAATATAAACACAATTTTCGAAGTAATTTTTTTTAATTATTAACTTAAGCGTAATAAGTCAAACTTTTTATTTTCAAAATGAACGATTTTTATGTACCATCATGTTGATCATTTTATACATCAAACAGTAGCTTGCAATTTTTTTCATTTTCGTTTTCAGACAAGTATGATTTTATTTACGAGTTTGATTTTTTTTCATGACTATGCTATTCCTTATAATATCACTAACATTAAAAATACTGGAGAATAAATTCGTTAGTGTAGAACATTAAAAGAGTAAAATTGTTATAATATCTGTTATGTCACTAATATCTGAAAACGAAAAGTTTTTGAAATACATATTTTTGGAGAAAATGAAGGAAATTTATTAAATTTTCAGCTTGCTATTATTTTTTAAGGCTGTGCGAATCCGTTAACCTCTAACTTTGTTTATTAATTATAACAAAAAGCGTTAAAAAATCAATTACATGCCAAATTTTGTGGTTTAAAATTTTTATTCTTAACCTTTTTTTTGTATTTGCCACTTTAGAATAATCGTAATATTTTTCATCCTTCTTCGGCTTTGAAACAAACTATTGAGCAGTTTTGAAGTATCAAAGTAACTTTTTGTGGGTACATTCAGTTTATACAGTCATCTTATATTTTTAATGCAAACTTTGATTTAAATTCAAACGTTCACTTGTGCCCGCCTACTCGCCTTTTCATACTGATTTCATATGATACAAGTGTTCATCCACGATATAACATTATAATAATTAAATGTTAACTTTCTATCGGTTCCTACAACTAAGTTAGTCGGTCCATAAGAGTAACGCTATAGTCAAGTCAAGAGCGTCTGCTAACAGGGGAACACTCCAGCTGTTAATTATATCTATTTTGAAGTTTACGCGTCCACCATAATGGAAATGAAGCAGTGACCACTAAAAAAGAAATAGTTATAAGTTCTAACAAAAGAAGTTTCAAAATTAATATTTAATAAAAATTCTGTGAAATATTGCAGAAAGTACACAATAAAATATTGTAGTTCAACAATAGCAACAGTACGAGTACTATATAATATGTATAGCATTTTGTTATCATAAAAAAAATCATAGTTATCAACCTCATAATCATTGCCTCGTCTTGTACCAGTCGTGGGATGGTAAAAGGAATTCAATCTCAATAGACCGACGAGAGCATGACCACGAAAAACATTGTAGGTTTCTTTGGAACTCGAAAGGGCAGTGAAGAATTTTATAACCCACCAGTTTACGAGCAATCTATGCTCAGAAACGGTAGAGAGAAAGTATAAATAGATGCCGTATACTATAAATACATATCAAAACGGAATTAAGTTGGGTTACGCCATTACACCACACTTAAAGACGACGTTTCGTTATCTGTTTTTCATGCCTCGTCTATCTTCTACTACCTTCTTCCAGTTTCATTGACTACGTCCATAACATTGTATATCTCGGTCTAGTGAAGCTCTACAATTCAATATAGATCTACGTGATATGTTGAGAGTAGTGTGATGTACTCACTGTTTACGCATCTAGTGTTCACAATAGCAGATTGTTCTGACCTTAAAATATTCGGTTGTGCTTTTTCTTGTAATGTTGATCATGAGCAAATGAAATTTTTCCTCAATACGTTTTCAACACACTTAAACATATTTTGTAAATGATGCACTCATATATTTGTTTAGGTTGTAAGTCATACACGAAAAGGTTATCATTTTGTATAACAATCCTTCGTTTATCTAGTGATTTATTCATTCTATTAGTATTTATAATTTTTATTATTATAATTCTTCTTTTTTAATGTAGTATAGAGACAAAAATACGTACTAACATTACTTTCTGCTTTTTCGGCTTAGTGGAAATATAAGGAACGTACTTAAATATTGTAGTTTTAACTAGTGGTCTTTCCCTCCTTGATGACAATAATTGACCAAATATTTCGGGGAAGCTCTCTCTTTAAGACGCGATTTCTTCCCATGGAAATAATTAATTTCTCGTAACGAGCTTTATGTAACCCGTATTTGTACACTAAATCTGTTTTATCGACATGTTATAAATATTTTTTTACTACAAAAGATTTTTATTAAAGTTTTATGGACGAATTGTTAAGTAAATTATTTTTTTTGGTATAACTCACCCTATATAACAAAAGTGACTTTTAAAATTCAATAATAATTTGCACAGAATTTTAACGTGGACTTAACATTTCATATTTCATAACTTCGAAACTGATTTGAACTTTGAATCAATTTCATCCATAATTGAACTTTATGAATATTTTAATCTGAAGAAAAACTATCAAGCTAGTTTTATATCAAATATACTTGAATTTATAAATTTAATGCTTTCAAAAGAGTAATACTTTAAGATTCAAATTCAATCATATATCGCCAATACCCATCCAATTATATTACGGGGCAATTGTCGTTGAACAATTATCCGCTTCTTTTGGATTCGATCTATAACTATGCTAAATAAAGTTTTGTTTAAATATCACTATTTTTTTGAATTTATTTGTTAATATTACGTAATTATGCGATAGTGTTAAAAGTATATTATAATCCAGAATTAAGCTATATTGCAATAATATAATAAAAATTGAAAGAGTAACATGAACATTTATTTTAAAGAATTTTAAAGAAACAAACTAAATACAAAAATCTTGAAGCAGAATAATATTATTATCATTATTATAAAGTCACGCCTATTTCCTAGAATGGTGGCAGAGACTATAAACTTCCATATGGTACGATCTTTACATATCTCTCTTACTTCACCGAAATCCTAACATTTTTTCATACAAGCTAATCGGTTTCGAGTGCTTAAAATTTGACCTTCTTTAAACATGCCATCAATTAGGTCTACATGGAATTTTCTAGGGCAATCCCAGCTCACCTTTCTAAAAGACACATCCGCTCTATAAATTTCTTTTGTCAGTCTACTTTTATTCATCCTCTCCAGGTGGCCAAACTATCGCTACATACCTTTTTCTTCTATAGTCACTACATTTTCCTTGATACCACACCGCTCTCTGTTATCGTTGTTTTTACATCATCTTTCAGAGACACTGCACACATATTACGCAGAAATCGCATCTTTACCACATTGATTCTCCTTTTATTTTTCTTTTGCCATACCCAACCTTCACTACCGTATATAAGAGTAGGGATCAGGACCCCATTATGTATAGCTAAACGCGCTTGTTGTGAGACACTTTTACTACTCATAATAGCATGCAAGGCTCCATTCACTTTATTTCTCGCATACACTCTTCTTTTAATATCTCTATTATGCTTGCCATAATTTGTAAACAGACTACCTAAGGTATAAACTCTTTCACTTGTTCGACTCTCTCGTCTTCTATATATATTGCATTCAGTCCTATATTTGCTTCTTTCAAACACCATGATATTAATAGCTCTTTCATTAACATAATCGTTTATTTTAATTACCATCGCCTTCAACTCGCACGCCGACGACGTAAGGATTACTTGATCATCGGCATATTGAGGCATTTGACAGACAGCTCATCCATTTTTATCCATCCTCTTACTCTTTCAGACCACAAAGACAGCTATCTCTGAGTAGATTCAATAACCACGGTGAAGCTACACATCTATGTCTGGCAACCCTTTCTTACTAACTTTTATTCTCTTGTTCACTGCAAATATTTTTTTGCTTGGTCTAATAAAAAAGGTTTCCTTACTTATAACAATTGTCAAGTTCTATACCTTTACAGTGTTTGATTTTACCTAGGTCATCATTCAAACGATCAATTCAAGAAATCAAAATTCTATATACTCATTTTTTATATTCTGAAGCTTACTAACTTTTATTCGTTCTATCTCATTAGTGCCCCTTGTCTGGTGGTGACGCCAATGATGACTTAAAGCTTTAATTCAACAAACCACTCAAAAATGGTCTCTGCCAACGTGGACGTCACGGTTCACTCTCGTATCCACAACTTTACTTGTCAAAAGATCATCCACAATTACACAGTCTATCGTGTTTTTGTTTTCTTCTCTCCGCCAAGTATATGAGCTTATCCTTCTGTGGTCAAACATAATGTTTGTCATATACAAGTTTTACTTTTTGCACGGTAGAAGAAGGCAATCATCATTCTCATTCAGTCTTTCATCTCCAAATTCACCTAAAACTTTCTCATATTGGTCCAGCCGTTAAAATCACCTAACATGACGATCCTTTCATTTCACTAATATGTTTCTAACATCAGCCAAAAACTCCTCTCGCTCCTTGAGCGGTTTGAATATGTCTGGGACGTATGCGCCTAAAATGAAAATCCGTTTCAGTCCAATTTTAATCCACAATCAGAGAAAACTTGGATTTACACATTGATAACCATTAACACATTCAGATAATCTTTCTAATAGGGTAAATCCAGCACCCCTACATCCTCATTGACCTGGTCAACGTCAGACCAATAAGTCTCAAAGGATCCCATTCAAGCGTTTCATTTACGCATATAATATCCAATCGCCTGTCTTTCGTCAGTTTGCAGATATCATCAACCTTATCTCCACACACGTTTCGCGATCCAAGTTTCTGGGCATGCACGCCCAATATGAGTTTGTGTTGGTTTCTTTTTGTACTTGTGATACCTACAATTAGTCAAAATCAATATAACTTCAATCGTAATATAGACTGATTCATATTGATAATTATACACAATTGTGTGCATAAATATCGCTCAGTATTAGCAATAAATTAACAACTGACTCCTAGCATATTTCCTTTGGTTTATATCTATAACAACAAAGTCACGCCTAAGTTTATCCGCCTATTACTGATAGTTTGCCCTACTATGTCAGCATAGAGAAAGGTTTGTGAATTTTATATCCTTTAACGATAGACTTGGATCTTTCACCCTCCCATCTACTGTTAATCTAATATTTTTAACCCTATCAAATACAACCTACAATACAATACAGCCTTTTCTATAAAATTATTTGATTATCCCCATTATAAGAATTACGCAGCCTATACGTACTTTTCAAAATGGATGATTCAAATATTATCTACAGTTTGGGTGTGATACTAAACTACAATACAATAAAATTTCATCTAATTCTATAATTCTTACTGCAAAATGAGTTAAAAGTTGAAGGATAAAGTTATTAGTATCTGCGGCTATTGTTTATGGACATTAACACACTAATTTTTTTTTGTAATAATTGCAATATATAACAATAATCACTATAACAATATCATCCTGCTATCGGAATTGTATTTTGAAAATACATTTATTTATTTTGACGTGACAACGTCTTAAATTAGGTTGCGGCTGGGAGTCACTTTGAAAAAGTGTAACGCTCGGTAACGTAACGATGAGTCACCGAACGAGAGAGAGAGGCCCGCCGAATGCCTTGCGTCTCTCTCCCACTCAACTATGATCGGTCTGCCGCGCGCGCAGCACTAGAGAATTAGTGCATAGCTTGCAAATGTATTGCAAGTTATTGTATGTATATTTGTATATAAATACGTATGTATGTGTAAAGGTAAAAATAAAATTTTGTTAATATGAAATTCAGTGCGAGATTCTTTGTATAAATTAATGTTTTAAATATAATTCTTTGTATAAATAAATGTTTTAAATTGTTACTATTATTTCATCCTTCTTCCTACTATACGAATGAATATTCACATTAAAATGATTTTACCATTCAAAGTCGTTGTCACGTAAAACTTTCGCCCGTATACCGACTTTACAGGCAACCAAATTTTTGTTTCATGAAATCGAAGTACATAGAAATGTTTATAGTCGCAACATTTTTATGATAAAGGCAGCCAACTATTAGTCTATAATATAAACGCCATTTTATTCGATTTTTATTCAGTTAAAAATTAAATAAGTCGGTAGAAAAGTTTGTTGAGCTTTGAATCGAATATTTACAGTATTTATAGATTAATAACAACTTCTAAATGATCCCTTGCTAACACAACTTTAGTGTATATTTTCATTACATTTATTTAATATAAGCTTATGACTCGATCGGTGGAAAAACTAAACAAACAGAGCGTATAACAAATTAAATCAATTCTCATCACAATTCACAGTCGCATATGAATATGTTTGTTGAATAAATACTGAAACACTATACATAATGCTATTTAAATAAAATAAGAATTAACGCACTCAAATAAGTATAGATAAACTTGACTTATATATGAACATATCATGTCAACGCAAGTGCACAAATATTTGAGGCACAGAGATAACATTTGTGATGTTCCGCTACTGTTGTGCATGTGGTATGTATAAATTACATTTTCAAAGAGCAATATTGTCATTTTTGTGTGTATCCATTATTACTAAAATAAAAAAAAACCTAATACAATTTTTAAAATCTTATATGGAATTGAGAATGAGAATGCCTCCTATCAGTAAAATCATACTAGTAGTTATAAAGGTTTATAGTTAGCCTGCGATTGCGTGTTACAGCTTGGATTCTGTGGGTCGATGTCGCACCTATTTTTATGTTTCTGTTTCTTGTAGATTGTTCTGCAGTTTTATTTTGTGATTTCGTATTTCTCGGATTTAAATCATTGTAAACAATTTAAAGATAATCTCCTAATGATATTATATGCACACTCTTGCAACCCGACACCGTATTGTTTTATACATAATCATAATAAAATTTTAAGATAAAGTAAATATATGCACACCTTCTCATCCACCTATATAGGCAAACCATCACTATTTAATCGTTTACGTCATAGATCTAAATTATCAACGCGCAGATTAAATCTTAACAAGTGGTTAATGGTATACAGGTTGTTTTTCGACGTGTACGAGAGAGGAAGAAAACGTGGTAATATTTAACAATGATTTATCATCAGCAATATCGGTTTGTTTTATGCCGATCACTGTTGAAAATACATAAATACCACACAGCAATTAACATCCCTTAAATGAATACTTCAATACCACGCGTACTTGAGACCGCATAAAGTTATCTTTCGAAATAAATATAGAAATAAACAGGAAGTAAAATACATTATAACATTATGTACGCCATTAGAATATTAATATTCCAATCCATCTCGTTCAGGCACTAATTACTTTTACCGGTGAAAAACAATAGCGAATTTTACATGGTGTTTTATACAATTGTCGCATTAATAAATTATCGCGTATTCAATGGATTTACGCGAGTGAGCTCGTGTGAGCGACCTTCTAGAACACTCGACGGTTGTTCTGAACGCGAAAAAAAACTCAACATCTCGTCATACGTATGAAACTAATTTAGATCTTCACGTGTTTATAGAATTCTTATTTTCGTTGAGCCTCATTTTTAACTAACATCCGTCTGCTGCTTCGTACACATGGATGTAAAATTAAATCCTTCATTTTCTTATAGTGAACGCATTCCGGGCTAGTTTTCTATGTCGCCGTCGATCCTGATCCTGCTCCTGGTTTTGTTCTCGATTTCTGATTCCGGTCCCTCATTCCATATATTCCGAAGCCTTACCCCGGTCTCAATGCCGATATCCCAATGCCGGTCCTGCTTGGTATTATATTACCTTACGATTTAGCAAGTCATTATATTGATTATAGAAATAATGTCAATAGGTAATTAATGAATTATCTACGAAACCAATTTATGATACATCAAGAACAATTTATGATAAATTCTTCTATAGATACTAACTAAAATGAGTGACTTTGTTTTCAATGAAACCTCACAATTTTTTGCGGTATACGAACTTTTTGGTGAAACTTGCAATTTTGTACATACATTTTAAAGGGATATCATTTCGTTTTATAGGTGTTTTCAAGGTGACACTGTTAGTAGCTAACTTTACCTGCCTATATCTAATACGTAGTCCCTATCTATCTCCATTGTGTAGGTTCAGACTACATACATATATTATATTAAATTACTAAGTTACAGCGGTTCGTAAAATTATTCGTCATTCGTTATTTCGCGTTTGAAATTTGTGTTTCTGCTATCTAAGAATTTTAGCGATCGGCGAAAGAGTGAGTAAGCGTAACTGATAAAATTAAATAATTTTCGACTGATGATAGTTCGTAAACTGTAAGTGTAAATAGTAGTTTAGGAACATAGTTAGTTATGTCACTGAAAATTCTGGCTTCCAAATTTATCCACAACATTATTACACAAGGGATTGAAGCTGCTCCGTGTGCCTTCGAAAAAATGCTGGTACGGCTGTGCTTCGTTTGTTTGATTTTACTCGACTCGGCGGACGCATTTCCGTATCCCTGGTTATATAAAAGTTTACTTCTATACGTTTTATACACAAACGTGAATAATTTATCATAGGAAAAGGGACTGTGGTATTGATGTAGGGAACACTAATTAATGTATGCGACACGAGAAAAAAAATTATATTGACATTTTATATGCAAAGTGGATACAAACGAGAATGAAGGAGCGACACGAATTCGGCCCGGCGGCGGTCCCCGGGGCGTTGTGTAACGTAAGGCGATGGTGGGCTAATAGGATCGATCGGCAGCTCTGGGGCTTCATCAGGCGCGGCTAAACCGGGTTTGGCGTTCGACCTCCTCGTTCTAGCTTCGTTATTGAGCATTACTTCTTATATTATTTTACGCTTTATGAGCGAGTGTGTTTCGGAAATTATTTTTTTTTTTTTTGATAATTAACTACGGTATACGTTTTAGCAAGTGGAATTATAATATACTAACATTCTAATGAAAATAATGAAATTTAATAATTTTTTAAAACACAATATCTCAGTGCTTATTTTAGTAAATCTTAGTTGCAAATGAACGGCAGACGTCATCCCTACCGGATAGCTTGATAATCCGTTATTTAGTATTATGTGTTTTGCATTGCAAAGTATATTATGTATTACAATGTCATTTGAAATTAACAATATTTTTAAAAAATCACGTCTTTCAAAAATCGACTGCACGATAGGCAAGCATTATTCTTGCTTGACGAAATATTTTGATTTCCAAATTGCTTTATATACAATTTCAAAACACGTTATTTTAAAGTTTCATCAAAATAATTTAATGATTTCGTCTAAGCCATCGGCCATACTTCTATTGCTAGTCCATCCAAACACAACATTCTAGCTAGATAGTTAATAAGTTAATACTAAGTTATCCCGTAACGATTGCAACGCACTCGCAAGGCTTCGGTATCAGCTGAGTCAAAACCTTTTTCCATATATATCTAAACTAACTTTTGCCCACGGTCCGCCCGCGTCGACATAAGTTAATTCCTCCATCTCGTACATCGTCTCGCCACCAAATCCAAATCCCAGTCCCTGTCCCGTTCTCGATTCTGATCCTGGTCGCGCTTTCGATGACAATCTCTTTCATTTTCGATTCCGTTCGTTTCAAATATATCGCTGTAATACTCGCCCTGTGTGCAGTTTCGATTCTGCTACCGGGCACGGTTCAGATTTGAACGAAAACGCAACAAATACTAGTAATACCAAAATAAAATTTGGACTAAATCCTTCTCTTATTTCATCCTCTTAGAGCTATTTTTCCAAAAATAATACATGTCAATGTCTTTCATTTGTAATAAGCAGCTAAAATAAAAATTTTGGCGTCAATAGCTTCAACAATGTAATTTTTTATATAAAATTTTCAACTCTCATTTCACTCCCTTTAGGGTTACTTTAAAAAGACTGAACGTCACTGTTTTCCATTAGTAATGATTAGCTAGAATATAAGTTTTCGACTTCAGTAGCATTAGTGGTTTCGAATTTTCATAAACATTGTATCGCTTATTTTATCTTTTTCAGGGTTAATTTTGAAGAATAGCTGTATAGAAATATCCATGTATTAAGCAACTAAAATATCAAATTTAACAAGCGTATCTTCAACGGGTTCGATTTTCCATACAACATGATTTCACTCTCTTCACCTTCTTACGGGTTGAATTTCTAGACCCAGAAGTTTAGGTCGTGCGTTGAAATAACAGTAAATCAGTTTACTCTTTTACATATATGACATAACACCACTTATAGATTTGAACTTTGATTGCACTCATACTTAACCTACGCTTTATCATCACATAGCAATCTAGAACTTAATAGGCACCATCATCTTTTGACTACACAGCAAGTGCGTCTCCTGTATTTCTCACTTAATTAAAATATGCAGGAGGTGAAGACACGTGAAGGACGTCTGCATATATCTTGAAAGAATGATCACATTACTTCGCGATACATTCATCGGGCGAGACCAGATAGGATTGTTCTAATTTTTCAAAAGTCCGTAATCTTACGTCCCACATCAATCAAAATAATCAAAATTTCTGTTATAAATATAAAGTAAGTTTGAGGGCTCTATGAGACGGCCCTTCTAATTGTTCTGGACGTTACAATACAACTTCAAAGGTTTTATAAAGCAATGTACCTCAACTACGTACTATGTAATAGAGATTGCACGTCGTATATTATTTAATTAGTAGTAAAAGCAAATAGTTTATGTAATACACGAGTTTGATACCTTCTGGTATAGTTTTTTGGAAAACGTAAAAACCGATAAAATTAAATAACTAGAATTTGGTATACGATCTGAATAGGCTTTACTTAAAAAATGTTTCTAAGTACAAATTATTATCTTATGTTATAGTCAAAATAATAAGATTTAATATGTATTGTTGTTTGACTACCTACAATACTAAAAACATACTTTACAGAATTAACAGCCTTTACCAAAAATAAACACATAGTTTAGGTCCGTTCATACATTAGTTCAACACATTCATGTTTTTAAATCGACTAAGTACTTACGTTAATACTTTCTTTTAAATTAAATGAAATGGATAAGCATCGTTAAATAAATAATTTAACAAATCAAAATAATTCAACAATAAGAAAAAAACATAAAATTCTTTTTCATAAAACCAAAAAAAAAACATGCAGCAATTGAGTGCCTACTATATTTCTAAAAAAAGCTGTTCAAAAACATTATAAACTTATGATCGTGGAAGCATAAAAATCAGTATAGCAATTACTTAAGTTAATATATAAGGCATAAGAAAAGATTACACTTGAAAATAGTTTCAACACATATATAATGGTTCTATGAAATACTTCCTAAAGTAGTACGTTCTGAAAAAAATTTCTGTATAATAATACAGAAAATGTTTACCTGCCTAATAAGGTATGAAGATTATGTTATCTCAAGTACAACGGGATGATATGCCTTCGGACTATTGACTAATGGATCCTGACGTACACAGCCGTATCAGATTCTACAGTAGTCAAATTACAGCTTTAACTTTTCAACCAAAACTATCCCGGAAGCGATCAAGAGCACGACCGTGAGAACGGCCACGAAAAGTCCTACAAACAAGATACTTGTCCTCATTCTACTTGTAATGTATGATATGTAATGTATGATATAACGCATGGCCAGATTAATTTGTTGAATACGTAAGCTGGAGTTTCCCACTGAAACATCACTACAACATGTAATCGCCTTCTCGCCTGCATTTTTAATGTGTTTGTTTCATCGAAACAGAAAATCATAGAATTATAACGTCGAACTTTACGTTCATTCGTCTCACACAACTCACACAAATGTAAATGAGGATATACGATATATTTTTAAACCAAATAATTCGGTTACAAAGGACCTTATTGTTATCATTTTTAGATGTAATTTCGAATAACACTGTTATTTCTCAACCGAAGAGAAAGAAAGAGAATGACAACACTCGTTGACGACAGAAAGAGAAAGAATAAGGTCACGTGGTGACCTTGTAAATGACGGCGAAGCCAATATTGTATGCCACGCCTACTACGAAGCCAATTTCATTTGGTCATTTTGTTTATGTAGGAATACTTCTATGCTTTTCTATTTCGATGGTTTTGTTTTGTTTAAATATGACGTGACACGGAAACTGAGAAGAGTCCGCAATCAAAAATAAAGCACATGCGTTTTGGTCTCATCAATTTCTGTGAAAGACCATAAATGCAGTTCCCATAGACAGGATCACAATAACTAAATTTTGATAAAACGAGTGGTTCCTAAAGACAGACACGCATATTAAAATTAAGATAATCAAGGAATGAATTGACATTATCAAAATATAGAGCATTTTGAAAATATAAATTATTTGCTTTTTACTACCGGTGAAATATCCTCTTAAAAGCTACAGATGAAGTTTGAAAAATATTTTTTTTCCTTATAAGTTGCGTCAGTTTTTGGTTCACATCCGAAATTGTGCACAAAATACCTCCATTGTCTCTGAAGCTAATGATATAAAATAAAACGACCTGAATCACTTCGTGATGGTAAAGGGTCAATTGAGTACGCGAAGAAAAAAAAGGAGATTCTAATTAAGGTTTCGTAAAAGCTATTAATATTTTTTCAAATATTAAAAAGCACAACGGCCTCGGTGCGCGAGTATAACTTAATATTTATATATTTTATTGTCGTTCGAATTAGGGATTTTATTTAAATGCTCATCTAATCGTTACCAAACGATCGTAACCGATAACGATACAGGGGATTTGTTTTGATTGGGAACAGCAAGATCATTCCCAATCGAATCGAGCTCAGACGCACGACCTTCTTTTTGAAAGTCGGTTAAAAGAAAAAAGTAACAAATCCAATTTTCCCTGTTCACAGCGGCCGCATGTTCGGCGGCGATAAATTGCCGAATAGAAATTGACGGCAACATTTTATTATTTCACGGCATGTAAAGGGGCCGAGGCCGCCGCCGCTTTCCTCGGAGATCTTTGTCATGCGCCGGACGGCGCGGCCTCTGCGCCGCTCGCCGCGCGGACTTCAGCTCCACGGCCGACGTTAGGGCTCCGGCGAGGGAGCGTCGAGTTGCCATCGAAGCTGTAGGTACGAACGCCGACTCGATGCGATTTCTTCCTCTTCTGTCATTTTCATTAGTATGGTAACAAAGAAATGAGAAAACAACTTTATTTCTATTACCGTGGACTGCAAGTATTTTTAAGGATACATCAGTTTAAAATTTTGCTATCGGAATTCGGTCTACTAAAACTAGCTGGCCCGGCAGACGTTATTTCGCCCTTTCCGGCAGATGGCGTGGTCGTAAAGCAGGTATGGGTAACCTTTGACATGTTGTGGATCAAACTTTTCTGTGGAAATATGTTCGCGGGCCGCGTTCAAAAGTAGGCGCATTTAAAGTACTCTTCATAATTTTTAGCAATAGATGTCAGACACGAAATTTTTCAAAATGTCTCGCGGGCCGGATCAAATCTTACAGCAGGCCGGCTATTGCACACATGTCGTAAAATATATGCTCGCTGCTCCACCCACGTGGAAATTGAATAATTTTTTTTCTTACATCGAATCTGAACGCTTACCTTTGACATGTATGTTAAAATTGAAAAAATACTTAATATGAAAGCTTAATCCTTGTTTAAAAATCTGTATATACCAACTTTTATGGCAATCGATTCAATAGCGTAGAAATTTATGCACTGCAGCTCCATTTAGAAGGGAAGTTCAACCGTAGACAGTACAAAACCTTTTCCATGAAAAAACATCTTAGACGCGTAAACTTTCATGATGATCGGTCAGACCACATCGGACTTTATCAATCTGTTGGTATACGAGGTCCATTTTCATGTATAAATGAGCAATAGTTTTAAGATAGAAGGCCACCATATTATGTAGGAAACAGTTATTTAATAATGCAAGATAACGTTTTGTCTGATTCTCAGAATGAAATAACTTTTAAAGGGTCAATAAGCCAAACGAAAACTTCATGCGATCTTGACGAACAAGTAACTTTATTTGAGGTTTTTTGGACTACAGTACTTTTTAAAATTCACAATTTATTTTTATCCTTTATAACAGGATAAAAACGAATCCTCCTCTCCATTAATTCATCCTTCTATCATTTTTATACCTACTTTCTAAACCGTTCGACTCATTAATTAAAAAACAAGTAAATGTTAATAAACTCCTAGATCTAGAATTTTGTAAAAGAAAAAACGTTCTTTTTCAGTTTGTGCAACTCGAAAGATGCCTTTTCTGAGTCTTTCAAGGAAAGGAATATCAGCACATAGCCCTCGCGATGTCATCATGTCTGCCGAAGACTTCACACCGCTTTAAAATCCAGACATCCTATTAATTTATTCTTTAAGGTAAGTCACGTAAATTTCATGACTAACATTTGTTTCATCCTTCTATTGAATTATCCTTGAGGTTTCAATCTGAATATAAATGTAAAAAGCAGAGAGAGTTTTAGGATATCGGGAGAGAATTTCGGATTTCCTAAAGTTGCAGGTAAAAATGCTGAACACTGGACCAATACGTCTTTATATCTTTTATCCATATAAATCTCTTTAATTAGTTTTCTATTAATGTTGTATTAGTTATTAAATATATCGAGGTACAATATTTGTTATGTAATATTAAAACCTATAATTTTTGGGGTTCCAAACCCAAAGAGTGCCAACGGAATCCTATTATTAAGCCTATACCGACTGCCCCCTTATCCATCCATCAGGCCGTATGTCTGTCCTAATTTTAAAGGGCTTTACCGTTTGAACCTTAATAGGTGACCAGTAAAGATTTTCAGACAAATGGTGTTTTTATAACATTCCTTTGTTTATGGTATATCGTAGCAATGGTAATACACACAAACATCAAATATGATGTGATTACATTACAAATAAAGGAAAATAAAAAATAATAGAAAATCTATCAAATGTGAGTTTGGCTTGGCCTAGGGATCCTAAACTGAAATATATTATGTCGTCGGTTGACAGGTATAGCTCATTAAATACCTAAACCGTAATTAGGAGATAACGCAATTTTTAACTATTTTTCAGTTTAAAAATCATTTTCGCGCAATTATTCCTTAAAAATTTTGACAAATCATATGTTGAAATATACTTTGTGTAACGCTTAAAAACAAATGCAAGAGAATTTACATTTTTCATAATAATTCACAAAAAATCGTCTACTGAGTTTAACTTACCTTTAACTCAGATTATTAAGGGTTCGGTGTAAGTAATTAAATAACAAACATTTGAAAATTTAATAAATTTTATTGGTATAAATCAAAATAAAAGGGCGAAAGTTACTTCTGATTTCAATCATTGTCAGATTCACCCTCAGTTTCATCTAATACAACTTCTTGCAAACATTCTTGGCCAGTTGATTTAAAAATAGGTAAATTTTTGTATCATGGTACTATTCTTTCCGATATTTAGCCAGCAACATAATCTTTCACAAGATCTAATTTTTTGGATAAAAATAGAAGACGCAAATCGAGATAAGTTTTGAATTGTATATGTATGCATCATACTTTTACGTAAAAAAAATTATCAATATTCATGTAGAAGTATGATGCATACTTGTAAAATAGAGTAGAAGAGTTTTTTTTTTCAACTTGGCACATTTAATTTTTAACCAGCAGTCTTTATTGCCTTATTTAGTGATATTTTGATTTATAATTACAGTTTTTGAGAATCGCTTCACATTGTAAAAGTTTTTGTGGCTTAAAACGTATACTTTCTGTTCGCCATTTCTAATGAGCCCAGAGTGTCATGGAGAAGGTAATTTTTACAGCTTTATAACAGAACGCGTCGGATCGCACTCCATAAGCGACTGCCCAGTTTTCAAGAATCTAATTTCATTTTTTATTGATTAAATCTCGTATACCATAAATCGACACAGCAGTCACTTGCTGATTCCTATTTTGTCTTCCACGTGTATCACTAAATAAGGAGTTAACATTAGCTGTAGATGGCAAACTTTTAAGAAGTTTGATTAGAAAATGGATCCTATCTCATCACTACCATGTTTATCGTGCATTTAATTCCACGTGTAGCAGTAAGCGATCTGCCAATCTCCAACAACCACCAGTTAGAGTGGTGACCAGGTGTTCCACATCACCATATTGTGGTGGTAAAGAACTCGACTCGCATTTGACCGTTTTTAAAATACAGTTCGTTTGTTTTGTCCATAAACACTGATATACACCAGACCAATTATATCGTTTCAGGACGAGACCTTTTCAACTATAATCCCGCGAGACCCTCAGAGCTCGAATCCGACTCGCACCCATTTTATTTTGGCCCTAATCCACACGTCCGTCTCGGACGTTGATAAATTGGAAACATAAACAAACTCGTTACGTAGCGCATCCATTGTCAGCCGACGGCGTCTCTAGGAAGGCCTTGCGAGGTGCCGCGAGAATACGTACTTGAGAGAAACGAAATTTTGTAATCGTCCTCAGCGCACGCGGTTCCGTTATACGTTTTGCATACGTAAGAGGGCGCGGGGCCGACGGCGCCGCGAGCGCATCGGCACGATATATTACATGTACAAAATATGCTTTAAGGTAATAGTTTTAATAAATACAAATCAAATTATTGTTTACATAATAGATAATTATATTTTATTCGGTTGTTGTTTCCGAAATAGACAATTATAGGAAAAAAATTATTTTCTTTTAATTTAATCACAATAGAAGCAAACACAGATTTTGTAAACGAAATCTTCAATTTTGATATTTGAAGTATTCGTACCATAATCAATTTTTTTACTTTATTCAATTTGGTCAATTCAAAAAAAATTTCGTGTATTATACGAAATTCCCGTTCATATCTTTTTTTTTGTGCTTTCACATAAAACGCCAGAAATAACGATTGGAATTGAATGTGATTTGTTGTTTTTACAACTAGAAATATTTTATTTTCACAACCATACATTAGAAGAAATATTTTTTTTTTAATTGGAAATTTAAAAAAATATTTTGCAATGATTATTTCTTGTTTTTGGAGTCGGAAAGAGTTATTGATATACCAAACGCGGATGTCTCGACTTTCCTAACTCGATATCCTTTTGATTCTGTATTGAACATTTCATATTAATGTACATAGATTATCGTTTATTTATTTTTCTTTACCGAGCGCTGACTTCAAAAGTAACTATTTTTTTTAAGTTGTTCTTGTAAATTTTTTATAGTCATTTTATTTAACTTTTTTTGAGCGAGTAAATTCCATAATTCGCTTAGCATTTACTGATGGATTAAGCCAACGATAAACGTAATTAGCTTTTACTTTTATAAGGAGAAAATGGAAAACAGGTCTCTCTATCGAATTTTCCGGTAAAGCTAGAATCGTTCTTGGAACACTACGTTTTCATTAATGGTGGAACCACGTAACGTAAGCTGTGTTACTGTTTCGCAAAGAAACTAATGAAAAGATTTATGTAACAGAAGTAGGTTACATATTATATCTGAATCTTTATAAATGTAACATAATACAAATAGCTTAAGTTAGTCGTCACATTTGACATATAGCCTAAATTAGTTGTCACAAATAACACAAAATTATGGATTTTGAAGCACACATGAATGACTACAAATATCTTGTTCGACTTTGTCAACAAGGAAATGTTTCCTATCGTAGGAAAGTATATCAGATCATCTTACCAGCTGCCTTAATAGAATACAATTTAAATGAACCAAATCGGTTAAACAGTTACCTATAATTTTGTAAACACATAAAAAACGCATACCTATGAAAGTCTCCTTTTCTTGAAGGCGATCAAAAAAAAATTTTTATATGTAAATACCATGAATATAATAATTTAGTAAGTGTTTCTTAATGAAGAAGGTTTTTTATGGATTCCGTTTTAACATTTGTCCGCGACTTCGTCTTCGTATTTGTACTGTTGAACCGATATCAACTTTGTAAAGAAACCTTGTGGTTTCTTTACAAAAATTACTTCGGTAGAAAGCTACACTATTCCTGAGTAATATATTATACATTTCATTATGATACTTACATTCTTCCCGGCTTCGTACAAATCGAAACTGTGACGGGTAGCCGTACCATCAGAATGAACGACGAACGAATGAAGCAACAACAAAAACGTGATTGGGATCGAAATCATGAACAGTGCCGGTACTAGAATTGAAAGCGGAAACAAAATTGCAATTGACGACAGCAAAATTGTTCAGTATAAAAGATAAACGAACACGTTCAAGTCGACACGGGCGAAGTCGCGAGCGGGAAGCTAAAATGATTGTTTGAAAACTTATGAATTCGTAAGAAGGACAGATATTATGTCAATGATCTGCAGCAGTGCCTGAAAGCCGTAGATCATAGTTCATGAAAAATATATTCACAACGGAAAAGAGATATCAAACAGGTCATTGCAAGTTCTGAAATAAGTAACTCGAAACATAAACGTATAATTCAAAAAAATCTGAGAAGTTTAATTTGTGTGTTGAGGCTTAAAAAAAAATTTATTGATTGCTATAGTCTTAAGAAGCTATTTTAGTGTTAATGAAGAACCAATTTTGGAAAATAGACTAGTAATCCAATACATGCAAGATGAGAATTATTATTTTAAGAACAACGCGTTTCAAGATTTTTGGAATGTAGACTTTTAGATATTTATTATTATTTTTCTTTCAGTTTTTTATTTACCATTAATGACCGGTAATTTGCAATATAGCAAAAAATAAAAAGTTTTCTAAAGTATTACACACGATTAAAATCATCGTACATGTATTTTTAAAGCATAATATTACGTTGATTTAGTCATAATTTTGTCTAAAAGGCATATGTAGGATTTTCATGACTTGTGGTTTCGCTGAAAGCAGGACCGAGATTGAGGCTGGGAGTAAACGGAAGTTGTTTCGGTAGCTTTACCCGTACCTCATGTCCACACATCTCTCATTTAGACCTAAGTTTCAAACCTTCAAACAAATGTGGTTCAGTTTTGCGTATTACACGTATCTAAACTTTATAATTATAAAATCTTTTTTGTGAAATCCTACAAACTTGTTTACATTTTTCATTTGATTTTTAACAGGAAAACGAGCATACGAGCCATTAGAAAGTGGATGGTCATCGCCGCCCCATGCACACTGGCAACCACAGAGGAGTCGCCAGTGCGTTGCTTCGTTTTCGTTCATTTTCGGTATCTCAGATATTGCTGAAAAAGAGTTTAAACAATATTATTAGCTTTGGGTGAAATTGTAACGTGGTATCTGTAAATAAATACAATATACGTCATTTTTCAAATTCAGTAATTTAAGAGATGGCAGTTTGGCAGTAGAACTGCATTAAATTCTTGAGGATTAAAATTAAATAGTTACACGAACGTCCACATAGTTGTCGCGCCTCCGCGTGTGATCTAAAATTAACTCGTTCGGAATAAACATTTAAGTCGATATAACATCGACGTAAGTACTTCGAGCGGGTAGCCATATGAGGACAGTGGCTACACTTGACCGCCGCCGCCGCCTTGACACAGCAGCGCTGCCTGACGGACGGATGAGACATTCGCTCTTTTTGTCTCATCGTATTAGACACGATTTGCTTTTAAAACACTAGCGGATTCGCCCCGGTTTCGCACCGTTAAATTTAAATTTAAAGTGTGACGTTGTTTTCCCTTAAGTGAAAATATCATATGTAGGCACGTATGATAACTCAAAAATCACATAGTTTGCGAATGTATGAAAAAAACTTATTATGAATTTCAATAAATAAACATCGCCACATAAGTGTTCTTTAATCTATTTTCGTGAACTGCCCTTATGATATAAAAAAAAACATGAATTTATTTTTTTAACCCATTAAATTTAAAACTATTTAGGTTCTTTTGAATTTAATCAGAGTAAAAATATTATCAGCGTAATATACATTCATAAAAATTTATTGCGTTTTTATATAAATTATAAAGTATAATTCCGTCGTATCTTATATTCGCTAAATAGTTATATGAATTTACTTTTTAATTATATTTTATCAGGTTCTAATAAAATTAACGAAATACTACTTTTTATTTCGTCGCGAGATGTCTCCTAAAGTATTCTGTCTATGATCCGAGGCTTTTAGAAAAATCATTACTTAGAATTAATTAAAAATTTTCTAAACAGCAGCTTGCAGACAAACGGAATCCTCTTACAGGGGGACTTATTAAGCGCGTCCGACGCCAGCTCCCGGGGAATCCCCGGGGCTGTTCATTCTCGTCGCTCGTAATGAAAGAGCGGTTTCTTTATTATTTTTCTTTATTTTAATACGGAACAGCTTTTCCTGTGGTCGCCTCATGTAAGATGACAATAACTTAAACATATATATATATATAATATGTACCTAGGCACTATTACTAGGTACTAAGAGATTCGTTAGATTCAAAGGATTTAAATGCATTGACTAAACAGACGTAAATGTATTCCAAGACTCCGCGGACACCACGAATTTACATTAAAGTTTTGTGACAACTGCTTATTCTTTATTTAGTTCACTTAAAAACGCCACATACTCGTACGTAAATTGTACAATGGTTTTTTTTTCACTCATGAGATCATTAGATTCTGCCCGCACAGTTCCCTGGAGGTAAATTATAATTTAGCAATAACTATTTCCTTTCGTGTTTCAATCCGGCAGCTATCACGCTCGCGTCGATCCAGAATGAAATTTTTTTTTATTTTTTAAATCGATCGATCTCACTCAGTTTTTTGATCGTGATCTCATCATTTCGATCCCGGTCCTGCTTTCAATTTAACTGCTGGTCCCGATGCTGACCTTGGTCCTCCCTCGTTGCTGGTAGTAATAACAAATTACCATTTTTAACCAATTCTCTGCATTAAAACTATCCTATGTCCAATTCTAAAACGTATTCTATCTGTACGCAGATTTCTATTACCGTCCATGCAATCGTTTGAGCCAAAGTCAAAGAAAAAAATACCTTCACAATTATAATATCATCACGATATGTGACTGTATCAAACAACGTGTCTCATATGTGTCACCTTATAAGTTTAATAAGAAAGCAAACGTTAAAACGGTTAGAATGCAATAAGCAACAGTATTTACAGACGTTACATTTTTACTGTATCCGACTGCGTACGATCTACGTATGTAATCTGAAACTTGTGTACGAAATTAACCGAAATATACTATTTAATAATCAACTTCGCAGAGTTAAAATTCTGCTGAAATTGCGCGCGCATTTCCTTAAATTCTTAAATTTCACTCTAGTCACTTTTATCTAATGCATCTAAAAGAAACTTTAATAAGTGAAAATACACGTTCGTCACTACTTCCTTAAATTGATACGCTGAATAATAAACAATTATTTATATGATTTTGACAAACTGCAATGTATTTTGTGTTTTGTCTTTCTCAATACAAAAAAAACGTTTCATGGTATAACCATCGATTGACAAAACTGCATGACCAAAATCATTTTAATGGTTATTTTCTTTTCTGTCTGCTTCCCCGACGAAGTTTAACAATAGGGAAATATACAGCAACGGTTACTTTTTCAAATTTATATCTATGATTTCTATAGGACGTCGTGTATTTGTGTGCCTTTGTAGACGTATCGTCATCCTTCCATCAAGGTACTACTTCATATTTGGATCCGCTTCGCCGTCTTCTGCTTAAGAAACTTAGTTTCGAACAGGCTTCTAAGCTACAATAATCCCCGAATCTCTAACTACGGGATATACCTATACTAGTCTATCAGAACTCCGTGCACGTTAACAGTGAATCTTGTATTTTAGACCGACAACTTTGCAAGGACTTTGTAATTAAGCAAAGACAGACTAAAAGCGCTATTTACTTCGATCGAAACTTGAACCATTTCCGAATCGATGGCAAATAAACAAACTTGCGGTTGACCTGCAACGATAGTCTGTAAGCCCTTTACATTGAATATATATATTTTTTTCTTTTAATGCATAAATTATCCGAAATTTACATAATACGTCAAACAATATTCTCCAATGGGAGGGATATTTTTTTCTGTCCAATCCGTCGTCCGCGCGCGAAGCGATGTACATTTCCACAATGAGCACAATTTAAATAAAATTTTAATATGTTTGATGTTATTTAAGCCACAGGTTATTGTGCCGTGATTTCACGCGAGCAGGAAATATATACAGCCGCACACGAGAACGCGTATTACCCACGCACGCATCGCCGCCCGCGCCCGCCGGCGGTCACAACGCGTGTCACACGCGTAAGGACTCCGACGGAAGTGCCTCACTGTACTAGATCATCAAAAACATATGTATTTGATTGTCTGCATATTCAGCTTTGAAACGTTTGGTTAATCGATGACTGTTTATTGGAGATTTGCAATTTTTAGATGTCTTGTTGATGAACAACGAGCAAACAAAATAAGAACTCAAAGAAAGAAGCTAATGATGAATTGTTTTCTTCGTGGCTTTTTAGGTCTTTGTGTTGTTTTTATATCCTCTTTCAACGAATCGTTGTTGAAATAAAACTAATTCAAGGCCTATCTATTGGCTCGATTTTTCCTCTGTCCGTATGTTTGCCTTCTACTATACTCGCTCGGAGTTTGAATACAACCTTTGGAAATATGTACGAAAACAATGGAACACTTGCTCCAAACGTAAAAAATTATCAAAAAAATCTAAAATAACTATACCGACCTTAGATAAATCTTTCCAAATATAAAAATATTTTCAGGAAGTTCTTAGAAGCTGATCTGACTGTTTTTAATATTATATTAAAAAGTATATGTGAATATATAGCTGTATGCTTGTGCATATTGTGTGCATGTGGGTATATAGGTCTTTCATAATTTCGTATAGATCAACTAAAAAGCGATGATCTTTACGGCATTCAAGCGCTTGACATTTCAAGTGTACATTCACAATTTTGTATCGATTGCTTAAATTGTGAATAACATACTTTATGCAAATACTCCTCTTAATATTTTTTCAATAACACTTAAATTATTTAGATTAAAAGAACCATCATTCTCAAAATCTAATCCACCCTAAATCTTAAGAAACCGCGTTGTTAAAGGCGTCGTCTCAGTAAGTTCATTTGTTGAAAATAATACATCATCATCAAAACAAATGCTAATAGTAATCGTTTTCCTCATTTTCTTGCGTCTGAAACACAAAACAATAAAAAAAATCGATTTCAATTTCGCCATATTCTTGCATTAGCAAATAGTTATTCGAGCTTGAACAGTACGGAAATCAATGAAACTAATATTTTTTTTAATGTTCATAATTAAGTCGGGGAAATAATTCGTAATTTAGAATGTTACTAATCTTATTTTTTTTTGTATCAAAGAGCTCAAAAAATTGGGGCGCAGCAAATTACTCCTTAGATCCTTGAGCTCGACAATAAACGGGGGTTAGTTTGTGTACTCGATGAAGGAATGAGTGTATAAACTGCGCCTTCGAAATTACCCAATTTTTTTTATTACCATATTATTTGGAGTGTTTTCACCTGATAAAGGGGAAAGTAAGATCCCTTTTTCAATGACTCTAAAAATAACTAAAATGCCATTTTTTTAAATAATAAATTGGACATAGAGAACAATACTGCGCTGTGACATCAGTCTTCAGTAAGTACTCAGTTAAATACAAGAAAGAAATCGTACAGAATTATTGATGAATTATAATTGAGTTGTTTATTAAGGGATTTTAATATTATTTCACTTTTTATACAATATCTTTCAGCTTTAATATTTTATCGCACAATGTATCACGAAACCACTGTTTGGTTCTACAGTCATAGACCATTTTGCTTGAGTATAAGAGAATCATATGCGTAACTCCTAAGCAATTTTTGTTTTCACTTTCATGTTCGCATCTTTGAAGTTCGTCCATTGTTTGTTACAGTCTACAGTTCCACGGTCGGCATCCGGGCCTCCATCGTCCCGACATCGTTCCCGGCACTGCGTTCAAGATTCTGATGAAACTTTGCACGACATCCTAGATTTATCGCAATTTACCTTCACCGTTGAAGTAAGGAAACAAAAATTTTTTGTTTTTTTTCTTTTGCCTGCACATGAATTAGAAAAAAACGTACAGCAGATCGAACGGACAAGGTATCCCCTTGAATACATACGCCTATATCTGAGTGCTATTGATTAATTAGCTTTCGTGAACTGTTAGCGAGCATTTAGTGCCCTCAGTCAAATGGCTAGTGTATAATAACTTTTCCGCGAACAATATAACAATGCACAATTATATCTTAGAATGGCATATGCGACATCTGATTTATATAAAGCGAAGCGACTTGTGTTTGTTGTAGAAACGAAATTATTGTTTTGATTATGTTGGATTCATGGCTAAAGTGCGTACATATCATCTATTTTTTTATGTGATATACTTTATGCTGGTTATTACTACAATCTAAACTTAAAACTTCAAATTGTTATGATACTTTTAATCGACTTCAAAAAAAGGAGGAGGTTTTATGATTTACCTCCTTAGAAGTTAAATTTTCAAAAATCCTTTCTTAGTGCTCGCATACCTTATCGCAGGAACATCTGATATATCAGTTAGTTAACGGACTTCAAACAAAGGAAGAAGTTCTATATTCGTCTGTATGTACTTCTTTACGTATGTTCAGCGATAACTTCGGCAATTGTGGACCGATTTCGAAAATTATTTTGATTCTTTTAGGAAGTCTTATAGTCACCAAGTCAGAATCTGATGATGGGATCCCAGAAAAAATCGAGAGAAACCGTCAAATATTATAGGCACGTATAGTGCGATTGAGCTATTTTTTTTTTAGTTTTTCAAGTTTTTGCGTACTTTAGTTATAGTTCTGTTGAGCTGATGACGGAAACCACAGCGCTCCTTAACGGTTAGGTGTTAGGGGGAATACTGCGATTTATCGCCAGAAAAACTACTCTTCGATAGTTATTAGTAAAACATAGTGTACACAGAATTGTAATTATTTACTTATTAATCTACCTGTGTATTTTCATTCATTTACATTCCAACGTGACAATTGTGGCAGGAACTTATAAGAACTCTTATCGATAACAATAGAAACATAGTCAATTAATTTATTATGAAAGTGAATTGAAATGTAATCTATGTGAATTGTACAAATTTTATATTATAGGGGAATAAGTATAATTTATGTAATTCGTATAAGAATAATTTAGCGATTGCGGTAGTCCAACTAAGAATGTGAAAACCTTAGAATTATTACCAGCGGGCAATAAATTTGTGATTGGAACTGCTCTTCCACTTGCTCAGTATAAAAGTAGAGGAGGTGCCTGTCCGATTTTACTAACTAAGGTCATATCAGCATCTAAAGTAGCTAAATTAATTTTAAAGTTGTACTTACTCGGTAACTAAAAAATGTAAAATAAAATGGATTTTTCATTAAAAATACAAACCGCCTTCAAGAACTTATTTACATATTTTTTAAACAGATCTCAAAAACGACTAATTAATTGTTTATATAGTCGATTCCAGCTGAAGCACGGCAAAAGAACTTATACAATATAAACATGAATTTAATTTTAAAATTATTCTGAATAGTGAAATCATACTTTTACAGATAGTCAAGTCTTTTTAGTTTAGGATTTTTTCACTTTAATATTGGATCTTTTTCTCTTACGAAATTATTTCATGTTTTAAAATATTTTTGTTATTCAATTGACACGCACATCGTTTATACACTTTCAGTCGACCTTCACATGCGGTCTTAAAATTATTTTAAACTAGCATTCGCCCACAGATCCGCCCGCTCGAACATCGAATGAATTCTTTCATCCTTTATACCGATCGATCACGCTGTCGATCATGATCCCGTTCTTACTCCAGCTTTCGACTCCAGTTCTCGTCCCGCTCTTGATTCTGATTCTGGTCAAAGTTCCTGTTACGTGTAAATATGACTAATGTAAAAAAAAATAACAACAAAATGGGGTAAAAAAAATTCTGTATGTTAGTCTAGAGTATAAACTATTGTGAAAACACATTTCATCAAATTGAAACGGGCAGTTTTTGTGAAGTTTGCGAAAAAATTCACGGACAGACAAACGGACATTTAAAAAACCACTGGAATGTATTCTGTCAACGTTTTACAATATGCCCCAGGGAAGTCTTTCTCAATATTTTTATTATACATTTTTTTTTGTTTCTATTGTTATATGCATAGAAATTAGTAACTTCTAAGAGATTTTTAGAAATCGTCCGACCTGTGACTTTTCAAAAAGCTAAGATTTATACACATGTTCGTTTTAATCTTACGTAACCAACTTGTTAATCTATCTTGAAATAGTTACACTAATATTTAAAAGATAACAAGAAGCCTTTAATGCTGGGACGATTCTTACATAAACTATGTGATTTAATATAAATCTTTACCAAATTAGTTTTTTATTATATGTAGATAAAATATAATGTATTACAATTTAAATGTGTTTAGTAAATTTGCTCAAAGCTTTAGTATTAAATGTTTAACTCACATCGATAACAAACATGTACGTTTATGTTCTTTTCAGATATTAATATATTACCAATATAATTACGCGCCCTTAGCTCGCGCTTGTAGATCTATACATATAATATAAAAGTTCAAACCCGTCCCATCTGTACGTTGGTAACATTGGGCAAAACTGATTGCAAGCGACGCAAGAAGTATGACAGAAGACAATAAGGCTCTGCTATAAAAACTTTGTCCGTCTGTTCGAACACGATAAGCTCTAAAACTGGTAGGAAAATTTTCATGGGGCTATTCATTGTAATTATAATCGGTTATGAAAAACTATTCAGTTTTTCAAATGAATATTTATTTCTAATTCTGTTTTATATCCCAATTTTTTCGAATATGGCATTTATTTCACTGCGTTCATATTATAAAACTCGACTTGATGCTGACTCTATAGCAACGTTCGTGCTGGTTCATGAATCCTCTTACAATTTTCTTCCATAAAATAAAATTACATTGAAGCTAGTTAAATAGATCGTAAGTTATATGAAAAACAATTTTAATAACAAACACTAAATTTTACCGTGACAGATATATATATATATATATATATATATATATATATATATTTGTAAACGCACACATAGGGTTGTGTCTGAAGAATAAGATGAAATTTAAATGACAGCTACATCGTCTAATATAAACTCAAATACATTTTAAGAAACAAATACGCACATTTTGATTTAATTTAAATAAGAACTCACTAAACTGTCACTGCTCTCAAACATTACGAAATCTTAACACTAATGCTGTACCCGAGTTGCCTGACAAAATGTCACTAGATACCCTCTGCGAAGAGCTATGACTGGTTTCCATTATGTAGCTATGTGGTGATCCAATAGTCAGATACAGTCTTCTGAAGAGTGAACGCCGTTTTCAATTTATATTTTACGATTTAAATGAAAAACGACGTTTCCTCTTATTTATATCTTAAAATTTAAGGGAAATAGCCCTTTGCGAAAGAAACCGATTTCCTATCGGATAATACAAATCAAATACGTAAGTCAAAAGAACTGCAAATACCTTATATACGTAAGTGAAATAAAATCTTTCTTCGGCTTTCTTTATGGAAAATTCTACGCAAAAACTTAAATAAGTTAGTAAATATATATCTCTAAAAGGCGTATATAATAATTTGAACCGTATTGTCAAATATTTACCACCCATTTTATTTAAAAGCACAATGGAGGACAGTATGAATGCTGTGAAAAAAGAAATCCGTAACAACAAATGAACCGAAAATATTACGGAAAAGTTTTCCAAGCCACACCCTTAGATTGATAATGAAGGCTACGCAATTACGTCACGGTTACGTAAACCGATCAGAAATAACATTTTTTACATAACTACAGCAGCAAGATCGATGGTTGGTATCAGCGGCGGCGGGGGCGCGGGCGCGGGCACCGGGATGAGCGATGGCACGTCAGGCTTATCGCAGGAGCTGGGCGGCTGCGCGGGCGCAGGCGGCGACATTCGCAGGCCGCCCGCGCACTCGGCCGCCGACGCGCCCGCGCAACCCCGCACTCTGACCATGTCACGCCGGTAATAGAACACGCGAATAGTTTTTCGTTAACGTGATCTCTTATCGAACTTCAGTATATTCCATTGTGAAGTGAATACGTGTCGACAAAATGGGTGAGTGAAATTAAACGCGTTACATGTAGTCCTTATTTAAAATAATTCTTTTTCTCAATTAATAAAATCTAGGCTCTATACGGAAAAAGAATCAAGATTTCTCACAAAATCACCGATCGAAAGAAAATCCGTGGGCTTCGTTTATTTATGTCGAATAAAATAAATCGTTTCATTTATTTAGCGGCGATTCGATATATTAGTATCGGCCGGGCCGTGTTTACCCCGAGGCCTCGCCCGGCCTTTCGGTGTATCACATTATACGTGAGCCGCGGGCTCGCGGCGTTCGCCACGCCTGTCCCGCCGCCTTTGGCGTCAATTCGGCCGTTTCGACGAGCGTCCGTCTAACGACGCGGATCGCGGAAAAATCTATAATTCATCTAGTATTCGGACTTCTTACGTACAACAGCGGCGGCTTTTGTTTGCGGCGAGAGCCGGAATAAAGACAACAGGCGCGGCCCGCTGACGGCGAGCCGGCGCGTTTTCTCAAAACTTACAAATTTTCCTACTGATGAAGCAAAATTAATAGATGAGAAACTGTGATAGGCACTCTCTGGAGGATATTGGACACTTTAGAACGGGGAACTCGATTTAGTCTTTTACTGGGATACGATAAAGTTCAAAATTTTTTTTGGCGACCAAAAAAAAATATATTGATATAAAATATGTTTTTATATACGTCGAGGATTAAAGCGGTTTCCAAAAGCTGTCCGTGTCTGCGTCTCTTTTAAATGTATATATAGATATGCTTAATAGAGATTGCATTTTTTTATAGTTAAGCCGTTCTCACAGCGTAAATAAGGCGCTCGCCCGTCCACACAGCCTTCGTGTGTACCACTTACCCATTCCAATAAAATGCATTCGCTTCCGCGGTAATGTTTTTTCCGCTTTCGTTCTTCCCACTTTTCTTAATTAGGATTACATGACTTATACCCGTATTTATAACTCAATTCGACACGTCATCCAAACGTGATATATATATTAAAATACGATTTATGAAATATTTTACGTTATTAACTCTCTAATAAACAAAAAAAAAAATGATATTTACGTAATAAATCTATTTAAAATATATACAATTCAGTTTTTAACTAATCTTATTTGTTTCCGTTATACTAAGAAAGTAATTTATTCGAAAATATGGTTCTGATAAAAAAATCTATATTTCCAAATTTTAGAAAAGTTAAATGAAATTGCTAAGAGTATACAGTTAATCGTTGTGAGAAATGCATCGAAAATCAAAAGTATTATATTATAGGTAAAAGTTATATAATAATATCCCACTAAATATTTTTTTTCAATAATTGTAGAAAATAAAGCAAATAGGGCCTTGCATGGTTATAATGATAGTAAATACATCTCGTCCAAAGAACTTCTATAAAGGCGCAGTTGTGAACATTGGGTATAGCAGAAGAACCGTTAAATTTCTGAATTCTTCTTAGTATCACTCGTATCTATGAGTGAGCATTGTTGAACAAACCTTGTCTGAGGGAGATGTGAAACAGCGTTTTAGGCTTTGCTACAGATTTCAAGTTCGATTCCGACCTCGACTTCATCATCCAGGATCGTATTCAGAGAGTGCCTTATCATCTCGAATAGCGGCAGCCCTTCGTGTTTCGCTTCCATCAAAATTTACTGGCCATTGTGTTTCTAATGAGAATTCGAAAAAAAAACCTTTTTATTGGTCGTCTACGTCACAACATTTTGACGACATTACAAAATATTTTTTAACTTTCCATGCGTTTAACGTGATCGACATTCTTTATCGGTGGTGACGATTTGGAGGATGAGGTTTTTGAGTAATACCATCTTGTTTTTCTTTGATGTGATTCATTTTAGTAAAGCAAATATTAACCATCCTGAATAATTTTTTTATCGTGTATTTTACAAGCTAAAAGTTACGGCAATATCCATATGCAACTCAGAATCAAATATACCAAACAAATGTACCCTAAAAAAATTGCCCTCAATTTCGATTAAATATTAATTGTATATCAATTTGAAACATAAGGAAAAACATTGAATATCCTGAATAAACCTGGATGTTCAGAATGTCTATAGCAATAGCAAAGAGCTTTAGCAATCTTATATTTTCATTGCTTCTAATATATTTAACAATTTGCATTATTTAATATAAAATATTTAATAACATTTTACATAAAAATTCCCACGCGGTCTTTATTGATCTTATGCCTTATCATTATTTTAAAATAAATAATTTAAAATTGAACAATGAAAATCAATGAAATGAAAAAAATCGACTACGATGAAAAAAACATAAATATTTATTTTAATATTGTAAAGTATTAAACATACCCTATCTTGTTGATATTTTAGTATTTACCCCAAGATTAGATCTTCCGCGCTATCAGTTTTAAATACGGTAATAATAAAAATAAAATAAATAAAATAAAAATAAAAAAAAAATTTAAGGGCTAAGTATGATGCCAAGTATGAAATGGAGAACTGTATAGTGTAATATTACTACACATGCCGTCATAATTACTGTTGTGACAATTTCAATTCCTGAAAATAGTTCTACAACGGACCAGTTACAGACACGCCGATGTTCTTGAAGAACGATTCTGCGACAAAATCGTTGGTTCTTATGTTTATCGTTATAAAATTAAAATTTTGAATGTAGCTACGATTTTATCATAGCAATTTATTGCTACGACAATTTGTAGATCATACTACGAAATGTCCGAAGTTTATAAGCTTCGAGTATTTCTCACCATGATATTAGAATTTAAGTGTTAGAGTCGTTCTTATGACAGGTTTGTGTGAAAAGGTACTCGTGGTGTCAATAACATCAGTTCTCCTTTAACCACAATCGTCATCATAAATACGGACTTGTAGTTTATTGTTGACCCTAAAAGCCTGTCTACATATATTTTTAAAGTTGGGTATTGAGCGTCTTGTTTGTTTATTTACGCTTAAAATATCAAAAATATTCCGGACAGCCCTTCAGCTACTACCGCGACACTTTCACTGAGCCGCTCCAAATCAGACGCTCCCGGCAAAGCTCCAACCACCTCATGAGATCAGATCTATGAAATTGTATGTGAGACACGTAATCTTAAGAAGTGCCATGTGCTATCTTACATTAACACTGAATGTGCTGCTCGTTCTAGAACAGTTATTGTATCGAACACGAAAGCGAAGTTCGTGTCGGTCACTTTAACAAAATGAAGGGCTAAATTTTAAGACATTTTCACTCCAAAACGATATTTTAGAAAGATGAAAAATGTAAAATCTTTTGTTGTACTTACAAAAACGTCTATATAGGAAGGAAATTATATGGACACCGAGTTCTTTAATTTGACATACCCGTGCTTCGTCTTCTTTAAGCGTTCATTCTTTTTTAAAAACCCTTTTCTTCGTAATCAAAATACGTTACTCATATCAATTCCTGTCCAATGTAAAACTAATAACACTGCAAACTGCAGAATGACTAGAAAATGAGTCTTCATTTTTTTTTAAATAATTTTCAAAAAAGTAAAATATTTTTAAGCAACTCCTGTATTTCTTTTTCCATCGTTTCTATACGCCGTCACTGGTCGATCGTCGAACACGCAATTTATGCGCATTATTATATAAAACCGATGAAGGTTTTAAATTCGTGATACCGATAATGCTAATAACGAATTACGTAAGTCAATGAGCACGAATTACATTTGCATTAATAAAAAAAATTGTGCAGAGCGCCTGTAGGGAATAAAGTTATCGATATTCTTTATTTTCATTTGTTGTAACATGTTTTTTTAGTTTTAGACTGTCAATTGAAATAATCACTATAAAATTAAAAACGGCTCTCTCTGAAATAATTTTAATCGCAAATCGTAGAAGTTGATTAAGTAGTAGTTAACATAATTATTTTACATTCGACAACTGAGTACAAACACATCGCTAAAATCAATAACGTCTTAACATTTAGTTCGATAAATATCGCAATAACTATGACATTCGTCAACACACCATAGACTTACTTATTGTTTGAAAGCTATCTTCGAAAAAAAAGTCCTTTTAAATCCCTTTATTTCAATTCGCGTTTGACGGGAGCATAATTTTATTTTCTCGCCCTAAGTAAATTGAAGAATTTCATAGAATTAGAGAAGTTATTGTTTTCAGTCCAATTTTTAAAAATCGAAACGTAATCAGATGTCGACGTCTTGAGGATCTAAGAAGCTTTTCGGACCATTTTCTTCTACCTTATACCCTATTGCCTCCCAAGAGGCCGGCAACGCACCGGTGACTTCTCTGGGTTTGGGAGTGTGCATGGCCGACGGTGACCATTCGCTCTCTGATGGCTCGTTTGTCCCTCGAACATGCAATAAAAAAACATCCTTAATATCGGTTACAGTTATAAACTATCTAGTGACGTCAAGAACCGCAGCAGCATGGCGGCTAGCGTTTTCGCGTGGAAATTTAAATGCGTGTTTAGTACATTGGTCAATTGAATGAAATTGACATAGAATTTTAATAGCTTCTCATTACGAAAGGATCGAATTGAACCACATTTTGAAAATTAGTGTAATACCCAATTTTTTTTTAATATCGTAGAATTTAGTTCCACAATATTAATTTAAAGTTTACTAGTACGTTACCAATTTATTTAAACATGTTACCGATAAATGATTGCTTAATAAAAAAAGAGTATGACACTTAACGATTACAATTAAGTCGTGAACATGCCTGCTAAGAATTAATTGCAAACACTATATTGTAGGCAGTCCTTGGAACACGCATTGTTCAAAGTGTATGTATGTTATCTGTATTTTTTCTTACATTAGCTCTTAATTCGATACGCGGGTATGATACTCTCTCAAATCCCAAGTGATTATAAGGAGTGTTTATTCCGTTTTCGATAGACACGCATATCGAAAAGTATCTAATTTTAATAGTAATCCCCGCACGTTATTATTTGTTTAGGAAAAAAAAATCATGCCATATATTTTTATCGCCCCGCCGCTCGGGCGTACGCTCCCGCAATACTCTTATTCGAGATTAAGCGTCTTGGATTCTAAGCCGTCCTCGGTACGGGCCGAGAACTACTGACGAGAGTTACGTCCGCATTCGTCCGACGCCGACGGCTTAATATATTATATAGTATAGAATGTTTTCGTTTGACTTCAGGAAAAGAACTCGTTGATCGATTCGCTCGGGATCAGATCTCAAACTCGGTACCTTCTAGTCGGGAAGGCAACGCTATCGACCGCACGTCCGACGCCCGCCCGCAATCGACGAGCGTCCATCGGAAAAAATCAGAGATTACTTGATGCCGCGATAATAACGAATAATTTCAGACCAGCGGTTTTTATTAACAAAATTTGCAGTCGTTTATTTGTTCCGTATTCATTTGCTCATTGCTCACGGTGCGTTTCTCAGAATCGCGATTCCGCAAAATATTAAGCAGAGATACGACAAGTAATGGTACGCGATGATACGCCAGTTCTATTTGCGTGTATAGCAAACAACGATGACAAGTGGCGTTGATGAAGTGAATTAATCGTTCTCTAAAGTTTGTACTTAAGAATGAAGTGGCCCTATTACAATTTACTCGAACGAATCCAGTGCACGTTGCGTGCAGTTGTAGTTTTAAGTAATTGAAGGATATTTAAGGGGTTTTTTACTATTCCTCTCACAATACGGGGCGATAAAAGCTATCAACAGTTTTTCTTTTCAAATAATGTTACTATCACTTACACTGATATTTTGTTGAATAGTTAAGAATTACTATAGCTTATAACGTGTGAAATGAGATAAAAGACAATTCTATTTAAGAAATAAACCCCACAAATGATGACAACCTGTATATAGACTAAATCTCAATAAAACTATTGGTCGAGCTCGTTCAAGAAACTCCAATATTCATAAAATTCTAAATTATAGGTTTCAATAGTATAGTATACCTAAATCTTCGTGACTGGTAATAATAAATATCGATAGCTCTGGACGATACGTTTATAACTTTACGAACAAGCAATAAACTAACTTTGACGCGCAAATTTAAAATATTTTTGTATTTCTCATCATAGATAAGTTATGGAGTATGTTTGACAGACATTAGTTTTCATGTGACTTTTTTGTAAAAAAATATATTTCGGTCACATGTAAAAGACTTAAAAAGTAAAATAAGATATAAATGTAACATACACAATATGTATATATATATCTAAGCATCAAAGCATTCAAGAGATTCAATTTTTGTAATAGAGTTTATGTAAATTACAGAACTCAAAAGTTTAATATAGTTCATTCACGTGTCCCAACAACCAAACCGTGTCACTGAACAGCGTTGAATTCCGATGGTAGCGAGGTTCATCGACGATCACGTAACGTAAAACCACTCATGGCCGCCACCGAGGTCACGCTCAAGAGGTTCACTCTCTCTTCTTTATGAAGTCCTCTAATTCATGGAGCCTAGTGCAGCAGTTGTCCATTCTAGGGTCTAAACATTTTTCGTTTGGCGAATATAAAAACGTCTAGCTAAAAGTCTTAGACCGCTTAATGTACCTACAGAGGTTTAGGTAAAAATAGAATTTTTAACTAAATGCGTGTAACAAATTGCACCAATAAAACCTATTAATTAACAAATGATACCTTATTTATTAACAACTGCATGTCTTAGAAATTATTATATAGTCACCGAATTCAAAATCGCATTGAATAGGCGCGCTCTACTTTAGATACAATACAGGACAGTAAATGTACATTATTTCCGATATTACCACTTCTAATATTGAATGCGTTGATGGTATGACGCCATTTTCGCACGTTTTATATGAAATACCTTATCTAGCATTGATGTTAAGCTGTAATTTATGGTTTTAGCGAAATCCTTCTGATACAAATAAATTAAGGTTTTTTTTTTATAAGCGCTAAAAATACCTTAATGTTTAAAATTGCAACGCATTATCAAACAAACCATTCGCATCCCAAAAGCAATACTCTCAGTCGGCATTAGAGTCAATTGGAAATTGACACAACCGATAATTGACGTCAGACACAATTGCAGCCCTTCATACAAGTTCTTGCCGTTCCACTTGTGAAGGTTTGCTTTCGGATCGTTGCACATTAGGCTTGAGCTGGACACGGCGCCGGCGCCGATCGGGGCTTGTCAACAATCCTCGTCGCCAATTCAGTGACAACGACCGACGGCTTGAGGTGACCCCGGAGGCACGCATCGACGTTGTTCAATTGACTTAACTTAAAACCTCGTCGGTCAATTTTCCCGTTGTCGAGATCGAACCACGCACATCGTGATCGGATAAACACTCTCGACCATTCTTGGGCAATAGTTCGATGTCATAATCTTTTAAACTTCTTAAAATTTAAAGACGCCCAATAGCGCTTGTAGACATTTTTAATGCCACCGTTAAACAATGTCCATAATTATTTACTTCCATCACTAAGTAGTAATCACTTTTACATAAATTAAATGTTGCCGTACAAATAAATACTTAAAATACAAACGTATTTTGTGAAAACGACACAATTGAACTTCTGTTTATTCTAAAACGCTCAATTTCTATACCCAACTGCACTGATACGCCTGTCTTAGTTATAAGTGACAAACCGTGAAAATAGTCTAAAAGATTGTATGCAATGCTAAAATCGTAAATATGTTATGACAGTTCGCTGGCCGGTTTTCCTGAAAATTTGAAGAAGCAAGTATAAAATTAAGAATTTCGTCATAATAACCAAATATTTTCGAGATTGATTATAGATACAGATTGCCCGATTCTTTTCATTCCTGTAATTATTTACGTATTCTTTATATTACTAGCTTTTTCGCACGGCTCCGCCCGCGTGGACGTCGAAAGAATTGTTAAATCTTTTATATCAACACGATTACGCTGTCAGCTACAATACCGCTGTTGTTCCTCTTTTTGATTTCAGTCCTGCCTCCGCTTTTGATTCGGATTCTGGTTCCGATCTAAATTCCGTTTCTATTCCTGATATACATAATTATCCCGCGGCTCCGCCCGCATAGCCATACAACTACTTCTTGCATCCTTTATATCTATCGATAACGTTATCAACCATAATGCCAATCTCGCTCCCGTTCTTCATTCCATTCTAGAAGAATTCATATTCTTACGTTGGTCACACTTAAAATTTTTATAATTGGCCATTTGGAAAATGTAATATAATAATATGTATGTTTAAATTTTGAAAACGGAACTCTGCCTGCCTACCTTATTATGTATATTGTATTCATCTGTCATTTGCTTTTATAAATTGGCGGCAAAAAGAAAATTATTTGTCGACCAATTACACGACGCGACCGTAAAATACGAATTTAACGCAAGAAATTTTTCATGCAATGATTTTCTATGACTTTCGTCGCCATTTAAACAAACAAGAAAGAATTCGATTGGCCTTTCATGATGAATGTCCATCCCTTGACACTGCTTACAATTGATTTAACTAGTTCAAACGTAATCCCACTAATCTGACCGATGATCTGCGTGAAGAAGGTCCTTCGACGGCGACGACCGAAGACAACTTCCGTGCTGTGCGGCTCGTAATAGAGGCTGACAAACAAATGGCGTATCAGCAAATTCGAATACAATTGGGCATCAGTTAAATGCACCAAATCCTACATCAATATTTACCTGTCAGAGAGCTTTATACTCGATGGTTAACGTATAATTTGACCGAGGCGTATTAATTGGTGTCACAAAATGATACTAAGATGTGAAGAAGTGACTCAAATGCTTTGTCCAGCATGGACAGAGGTGACAGAAACTGGATTTACCGTTACTATCCTGAAACCAAAAGACAGTCTGCTCAGCGGGTGCTTCTTTTCGAGGAGGCGCCTACCGAATTAATACGAGGTTGAAGCGACAAAAAAAGATGGTGAGGTCTTTCTTCAGAATGACAAATCTTAGCAGAATAAATGTTTTAAAAGATAAATCAACAGTCGCTGAAGACTGGTACACTAACAATTGTTTGCTCCTTGTTTTGAAAAATTTTCGAGAAAAACGAATCGCATTAGGATTCTTCTTTATTATGACAACACCTCACCACATACCGCTGGACAAACAACTATTTGGGGACGTTAGGTATAGAAATACTGGCTCACCCACCTTATAGCCCCGACTTTACTCCATGCGTATTTTATTTATTTCTTAAAATAAAAGAAAAACTTGGAGGAGTGGCTCCATATAAAAGACCCCCGAAACGACCCCTAAATGTTAGTGGGTAAAGTGTTTCTCTCAGTGGTTCTATCTAGTGCAACGTTATATTGATCTCAATGGACACTATTTTGAAAAACAATAATAATATAAATAACTTGCTAGTTTGCTCAGTATTTAACGTTCAGTTTGACCCACATACACTTAAAAACACTTAATGCTGCCAGTTTTCTATTTTGAAACGATCTCACTTACGCTCTTGATCCTGATCCCGGTCCTGCTCAAGATTCCAATACCGAAACGATTTTGAATTTGAACCTCTTTAAGACATTTTTGTTATCTATAACCAATCGACACATGTAAAAAAAATCCACGATCACGCAAGCGAAGCCGCGAGTAAAAGTTAGTGTCTTCGTAAATTGTTGCTTATATGTTATTGCGGTGTACAAGCTATATTACTGTAAATATTCAGCTAACTCTGTTCAGCCCTTAAAACGTGATATATCAAACATACAAACGGACAATCCTTCACATTTATATCAGTAGTATGACACAAAGGTCAGTGAGAAATAGTGTGTTTCCTCATCGATAATAAAAAACCATAATTTGCTTGTGTTTATAAGTATTTAGAAACAGCAGCTTTATATGGTGAAATAAAAAAAGACGTAAGTTCTTGAATTATTGAAAATTCAACGAACCAAATAATGATGCGGTAATTTTAATCACTTCATGTGGAAGTACATATTCTGTATACAGTTATGTATACAGTGTACTTAACTTCTCATTATAGTATAGAACACAATTATAACTGTATCTTTAAATTGTAACTTCTACTAACAATAAATTATATTTTATAAAATGTTTGCACGAGTGTAATCAATTTATTTTAATAATAATTGCAAATTATTTTCCCAAGATAGATAGATATACAAGGGCCATAGTATACTATGTCAAGTAAGCCTATTATGTTCGCTACGAAATTCGGCTTTATAAAACGGTATATTAGGTCGTATCCGAGAGCGGATTTTGTATACAATATGCGCCGTCATAAAATTCCTTCAGGTTAATTGCAGTGAGCGAGACCGTCCCCTCGAAATGTAATAAAATAAATTATTTTATGTCCACGCCATCGCAAACAAAGGGCGGCGGTCGAACCGAATTAAAATAATATTCATTAACATGAACAAATTCTGATCTCGATCGAAGAAGAGGTTGTATCTACAACCGTGCACGATAAAGAAGATAACAGAAGGCTCAAGAAAAACCTAAGTCGCGACACACGCAAAACTTATTGACTATTGAAAAATATCTGAAGGAATTAATCCTTGTTGATTCACCTTGTTGCATACTGCTCGTCTTTAGATAATGCAGGGCCGTATTGCATCTTTCAATTGATTTCCTCTGTCTGATAAACGTATACCTCGCAAACTGACAGCAAGCTTACTGCCGCTTTGTACTCATCGATAGATATCGTCCACTGTCACACGCTTACATTATCTTAATCTATACATAATAATAAATCTTTATAGAATTTTCCGTCAATTTGTCTGTCTTGTCTGTCTTTTCTGTCTGCCTCTGGGTTTATTCTCGATAATGAAAGACTGAATCGATATGGATTTGGTTTTCAACAACAAATGATAACTTGACCAAAACTAATCCGATAGTGGACGTCGCCACCAAAAAATACACAATGTGAACTTCGTGATGCCGTTTGTGTAGTACAATACACGTTTTGTTTAAATATATGTACATACATACAATAGAAACAAAACAATGTACCTCAAAAAGGTTAAAAGCGAATTATAAATGTTGGTTGAAAGTATCAACCAGTACCGTGTATTGATGGCGGATTACAAGAAACGAAAGCCATAATAAAAATGAAAACGCACGGTTTCGAATGCGGAAGCTATCTAAATAACTATACAATAACAAGTTAACAAAGACAGAGACTTCAAATAGAAAACAGTATGGTACATATACGTCTATGAGTGTATTTAACATTTTGGAAAATACCAAAACTACAATACAGTGTTCGGTTCATTTAAATCTTATTGACAAATAAAAGAAATATTTCAATTTCAAAGTGCGTCACGTGCGTGCTGGACGTGATGTGTGTACAGTCGAAAGAAAAAATGCGAGTCAGCCGCTTTATCGGCGTGCGTCGGTCAAACTATTGTAGTAACTTTTATCCCGTATCTATAGGTTTCACAACATTAGTATGACTGGTTTTTTTTTCCTTTTTACATATCTATTTCATACGTGAAATTAAGGAAGATGTTTTTAGTATTCCAATAGACAATTATTGTTATAATCTACTGAACCAATCAAATTAAGTAGCGGTGGAAGAGTGAAAAAGAGAACAAAATAAAAAGCCGTGTCGTAAGAAATCATATAATGAATTCTTATGTCCAGCCACAGCGTAGCCGCAAGCGCAAACAGGAATCAAGAGTTAAAATAGAGAAACGTGTTCACAATTTGCGATTTATGCCATATACTTACTTTAATTTCAAAGTTACCTATATTTCAAGAATGTGATTGCTCGTTATGGAAATTTAAGGGGAAAATTTTAAACAATTATTGTCGTTTAAAAAATAAATCTATTAAATTAACCAGTGTAACTTTACATATTAAAAATGAATTTTAATTAAAAAAAGAGCTTAATATTCTCATTGCGTTAGAATAACCATGTTGTCTTAAACATTTAATAGATATATATGAAAACGAATGTCACGCACCCTCTGCCATAATGTGGTATCAGCTCGTTCGTGACGGCCGCGGAATTTTCAGGGTAAAACAAATAAGGACCGAGCTCGTTTCGTTTCCCATTTTGATTCGCTATCTATCGACATTACGTCCACGCATCGCCGACGGTATTGCCTCATCCCATTGAGATGCGTTCGGCTGTAATCCTTCGCTCCGAGATATGTCATTCATTAGCCGTCACGCGGGCCCACATGACAGGCGTACGCATGCGCGAGTACAAAGCGTTTATATCTTATCGGATAAGTAATAGCGAAAGAGAATCACCCACACACGAAAACTCTAGAATAAATATTTACTAAGCTGCCCGTCTCGGAAGCGGTCCATACGCTGGCTGACGTGGGGGTAGCGTGATCATGCAGGCAAATTTAGGCGTAGACGAGAACACTTGAGAAGCTACGCGAATCCGTTACACCATCGATTAATGCTATATTTACATATAAATAATTAATTTAATAGATTTTTTTCTGTATTTACTGTCTGATAAGAGGTATTTGTAGACAGACGTGTCCCGTCATGATTAAAATTTTGTAATAAATATGATATATATGATACTGGATTTTTTTTTACATTGAAAACTTGTGCTATTGTCGGTGGTTTTGTAAAATCACGTTGGCTTTCATAGACAATGATCTTTAACAATAAAAAAATGAATGTAAGACACATGCATTAAATGACAGAATAATCTTTTAGAATGTGTCGTGTGGGAGCGAAATTACAAACGAATGAAAATCCAAATAATGGAAGATTAAATCTTAATTTAAATATTGGCCCAATAGCATCTTTCGGGAACTAGGCGTGAGTTTATATTATTATTATTATCTAAGACAACAGTAAATAATTGTTGACCTTCGCTTTGTTCTGAAGTTTCATTCGCTATTCAAAAAATAAAACAGTCCATTTCAGAGGACAATTAATTAATTCTCAATTTACATGTATTGATTGCTATGCATTAAATGCCAATTTGTAGTTTCTATTTCGTGTTTGTTGTTTAAGGTTTTTGATGAATGGTGTCTTGAAAAAACATCACTTTAATGACGAAAGTCACATCAATCTACTCGAAATCATGAAATATTAGCTCGATTTCAAACCTTTAATGCAATATTCATTAGCACCTGTTTGGAATTTTTTTTTTCGATTTTTAAGAAAAAGACCCATAGGCCCCCGGTGATATAAAAATATTTTGTGAATAAAACATTTTCTTTATTTCCACTTTGTGTGCATTTATATAGCATCCGATATACTCTTTCCCTATTGCATCGACACCTGGCCAAAACGTCTAACACTGGAAACAATATTAAAATCTTCATTTTACTTTCGAGATTATGGAAGAATTTTTAAAATAATACTCATCGAGTACCCGGACCCATCACCAGCTCTTTTGGCACTTAAGAAGATTTCCAATATCACATGGAATCCATTCAATTAAACATACAATTATTATTCAATCAGACGCATATCGAAGTATTCTCAACATACAAAAATCTAATATCAAATGTAGGGTAGATGCATTTTAAAAGCGATAAAAATCTAATTACAAACAACAGAAAGCGATATCAACAATTTCTATCGTCATAAACGAAGTAACATCGAAACGACGACGAAGTGTTGACGGATACGAGCGAAATTAAATAATATTGGAAATCAATTCTCAGAGAGACAAGTGCATACTTATGACCAGGACTTCAAAGGTTATGCCGGGGCGTGACAGATGGGCACGTTTTGCTTTAAAAAGCCACGTCACAAACAAACGTACCAATAGAAATAACTTTAGGAGTTAGACGACGGCCCACACTGCAAGTTATGTGGAATTGGAGAAATATAAACGGCATCCCTTCATCGTGGAGTCGACGCGCACGTCTGTCGAGCTACATAAATAATGATACGAGACGTTTTCCTTTACAGGGTTAGACTTCTTGGAGCATGGTGCGGACTTTGAGGCCGCGATCTCGGCGACCGGTGAGTTGTTCTAGAACAATCTGCTCGTTTCCACCGATCGATCGGTGTAAAGTATTCCTTTGGGCATGTATGCGATGTAAGACTGATGATTTAAGGAATGCTATTACAAAAGTGGTCGTTTCACGTAAATTAAGTATAAATAATTTCGCGGAATCAGTTGTATTTTATGATCTTTGTTTGTTTTAATATTAACCCGCAACTGTTCCGCCGTCGGCGTGATGCCTGCACAAATATTGCACAACGTTGAAAATAAAGGCGAAAAAAAAAGCGTAAATCATTCTCATGATGGTAACAGTAGATATAATTCTTACACAGATTCGTTCGATTGAGTCATCCTGCAGCCTACGAAATGTCATCTCATTTCATATACAGCCTACACGGTCATTGGTGAATTTTACAAAATATTAAAACACAAGAAATTGAGCGTATTATGTACACTGGGAGCGTTTTGTCCCCCTGCCCGACACGAAATCGGCAGCGACACTGCAGACCCGACCTCGAGGAAAGCAAAGCACGAGAAAATGCACTGTACTCGAGATCACCTCACGCGCCGGCGCTACATCAACTTGTCGTCAAACGTCACCCATAAATCACGTCGTCGACGTTTCGTCGTTCAATGGAAACATTCCCACTAAATAAGTGATCTTGCAGTAATGCAGATTTAAATAAAAAATCAAACTCTTTTTTCGTATAACTAAGGCCTTGTTGGGTTCCTGTTTGATCTAATAATTCGTTTAATAAAGTGACGGCTTAAGGTGCCGTCGAGACAAAGCGAGTGGTTCCATTTGATATCGAGGTAAGATCAGAATCGAATTCAGATCCGTCCCACTCGAATGCAACGTATTCGACCACTCGATGTAAACTTCGTCGAAGTCGACCGCTTTACAATCAGCACTGGACTTAACGCAAGTATGCGCTTAAAATTGATAACAATTTATAATGTCGAAGATATATGGATGACGTGGGTTTGTTACCAAAGGAGATTTATTAAAAAAATGTTTCCGGTAATAACCAATTGCAATGATATATTGAATTAATTAATTTGAATTGTGCTCGAATAACGCCCGCGCTTAAATTCATCACCGACATCGGTAACAGAAGGGACAGCGAAGTGGCTTAATTTTTTTATCGATGTCCGTGTACTGTAATCGATGCCGACATACCATCACTACTGAAAAAATGCTGTAAACACTAATGTTACACGATCCGAAATATTAATATGAATGAATTACTTACTTTATAATACACCTACAAGATTTATTTTTCCTTACAATATTCTGCATACTTTTTATCTTTGTTATTAGACGTTTCACATAGACAGACAATATTGAATCCATTTGATACAACAAACTCTTTTAGTCAGCTTTTTAGGATTTTTTAAGTCGGAAAGAAAAAAAGGGACCTTATAGAATCACTCGTGTGTCTGTCTGTGTGTCAATCTACTAAACCAATTCAAGTGAAATGTGATACATACATGGCCTTGTAACGTTAACAATTGATTTGGAATATGGGGATCACTTTTGGGGAGCAAACTGGAAAATGAAAAAAAAATACAAACATCAAGTAAAAGGCTTGTTGTGAAAGCTTCAAAAACATACATAGAATTATAATACATATATTTATATACTAGCTTTTTCCCGCGGCTCTGCCCGCATAGACATAAAACGATGAAAAGTTTTTTTTGGATAGGATTTGCAATAAACCCGTGAGCTTCTACATCCCGAAAGCATTAGTTATGCCAAATTTCAAGTGAATCCGACCTATAGCTTCGGAGATCTCGTGACGCGTCAACCAATCAGTCATTCAGTAGTATTTAGCTTATATATGTATAGATATACATAATTTACAATTCTAATATAAATGGTTGTACTTATTTAAGAAAATACTAGAAATCGACCGTTGCGCCCCCTTATCTCCGAAACTACTGAGCCTAAAATATTGAAATAAAATCCAAAAAACAGTTCTTTATTTATAGATTACAGGAAAACTTATAAGAAATCTGCCGTCTTAAAATGACATAGTAAACCTCTCGATACCGTCATTCGACTTACATTTGCAGTTGTTTTAGTGGCCACAAATAAATTTTGGTCAGATTTAAAAAACATGGCAGATAACACATTCATCGTACTGAACCCACTCCACGCGAGCTCAACTCGCACTTTTCTATTTTTTCATATCCTCAAAATCCACAAATACTATAAACAATATGTAAGGATAGATAGATCTGACGAGATGACTGTCGCACAGGCTTCGGCCGTTTCCACTTCTGCCTGCTGGCCATAACGGGCCTGATCTACGCCAACACCGCCATCGGCATCACCATCGTGTCGTTCGTGCTGCCGGCGGCCACCTGCGACTTCCGGATGACCTCCTCGGATAAGGGATGGCTGACCGCTGCGCCTATGTTGGGTACGTTCATATTTTCCTTGAAATATGCAAATTCAACATTCAACACGTGTTGAACGTTGAATTCGATATGTCGACAGCAAACACACATAACATACATATTCAAATTGAAATAATCAGACCCTGTTTCGATGCGTCGTCACCGGTGGCCTAAAAAGTAAGTTCACTTATAACATCAACTTACTCCTTAAATTGGTATACATAGTTTCAATATTTAAACTGTAGATTTAATAAAAATGCCCAAATATTTGTTTTGGTGTGTTTTCACAAAATTATAAACCGTCAAAAAAATTACACGTTTAGACAGAGCATTTCAATTGTAGTAAGTTATAATGTAATTTAATTCATGTTCCCATGCGTTGTTTTTCACATGAACACTAAAGTAACCTAAAAAGTAATAGAATCAAATATTGTGATTATTCGACAATATTGTTCACAAATTAATTTCTTATATACGTCAATGGCCACTTATTTAAACGTTTTCCTTTTTGCGAGCTTCCGTTAAACATATAGTTTCACTTTCAAACGTCAGGCATGGTGTTGGGCTCGTACTTCTGGGGCTGCCTGGCCGACACCAAGGGCCGCAAGATCGTGCTGGTGTCTGCCCTCCTGGTGGACGGCTTGATAGGCATCGTCTCATCCTTCGTGCAGATCCTGTCCGTGTTCATGGCCTGCCGGTTCATCAACGGTTTCTGGTAACGTATAAATTATAAACTTTAGATTTTAGTTTATATATATACATATATATATATATATATATATATATATATATATATATATATATATATATATATATATATATATATATATATATATATATATATTAATTTTGCCTGCGGCTCCGCCCCATAAACACAATTTTTTTTTTTGTATAGGATTTGCTAAAATACGCTCTTAGTGAGCGTAAATTTCAAGTCAATAGGACCTATAACTTCGGAGATCTCGTGATGAAATAGTCAGTGGTATATCTCTTATATATGTATATAATATATATATATATATATATATATATATGTATACTAAAACCTAAAAAAAAAACTTTATCGCGCTTGAAAAAATTAAAATGCTAAAAACCCAATATTTTTTTAGCGTCGCTGGTGCTATGGGTATCTGCTTCCCGTACCTGGGCGAGTTCCAGCAAACAAAGTACAGAGAGAAAATCCTCTGCTGGATGGAAATGTTCTGGACTCTGGGTGTAATTCTGCTACCGTGTAAGTGATATCTGTTATGAATTTAACACATCCCATTTTTATATTATTTCTTTAAGCAAAGCACGCTATTTTTTTATCTCATGGGTACCTTATGTTTCTCCAAAAAAAATATTTTAATATGTATATCTAAAAAATAATTAATCTTTAAAAATGATTGCAGAACTACATCGAAACTGCAGCTTGAATTCGTGGTACTTTGAAAAAGTATTATGTAGTCGTATTTAAAAACTGCCAGTTATCCGTATTTATCATTGTCTTTAAATTGGTAGGTTTCTGAAAATTACCAGACAGAAACATACATTTTCGTATTAATGGCGATGCATAAATTAGGATCTGAGATTCCAGCTCTGAGTGTTGATTCTAGGATTATGTGACTTAATGTCTCACGTGATAAAGAGAAATTGATGTACAAATACTTAACGAAAAGAGTAATCTGCATTGTCAGATACCTCGTATAATACATATTATGTAGCCTAGGCACGTAACTCCGTATCTTATGGAACATCTGAGAACACGGCTATTTTCTACTACTATTTTAGTTAGTTACATTTCTCCTACATCACATGAGATATTGAGTCGTGTGATCCGGTAATCACGCCCCTGGTTAGAATACTTCATGCACATATCTATGTTAAAAATTAATTAACACGTTTCTTAAAATAGGTAAATAAATGGCACATTGAAAACTATTTTTCGTCGCTTCAAAGACAACCGGCCTGACTAACTTAACAAAATATTTAATACAATAAATAAGAAGTTTAACAATATTCAGGATTTTATTGATCTAAAGAGAATCATATATTGTAGTATTAAATCAGTAACAATATAGGAACTGTGTTAACACAGTTCCTATATTCTAGCTTAGCTTAGCTTCTAGCTTAAGCTAGAAGTTTTTTATTTCTATTTTAGAAAAAAAAACTAAACTCAGATTTGAATTAAACACAATAGTAATTTGAGATCATCGAATTAAACGGTGTCTCTGCATCATGATTTTTACTATATCGAGTTGACTTCTTTTGGTGCACACGCAAGCGCAAAATTACGTCGCACATCCACATCTCGTATTCAGTTTGGCACAAGAACGAATATTTTTAAAACACACACTTCAGTTTTAGCATTATTTTTCCCAAACAGCATTTATGATTAGAAGTAAGTATGGCATTAAATTTAGAATTACAAATAGAACACATCATTTTGCCCACTCTTGTTTGGTATGATACAACATGTATAACGTCACATATGTCCCACTAAAAATTTTTAGAAATGGCGACTCAGAAACTGTAAAATAATAAAGTATAATTAAATTTTAAAAATGAAACTTTTTGCCAACCTTACTATGTGTAATTGTATTCATCTATCATTTCTTTTTATAAATTGGCGGCAAAAAGAATATCGTTTATCTAACGTCAATATGAATTTAACAGGAGAAAGTTTTCGTGCCATGATTTTCTATGATTTTTGTTACATTTTAACCAACAAGAAAGACTTCATTCATTTGCCTCTTGTTCTGGAAAAAGATCGGGTAAAACGACCTCGCTATGAGATTCTCCTTTATCATGATAACGCCTCATAACATACCGCTAGACAAACAACAAATAATTTGGGGACGTTATATAGGTATAAAAATACTGGCTCGCCAGTCTTACAGCCCCGACATCGCATCATACGTATTCATTTCCTAATAATATAAAGAAAAAACTTTTAGAAAAGTGCTTTACGGATGCCGAGGAAGCAATGGCTCCATATGAAAAGGCCGTCGAAGCGACCCCTAAGTGCGAGTGGGTAAAGTGTTTCTCTCAGGGGTTCCATCGAATGTAACAATGTATGGATCTCAACGGACCTTATTTTTAAAAACAATAATAATAAAAAATAACTTGCTAGTTCACTCATTTTATGATTTTTTGAGGACTTTCAGCTTGACTCACGAACCTAACTTTCAACATCAAAAAACTTAAAAATTCGCATTATTCTGGGCCTGCAAACTGCAATGAGCTAATATTAAGAAAGATAGTAATAAGCGAACATCCTGCCTTTATGTTACAAGCTATATCGTCATACTTTCTTTATAGTGATCGCGTGGGCCATCATTCCGATCCAAGGCATCCGTTTGGAACGCGGCACCTTCTCGTACGACTCGTGGAACTGGTTCGTGGCGGCTTGCGGCGTGCCGTCCCTGATGCTCGGCTTCTGGCTTCTAACCTTCCCCGAGAGCCCCAAATTCATGATGGAATGCGGGGACTACGACGACGCGCTGGCGTGCCTGAAGAGCGTTTACAAACAGAACACCGGCGACGACCCAGAAAATTACCCAGTCAGTAATATCTAATTTTTTCTAATGTTCTTAACTTGCCTCCGATTCCTAACCCGATAATCGTGATGTAGGTGATGTAGGTATATATAATACTAGCTTTTACCCGCGGCCCCGTCCGCGTATATATAAAATGAAATCCTTCATCTTGTATCACTGTGGTATTACAACATACCAATCACAAAATGAAAATCCCGATCGCTATCTCATTCTCGATGCCGATCCCGGTCGTACTCTTGATGTCAATTTCTTTCATTCTCGATTCTGGTCTTTGATTCCGACTTGATCTAAGGAGATTCCTATTACTTTCTCGACTCCGGTTCCACTTTTACTTTTGATCCTAGAACTGCTTCTCATTCTGATTCCGATCACGCTCTTGATTTTAATTTTGATCCTACACTCAATTTCGACCTTGCTCTCATTCTCGATAACGATCCCGATCTCGACTGTTTAATATATTCCCCGTGCTGTGCGCTTCTATCAATCACGGTTCTGATTTAAATGAATGAAAAAATCAGTCGTATAAATGCAACTGAAGATGACCGACGCGCGATCTTTGCGCATAATGATGTGCGCACTCCATGGCTAAGGGCGCATCTTTACGCATAAAATCATTCCCCCGTAAATCGCACGACGTAATCGCACGAGAAAGCGCGTGCGTGCAACGAACGCGTAACAAAAGAATTTTGCCTATAAACCACACGCTGGCCGAATATGTAATGAACCTTTTTCTTTCTGAAAATACCGATGAATTCTCTCCGATACGCGAGTTTCATCACAACTTCATCGCCAATGCAATTTAAGTGATAAGAATGAAATTTGATATCATCGATATGCTTATGGCTTAGTTAAACCGTAGGCAGAGCCTTAGAGTTCTAACTCACGTATTGTATATCACGGAAAGGCTTGCCAATATGTTTCGCACCGGTCCTACTTGGCCGATCCGGATTGCAGTAATCGAATATACCACTGTGAACGAATAATTCACGACGTTCGACAGTTCGTGCGATCCGTTAACCTGAACGATATTGTTGACATTTTCTGATCATTTACATTTACATTTAAGAATCCAATAAACCCAAAATGTCCTAACGAATAAACAAATCAAAGCCAGACTTAAAGCTGTAGAAATTTAGAAATTAGGCAGGTTTCCTGGGCAGGCTCTAAAACTGCTAAGTGGAATATGTGTGTTTTATTTCCTAGGCCAGATTGGCAGAGAATTTGATATCACATTTCGATGTATATTACGAGTATATTCGATATTATATCAACGATAAATATTTCTCGATGCAGGTGAAGAGTCTTAAAGAGAAAGTTCGCACAGTGTCTGTAGCATCACAAAGCTCGCAGAAATCGGTGCGCAGCCTCAGCATGCGCAAACCCAAGGATCTGAAGAGGCTCTTCAGCGAGATCTGGGTGCAGACTAAAGCTCTTTGCCGGGCGCCCTACCTCAAATATACTATTCTGACATGCTTCATCCAGTTCGGTTTAACTACCAGGTAAACATTTCGTCTATGGTTTTACGTTTTTATAATTGACAATATCTGTGATATCTAGGTACGATACTTTTATAGATATTCCAATTTCGCTTCTGGTCGTAAATATGTTCCGTTTTCCTTAAGCTTAACCACTTCTTAAATACAGAATCTTAAATATAGTATCAATATGCATTGGTCCACAACATTTTCCTCGACATGATTCTAATTTTTTATCCACTAGCAAATTTGTGATGTTACAAATCAATTATTACCTATTATGAGTCTATAAATCATGAAGTTTATTGATAGCTATTGTTTGAAAACTTTTATACACAAATCAAATAGAATTATTGTAAAATAAAATAATTTTCGATTCCCTGCAGCTACTACACGCTAATGATCTGGTTCCCGGAATTGTTCAACCGTTACGAAGAGTTCGAGCATCGCTTCCCCAACACCTCGGCGTCGGTCTGTGACGTGTCCAGCATCGTGGTCAGCGACGAGAACGAGGGTGATCCCTTTGACTGCGGAAAAGTCATCGACCAGAACGTATACATGCACACCCTGATAGTCGGTCTGGCCTGCATACCCACCAGCTTGTGGCTGCCGCTCTGCGTGCATAGACTTGGCGCCAAGTTCTTCCTTAGTGAGTTTCGTTTTCGGTGTTTGCATAATTCTAGATTTCGTCTCCTGCCTGTACGCTACAATCATTGTATTTAAAAAAGATATATTTTCAAGTAAATAGGTAGCTATTTCACTATTTTTCCTAAAGTTTCATAGTTTACGATGAACATTGCAAACAAATCATTATTAGATTTACTTCCGCTTATATTTTAGTTTACTTATATATTATACGTCTTCATAATACAACGGCCAACGAATTTGCATGATTTACCATAATCTTAAATAACACCGCTTACCTTCTGCCATTAACTTCGGTATTGTCTTGTTGTTTACCTTTTAACACATCCAGTATGTACGGGGACGATATCTTTTTTATAAATACTAATCTCAATCATACAGGAATCTCATTTATAATATATTAGTATCTCTTCGTATTACAAATAATTTAAATTTCTCCCAAAAATAGTAGCCTTTGTTTTTTTTAATTACAAACTAGTAGATATTTCTTTCGTTATTGATCATACATTTCATTAATATTTAATAGTATATCATAAATATACATTACATTGATTTGATTACTTTGGAATACTGACTAAAAAATAGGGGATCGTCTGTAAAATAATCTTAAAACTAATAAAAAAACCATTAATAATTATAAGTACAAAATTTTAAATATCTTACCTCCTGACGATAAAAGAAGTCTCTATAAGATACGGTTTTAATAATTAAGTTTAAAAAAGAAGCTTTGACGGTTCTAAAAATTGTCACTAAGATACTCCAAAACTATTAAAATTTGCAAGTTACTTCATTTATAATCAAAATTTCATAGAGATCAAGTATGCTTTGTCTTTAGGTGTTTAAATTGTTGATGTTTTTTTGTGTTTGAATTCAATTTTTGTATCTGTGTAAAATACCATCTTTAATTTTAAGAAATCGCAATAGAGAAACTGCATCCAAAATTAATTTTTCCGCCTCATAAAAAAGACGGGTGCTTATTGCTTATGTATAGTATCCCAAATAGCCACGACGAAAAATATACATTTAAATATAAAGCATATTTATTTAATGAAATCGATCTTTACTTGGTGGATTTTATTCAGAAAAAAAATGCAACATTGATGCTCGAAATTCCGATTTTAACGAGTGGATGACTAAAAATTGTACTTTTACAGTCTTCAGTTTGGGATTCGCGGGCGTGGTCACCGTCGGCCTGTACTACGTCCAAAACTCCATCCAGAACTTGGTGCTGTCTTGCATCTTCGAGGCGTTGACGTCGCTGGCCATATCGCTCGTGTTTTGCGTATTGGTCGACTTGTTCCCCACTAACCTCAGGTACGAGTTATCGACTTTTGCAATTTTTTCAATATGTTATCGTTTTTTTTATTATGGCATACTTTTGATGTATTTTTTGTATAAAATATATTGAAACGATATAATAGGACTTATTTTATGTAAACGCCTATGTTGAATAATGATTTATTTCTATAAAAGAATCTTTAAAAGTGAACGAATAACTGAATAAAATATAAATAATATTAATTAATTGCAAGTTGTCTAATACGATTCGTGACGTCAGGGTGATGGCGGCGGCGCTGTCGCTGACGGCGGGCCGAGGCGGCGGTCTCATCGGCAACCTCTCGTTCGGTTACCTCATCGACATCAACTGTGTCGTGCCTATTGTAATCTTCTCAGCATTCCTTTTCAGTGAGTATTCTATGTAGATTTATTTGAAAACTTTTAAGGTTACTTATTTCATTTAAATCTTTCTCTAACTTACTAAATTTTAATTCATATGAGCTCGTCAATCTGAGGCCGATTATCTGGCTCTTCTATATTCTGTTCCTAGATAAAAGAAATATCAAAACAAGTAAACTTATGTAAAATGAAATTCTATTTCAAACATCATTTATTTATCACGACCCTAATTATGATCACAATATTGCTTGACGTTACATTTTTTCTAATACTTTCATCAATTTAAATTAACATATTTTTCAAATCTTGCTTATAACTCCGGATTTTGTCAAGTGATAACTACACGCAACAGAATATGTATGTAGACATGAACGCACGAGGTAAACTACTTGTAAAACGTTCATATCAATTTTCTTCCAGTTGCTGCAATACTCTGCTTCTTCCTGCCGAAGACCGGTCAAGAAGCGCTGGATTAAACACAAAAAGCGCCTCACACATCTTAGTCGTCTACTATTCATATAATGTACAGATCGACACGAGCAAATGTACATATCAATTTAGTATGTAAATATTAATTATTAAGTAATATTATTTATTGTCCTATAGAATACGTTGCAAGGCGAATAGGTACCTATCCGATGTTGCTCACTCTCATCTAATGCTGCGATTGCGTCCAATTCCTAAGCGTCTAATGTATGGATGAAATTATTATCAATATAATTCTAGAGTTGACTGTACTTTAATGCTCCTTAATTTATTAAACGTGAGTTTGCCTGTTAAATATTGATGTTTTATTATGCTCCCTTACATTGAGTGCGTTTGATGCGACTAATATGATTTCCAGAAATATTTATAAAACCAAATTTAACTTTCTCTCTGGGAAATCTACTCCAAATTAATATGTTGTAGAATAAGTAGATCATTATTTTTTTTTTATCAAAACAGCTCTCTCTCTCCGTCTCCCTCTCCTTATCTCCCTTTCGCGCTTTCTTAAGATTCGTCTCTAATACAGTGCTCACATTTTACGTTATAAGCTACCTAGTGCTTGCTAATAATCACAAAACACATCCAAACCAAAATTAAAATGTATCCCCTGTTAACATTGTGATGTGTTTAAAAATAACACGTTATACATTATTTTTTTATCCCGTACTACAAAAACTTATAAATAGTACACAATCAATAATTATATATCTATACACCTATAATAGATGTTTATACGCCGTACATTCGAAAGTTCTGAAGACTGAGACTAGCCTGTTGTATCCATTACCTAATATTCGAAAATTTTATAGTACTCTATGTTAGTATTTCGATTAACAGTGATCTTACGTTTATATATAAGCGTCAATTTTAAATTTCTACAGGATCATATTTAACGCGAGCCCACAAAGCCCCATAAATGAGTTTGTATTTTATGCAGTTAGCCTACATGTAATGTACCTACCCGAACACAATATTTTTTTATATTAAGTTTCTTTCAATCGCTATTTTTCTTACACTTCTCATTTTTTTAGGATTCCATACCTTAAAAGAGGAAAAAAAACGGAACCCTTATGGGATCAATTTGTCGTCTGTCCGTCTATCCGTCTATCTGCCCTTTCTCTCCGGAACGCGTGGAAGTATCAAACTGAAATTAATATCGAATACTCAGGTCCGCAATTTCTTGAAGCATTTCATAACTTCTAAATCAACGCAATGAAAAGATACGGCCATTCATGCCGCATATTTTAACGCTGGCAAGGAAACCAAAACCTATAGTGCTTAGGTATATTTCCTTTCACGATACTGCCTGCTAACCTAGAATGATGAAATTTGGCAAGAGGCATGCCAAGTAGCATGAGTAAAGGAAAAAATCTGAAAACTTTAAATTCATAGTAACATCACAAAAAACAACTTTTTTTTTCATGTGTAGTGTATTTCTTTGTAATAATGACTACGGAACCTTATACCGAACTTAACCCATGTTCTTGGCCAGTTTTTTTTTAACTATATTTCAACAATTAAACTGAAATGCAAGAGCTAAAATTTAAACTTTCTTAAATTTTGTTGTAAGATACACTAGATGTCTTAACTTGTAAATCGCCTGAATGGCTGCAGCATGAAAATACCCAAAATAAACTAATGCAACGATTTCAATATCTGCCAGCAGTTTGTATCCTTTTTACTGCATATGTGGCAGACCTAAGTCTTTTCACCGACCGATATCAGAATTCGACCTTATTGGAATATGTTATCGCGAATAGTACCTAAGCACATTTAGAAAATCCAAGTGCAGGTCTCATCAGGCTTATTATTTTTTCAATAAATTCTATTATTGACTTATGAAGTAAAATGGAAAACGGAAAATAATATCTTGAGAACTAATAATAATAAAAAAAAAACAAACTACTTATAATGACATCGGTACATGTACGGTATTACAATACTTCAACCCATTTAACAGTTCTAGTAATGCCGCCACTCTCATCTCAGAAAAAATAGGTTAACCCTGTAGGCCAACCCTGAAACTTCCCGCTATTTTCGAGTTCAAAACACTCGCAAATATACGGGATTTGACGCGATTTTTTGAGAAAAAAACGAGTTTGTTTTGATTTCTTTCGACAACGATTTCTCGCAAAAGAATTAACCGATTTTGACCCGGTTTGCGGCAATCGACGTCTTTTTACAGGGTCAAGAGCTGGTTAGAATTTAAAATCGATCGGTTAAGCCGTTTCGTAGTCATTCCAAAAAAACTGTTTTTTTCGATTTCTTTCGACGATTTCTCACAAACGAATCAACCGATTTTGACCCGGTTTGCGGCAATCGACGTGTTTTAAATAGGTTAAGAGCTGATTAGATTTTGTAATTGATCGGTCAAGCTATTTGAAAGTTATTTTGAAAAACACTTTAAAAAGTTTTTCCTTAGTTTTTTAAAAATTTCTCAAAATCTACAGGTCCAAATCGACCCAAACTTTCAGGAAATCTAAGTTTGGTGAAACTCTTTGAAACGCCGTTTAGTGGGCTCGATTCGGTCAAGCCGTTTAAAAGTTATAAGAGGTTTACATACATCCACACATACACACACACACATCCACACAGGCATACAGACATCAACTCAGGGATGATCAGGGAAGCTTCCTAGACCCTCGGAACGTCGAGATCTGATGAGAACTCGATTTTTGCAAAATGGGTGAAACCAATAACTTCCCGAAAATTTTATAAAATTTTCAAATTTCTTAGCGGGAAGTTAAAAAATACATGCATATCATAATTAAAAGTATTTATGATATTTAACAAACATACATATATTTTTTGTTTAAACACACCACATATATAAGGCAATGATATTCAATACGAAACTATTCGCAGTGACTCCTTAAGTAAATAAAAAAGTAGTCTCATACGTAAAATTTTCCGGGCGTTGTCGTGCAGTACAACACATAAAACTTTGCCGCTCTGAAGTTCGTCACGAAAATGTCGCAATGGCGTAAAATAGGAACGTGGCGGAAAACAATTAAGGGTGGAGGAGCGTAATACCTGCATAGTATATCATTCACAACCAATTCAGAGCGGTAGAATTTCGTACGTTGCACTTGTAACTACACATATGATCCAAACGCAGACTCCCGATGTCCATGGATTTTGTTTATATTCAACAGATTGTTTTTATAAATATCAACTGCGACGTTTTACTCATATGGACAAATGGGATGAAATTGCACATAAGGTTAGTTTTATAGTTTGTATCTACAAATTGTTCTTTGAGCTTGTCTTTTCAAGTGAAAAAATCCGTATTATAAGATTTTTAAAAATCCAACCTCAAAGGACGTAAAATTATGGTTAAGATTTTTATAGGACTACAGAACATTAATTTTTTAAGTTTGGATTATGAATATTATGGGTATTTTAAATCTTTATTATGATAAAAAAATCAGTCTTTAAAATCCTACCCCTAAAAAGGAGAGTGGTAGTGTGAAATTTGTATGAAAATTCTGTTGATTTTGTCTACTCATATTATAAGCAATATGAATATAATACAGCCAATTTAAGCCCCAAAAAGTGCCTGAACTTGACAAATTAAAAATTCAGCACAATTCAAACGTTTCGAGTTATAAGACGTGTTATACAATATGGATTCGATCTTGCATCTTTTCGCAAATATTCACAATCTTTTTTAGAACAACTTTCCCAAAGTAACTATAACAAAAATATACACTATAAATAATAAAAATAATATAGACACAACCCTAATAAATACTCGGCCAGCTGCCCCAGCTGCTAGCACGGGCGCAATCGAATAGCGCGGCGGCACGACATTCGTTGGTGCCTAAGGGCAATCTGAGAGAGCGAAATTCAATAAATTATAATAAGTCAAATAACATTTAAATTTGGATGAAAAGCTTTCTTATTAACCATAGAGCAAAAGGTCTATACTCATTTTGCCTTAATTCTCATAATATTTCACACTTGCGATGAAGAATACAGTTTGGTTTTAATTTGGTTTGGTAATCTATTGTGATTGAAAGTATATGTTAATATTCGGTATGCTTGCTATAGATATGAGAACTATAGGTAACTTTGAAAATTATAAGAGATAGTGCAGCTACTAAATATGTTTAAATAATTATAGAAGCTTTAAATTAATCGATTAAATAATAACTTCACGAAAATGTACATTGACTTTTTGGATCATAAATTAATTGATCCAGCTACTTCAATGACTGGTTCTTCGGCAAAATTGTTGTATACGAGGAGGAGATTATGAATATTTGCAAAAAGATGCATGATAAAATCCATACTATATACAATAGTATCAACCAACTCCCTTTTTTCATACTAAAATAATTCGGACTGTTTATCTGGCTTTGCTCAGCTAAAATTCACAAATTCGATTCAAGAATAAATTCACTGCATTGACAAGCGATGTGAACAGCACTCATTTGAAGCTCCAACATCAGTTTAGTTTTTAGATATGTTTCAATAATAAACGTTCCATATAGTTTTATGCATCTTAGATAGGCGCTTTAGCAAAAGAAAAACTAAAAATTCATTATTAGGCTAATGTAATAAATAATGTCTGGAAATGTCACACATTACAAGATGATGTCATACACGTATGCCATTGGATTTAACGAAATCCAATATTAGTGATGTTTAATTTTTTCTCCCATTTGTAATTGTCACTTTTTTACAACAAAGAAAAATAACTATGGCTGCATTGATTTTATGTATTTAAATTAGCGACGCGAAACATCGCATCTTGATGACACTGGCAATACACGTGCTATGACAGCAGTGATGTATGGTTGCTTCAACATCAGTTCAATATAACTCGGACAACATACGTCCGATTGGCCTACGAAATATGATTAAAAATTAGTACAAAAATAACCCATCATTGGTGTAAAACATATGTGAGCAACCACTGGCCCGCAGGCCACATCCGGTCCGCTGTAAAATTTGATCCGGCTCGCAAGACATTTTGAAAAATTTTATGTCTGATATCTATCGCTAATAATTATGAACACTAGTTTAAAACACTACTTTAAAATGCAATACTTTTTAAATACGGCCCGCGAATAAATTTGCACACTAAAGTTTGGCCCACAACACATCAAAGGTTGCCCATATCTAGTGTAAAATTTTCGAAGATCGGTTAAGGCGTTCGAGAGATACCGAAGATTGAAAATTTCATAAAGATCGTCTAGCATAACTCTGAGACTTTACGTCCGATCGGGTTATGACCTATGGCAAGAATTTACATATATTTGATTCACGTTGAACGCTGCAAACGCAGAGATCATCGTTTCAATCATTCCGGAGCTGTTGCTATGCAAAGGAAAATAGGTTTTTTCAATATAACTCGGAAACCGTACGTCCGTTTGCCTACGAAAAATGCTTAAAAATTAGTACAAAAAATAACCCATCATTTGTAATTTGATACATGGATCCGGACCATGGCATGAACGGGCAATGCGATGTATCAAATATTTGTATTGTGTTTCTAATTATAACATAGAGTAGAATAAGATTTAAGTAAATACCAGTAACATTTCATCGCCATGTATTGTGCTTTAAAAGTATTCATAACCTTATATATAGTATTTGACATAAATAGATAAAGTTAATCTCGATAGATATTGCAATATAATTGAAAGGCCTATTACATTTTCTTTAATGATAATGTATTATGTCTTAACAATATGTTTATTATAATAACACATAAGATACTATGTTTTGATTATTATTAACAATATATAAAACATTACATAGTAGCATTATACTCGTGTGCTAACATCTATAGCTCGAGCATGTAATACATATCAATATATTTAGTGGCATTAGAAAAAATCAATACCTTCATGAAAATCAGTACTAGACTATCATATGTAATAAAGCTTAAGAATTACGAATTTATTAGTAATTCATTTTTATCAAAATAAGATTCTACTTTGTGATTTATTATGAAATGAATATAATGATTTAATCATACATTATTCACAATAAAGTTTTACTTACTTTTTAATAAAAAAAGTGATAGTTTAAAAGTGCAATGCATAAAATTATGAGGAGATAAAATAAATATAGAATTATGAGAATGACAAAACAAATGTTATGAGTGTTATAATATTTCAATTTATGTGATGTAAAAAAAGCATTATCTAAATAAAACTATTTGTAATTTTTTAATTCCACCCTTTCAAATTCACAACATAGTCTTCAAAAAAGAGAAAATACATTTTGAAGAGTAATTCATAATCCTGGAGATAGACTTCAACTCCACAAATCGAGTCAAAATATTAAAATTGCAGTATTTATATTGTTTTCCGATTTTAAGTAGCAAAATCATATTTTAATCATATACTTAAACCACATTTGTTACAAATATACCTCATTAATAAACCAAACACATGCAAATTATATTTTTCCAGTTATTGTTTCCAATTTGTTAGATTTCAATACAACTTTCATTACTTGAGTGATCATATTCATAAAACACATTAAATATTAACAAAACGAGACTATGACAAAATATCGCTGAACAAGGATAATTACTATGTTATATGTACACTACATACTTTATTAAAAAAACACCATTCTTCAATTTAGAATTTGATCTCCTATCAATAGAGAATTCTCATTGTATGATTTTACAAAATTTATATTGTACAATATTATTAAACCGATAACATAAAATTAAACCAATTCAGAAAATAAACGCTCAAACATTGATTTCTAATAGTTTTCACAAAAAATATTGTTCAAAGAAGATTGGCAGAAACTGTGTCGCCTCATCAACAAGTGAAAAAGAATCTAAGTAAGAAATTAATTAAATTAAACATTTTACTGAACAATGAAAATGGTTTATTTTTTATATAATACTTTATTAATTTAATGGCATAACTAGAAAAATGAAAAAATTATATTGTGTTGTATTTCTTACCAATATTAATGATGATTTGATTTTTACAGTAATGAAGACACAGTTTGTTATTTTGTATAAAACGAAAAGTTGCATTTTTTCTTTGCAGCCACACATATGCTAATGATAAAGCATTTTGTTTTTGAAAAGTAAAATATAATATTTTGTTACAGGTTTTTTGATAACTATGTTGGCAACATTAACCGTGAATTATACCAGATAAATATGAAAAGGAAAAAGTAAGATTTGACAGTTATAGTATGGATAATCTGTCAATCTTATAGATTGCGTTTAAGAGTTGAAATCTTTTCTTTAGTGCAACCCACAATACAACAGATATCATATTCATAAAAACGAGCATTAAAATAGTTGATGTCAAAAAAATGGTTTCCCGGCTGTGATTTGATGGTTGCTTGCTGTATTAGTTATTTTTGGCTTTGGGATAACTTTTTCTAGTATTCTGCTTTCAGTTTTTAGTTACATTGAATAATTATGAAAAGGGACAAGTTCTATATTATTTCAATTCGTCAAACATAGAATTCTGTTCATAGTTTTCATTTTGACATTCTCAAGGATACAACGTGATGAGTAGCGAGCTACATTGCCGCATTATTTACAGTTATAATTACTGCTTAATTACTTTTTTGGCGAAATCCCATTTCACATAAATACACTGTAATTACTTTTTATTTCAGTGCTAGATCTATCATTGTTGAGTATTTATAATCAGATAGGCAAAGTCTAAATGCAACAATGAATCTGCATAGGTTTTTGCCGATCTTCTTTCTTATTTTACACAAAATATTTGCATTTTTAGATTTTTATTGCCACCAACACCCATTGAAGGCAATTTTCTTTAAACATGTTTGTAAAAAAAGGTTTATGTAGAAATCTCTAAGTAAAAAAAAACTAAGACAAACTCCAAAGTAATCCTATTAATCATAATTGTAGTTTTCATTTCTCATTAAAAAAATTAAAATTATGTACATAACGATATTGCAGATTAAACAAACTGGTCATCTGACAGACCAATGTACTATATAAACTAAAAGATTACTCTCTTAGTATATAAAACACATTATAAACAAACATATTATCGTATTAAACATATTATCAGCGAGAAGTCTGGGCAGCAGAGGGGACCTGTGGTAAACCAAACTCATCAACAGGGATCCCATCGCGGATGGTCACACTTTCAGCTCCAGGTTCTTTGCTAGGTGCAGCTGGTAGCTTATCGACATCATCCAGATAGGATGCATCATTGTCAAGAGCTATCTCATCACCTGAAATTATTATTTTATGAATTAGCTTTGATTGAGAATATAATCGGGAATTGTATTTGTATTTTATATATGCCAACATATTATTTATGATTGCTTAAAGCATCACACCACATAAAGAAAAAAGGAAAATTATAATTGAATGTAATAAATTCGGATTTTTTTGCAATCATGTCTTTTTATAGACAAACTAGTCTTTTCACATAGCTCTGCGCACATGGACATAAAATTAATTAATAATTTTTAACATCGTTTAGTATTGCTATTATTGATGCCGATTCCAAGCTTATTTTCAAATTTAGCTCTAATTTCACCATTAGTTCTGATTTATCATAATATCTATTCTGATCCTGCATCCCTTTCTTTTCCAATTGAATTACCTTTCTCAATTCTAATATCTCCATTCTATACCTCGATTCCATTCAGATTTGTTATAAATTATTCCAAAAAAATGCATTAAAGGAAAATAAAAGCATCACATATTCATCTAGTAAATATTCTAAGTTGTTAAATTTCATCCAAATTCATTCAGCCATTTACACGTAATTAAGTTACAAATGTCGAAATATCAACACACATTATCACATTCATAATATTATACTAATATGCAGTTTTGATTGAAAATGCAGTGTAAGATCTTGGTTGTTCATTTTAATTTACCGTGACTTTCGAATTATTAGACAATTAATATTAGTCATTGCATTATTAAGATAGTAATGCAATTTATTTGTGTTATATTAATGATTAATAGACACTCTATCCGTCACTTTCCCAGTACCTCACCCTCCCACATCGTCCTTAACACCATATCTATATGCTCCACCTCTTAATACTCATCTCTTGCTCCTCTAACACTGCTCTTTCTCTAATCATAGCCAACCAATAAGCATGGTCGATAAAATAAAATAAAATTAAAAACTCCTAAATTGTGTAGTTATAAGGAACTACACACATGAAAAATACACAGTACTTTACTACTACTATTAATATGACAAAGAGTTTTATTAGTATACAAAATTCCATCAAAATTGGTTAAATCATGATTAAGGTATAAGCAGATAAATAGATGTCAAAAAAGACAGACAATAGCTTTTATATTGCAAAATGGTTTATTCTATCAATACACCAAACATTATTAAAATTGTTTATACTAAATTTGTGATACTATGAGTACAAATACAAAGGGATATATAGATATACATATAATAACATCACTTACCTAGAGCATCGAGTTCAGCTGCAAGTTCATCATCATCAATTTCAGGCATTCCGTATTGACGGCCAAGAGCCTCCTGTACTTCATCAGCCTGCTCCAACATATCTGCCAACTCATCATTTACATCCTGAAATTTAAAATATATTTCTTAAAAGCTTCTATTGACTTAACCTTCCAGAAGTACTGACACTTAAATGTGTGTTGAAACATATTTATATTAATTAAACATATTTATAATAATTAATTACACAAACTGTTTCGCTATTCGTAAAGGATGTGTAGCATCACTATAACTTTTCAAATTATTAATACACATAAGTCTAAAAATCTGAAGGAGTATGGATGAGGACTCAGAACTGATCGATTATTCATCATATAACTCCCTTTACATGCTAATGATCGACTATTACTTAAAATGCAGAAAGTAGTAACCAGAATAAAAGATTCTATCAAAATACAAACATGAAAATGCATATAAGCAAAATCAGTCACCTTTCACTATATTGTCACTATGCTATACCACGAGCCAAATACAGTCATAACTTTGAATTAGCCATACGGAGATTGAAAAAATCAATAGAATAATTGAACTATATTATTAATTTAGCGATTCTTGTATCTTGCAAACAGCCCTAATGTTTGCAATGAAAAATTAAATTTCATAAAAGTTTACTTTTCAAATTTAAAAAAAAAATAGGTGCATTCCTTATGAAAACTGGAAAACAACATAAAAAATATAATGTTGCTCTAGTTGGCACCCTTCGACAAAGTTTGAGGTAATTAGATTGTTGCTGTTTGTGGTTTTCAATGACAAATGGTACTGTACAATACAAACGCACTGGCACTATTTAAATACTTAAGTGAATTTTTCAATGTATTTATTTTTGAAATTATCATCAGAAATTTTTCCTGTAGGAAGTCATCATATTTCAATGGCAAATCCGTAAGATGTGGAGTAAAGCTTGGTTGACCAGGTATTTTATTTACCATAATAAAGGTAATCGAGCTGAACAAATGAGAGTTCAGATATGTGGTTTATTTATGAGTAATTTGTAGGCATGAGAAAGGTTTTGAAAATAGGAAATAAAGTGAATAGGGTATTCTATGCCATTACGAATAACGAAAAAAACATCTAAATAATGACAATAAACATAAATCATGTTTGTTATGTCAGGTTATTATCAGCCACTGTTCAGGCATACCCTCCTACAACCTTTTCATTTCACTTTTAGGAGTTTGAACCTTTAACGTTTCAAGCTGAACAGTGCCGCTTGACAGCTACTAATGACCATTCTCATCAATGTGGTAAGAATGTCCAAGGTTGAAGATATAACATGTTGTCCGAGTTACAAAGCAACGTTTTGTATTTGACCAAATCAAAAGGTCACCCATTCAATAAAAAATCGAAACCAAACCTGGTACTTTCTAATTCAAAGATAATTGATTATCACTAGACACACTTGACTACTGAGTCAATTGTGTTTAACTGTCCTTAATAATTACACTACAGAAAATCAAGTATAGCAGAAGAGACTTAAAAATAGAATTAATGCAGTAGAGATGTGATTCTACAACATACGCCATGGGATAGACAAGGAAAAAATTAATCACCTCTTTACTCCATTACTTTATCAGTGTAATTAATATTAAGAACTAATGTAACCCACACTAAAATACAGCTTTCTAGTACCAAGTCTCTGAACTAAGCTGCAAACAAACTGATGGGCAGATGGACGGACATGACTAAACTACGAGTGTTTCTTTTTCACTATGGAACCCTAAAAAGGTTCAGATTTATAAATAGAAGTACACATACAAGAGTCATACCAAGTGAAGGGTTGCAATTCATGCATGTCTTACTTTGAAATATGCATGAACTTACATCTGGTTGTATTCCTATTTAAATTATAATATTTTTAACAATAAGTAATAAAATTACAATCTAAAGGAATAAAGACAGCTGGTATACTGCTATTATTCAAATCATTCTGTTATAGTGTTTGAACTATTGTGAAATAAAAAATTAAGTATTTCTAAGCAACTAAAATTATTTACATAAATTTTCACAATTTTATAGGAGGATTATAAAAGCAAAAAATACAGATTGTTTGGAGCTCAGTGTTTACAACTGTTAAACATTCAAAGTAAAAATATGTATAATTTCATATATTATAAAAAAAGATTTCAAAAAAATAATATTTTTTGACAACGAAATTCTAAAAATCTGTTAAAGAAAACCCTACTTGTCACAACTGTTTCAAAATACTCCAAAATATAACATTTTTTGATGGTATAAAAATTCCATAAATACTCGGCTATTGCCCTTTAGAATATATATTGCATTTAAGTATGTTTCTTAAAATAATAAATTTATTAATCTATAACATGAATATCATTAACAAATTACATAAAATTTCTATACAATATAGTCAGACTTTCTGTTACCTACAATAGCGAAAATTTCAGACATGTTTTCAAACAATTATGATTCTACAATACACATTCAAAAAAACTGTGTATTGAAGGATAAGCAGAGCATTTTCACCAGACACGATGGAGTTTAAACGACAGTATAATAGAAATATGGTGGGAGATTACATTAAGGTTTTGATATGAAAAAAAAAACCCATACAAAGATAAAATAACTTAGCTTTGTTTTTAATTCTTTTTGGTATTGCACTACATTATTATTACTTTCGAATAAAAATGACTAAATGGTAATTTCAGATATTTTATATAATATACTTCATATATTTTAGACTAATTTCTATAATTTTTTTAATAGTGGAATACAAAAATTATGTAAAATCTTAAAAAATCCCTTAGTTTCTATAAAACTGAACTTTAGTTGAAAAAACTAATTTTTCCTGAATTCGTTATGTGAAAGAAATGAAAATTTTAGACTCAGTTTGAAAAAAAAAATGTCAACTTGTTATCAATAATTAATATCTCTAATTGAACATTAAAACTTACCTCAATTTGGTCAATATTAATTTTCTTGAATTCCTTTTTCATCTGTGTGACTCCATCTTTCATTGCAGCTACTGTTGCATGTGTATCTTTAAGAGTCTGTGTAGCATAATTTGCTTGCTCCATATTAAATGATTGCGCTCTTAGGTTTTCTAGTTGTTGTTCATACCTGCACAGAAAATTCTTAAATTCAATATAATTAGTTAACCTATTAGTATATTTCCAAAGATAAAAAAATAAAGAAAAATTTTGTTTTATACAGCAGATGGAAAAGTATTTATGCAAGTATTCATTAATAGAGCTCAAGCTGTGGCTCCATTCTAATTTCAATTAACAAATATCAGGAAGGCAACGATCAACAACTCTATAATAATCCGAATACAAAACCTAAATTTTATGTAGTGTCCCAATAACTTATGAACAAAAATGCACATAGCATTGAAAAATGGTGTACTAATTAAAAAAATACATTTTCATTGTATTTGACAATTTGGATACTCGTTTTTGCGTGCCTGCCTGCGTGCATGCGTGCGTGCGTGCGTGCGTGCGTGCGTGCGTGCGTGCGTGCGTGCGTGCGTGCGTGCGTGCGTGCGTGCGTGCGTGCGTGTGCGTGCGTGCGATGCGCGTGCGTGATGGTGCGATGCGTGCGTGCGTGCGTGCGTGCGTGCGTGTGTGCGTGTATATATATATATATATATATATATATATACACGAGCAGTCCCATTATCCTCAGATAATTTTATAGTGAGGGTTGCAGGGAATGATTTCCTACCTAATGACAAAAATTTACATTATCCAATTGTTAACGGTTCACATTTTACATGTAATTGCACATATTTTTTTTTTAAATTGTTATAATTGTAATTTTTTTTTTTAGTCTTTTTTGTTAGCCATAAATGTAAATAGCTTGAGCATATTCACGCGGAGTATAAGAAGAAATATTACGTTAGAAATCTTGTAATCAAGTAGTTACAACGATAAAAACAATGGTAGCCAAATCGCCTTTGCAAAACAAAGTCCATAAAAATAACCAAATCGCCAATATAAAATCTTAACAAACAGTCCAAATCACAAAGCAGAATCAAGTCCACAAAAGAAAACAAAAAATGTTAGCATGAAAAAAAATCTGTTGAGCTCAAGTAAACTGAGTCAAACAAAGGAATCTAACGTACTGTTTGATTTAAATTGCCGGTGCAGATACGCATCGAAGCATCTGTTTCTATCTATTTCCATTCTATTATGGCAAATCTATCCGTCTCTTGGTTTGCAAGAGGAACGTTCCACTTTTAATTACGATATGACTCATATCTACTGTGCTCTGTTCTGTCATAAAATTTTAAGTTACAAGTTCATTTTTTTCGTAGCGGCATAGGTAGCAGTTTAACAAATAATTAAAAAACTTATAACAAACAACTTACACACAAATGTATGTTACGGTACTGTTCAATACAAATTTACATTATTAAAGTATTGACAAAATGAATTTTTAAATAAACATTATTGTGAATACACATGTATTACACATTCTAAAATGGCTATAAAACTGACAGCTTTTCTTGTCCGTGGTAAGATTTCAGTAGTACATTTTTTTTGAGAACATCTTTTTGAAGTCGTCACAAAGTTATAGGAATCGGTTGCATGTATTTGTATTTGTTAAGTTTTTGATAACTAAAACATAAAACCCAAAAAATACATAGTTCAATAAATAGACTCAAAAATGGATTTTTAAATAAAAATAACAAATAAAGTATTCATAGCCACGCTAAAAGGAAAAAAATAATTTACAAAAATAAAGATTAAAAAAAAATATATTTACAATTACATGTAAAATGTGAATCGTTACCAATTATAAAATATTTTTTTTGTATTTAAGTAGGAAATCATCCCCTGTAACCCCCACTTTAAAATTATCAGTGGATAACGGGACTATTTATATTAAATATATATATATGCGAAATATCACTTACTGACTGATTTACCACGAGATCTCCGAAGTTATAAATCCGATTGAATTAAACTTTGACATAGCTATTCTTTTCGGGACATAGACTATCTACCACTAGATACACTAGCCCCTCTTAATCTCTAATGAATACATAATACGGTATCAGAATCGAAAGTGAGACCGAAACAAATTGGAAACGGAGAATCTTAATTTCGTAGAGGTGCAATATTCAAGATGTAGGAATTCATTTTATGTTTATGTGGACGGAGCCGTGGACAAAATATAGTAATATGTATATACTATAAAACTAACATTTTTTTCTGCTTCAACACTCTCATTGCTTTCTGTTTTACAGAATTTTTCGCAGGACCTTCTCTCATTTTAGATAGTTGATCTTTGTATTTTCTCATTTCTGTTTCCAATTTTTGAACCTTTTGCTCAATATTATCTGCTCTACCATCCACCTGAAACACATATTTTATTTATTTCCAACTTGATGAATCATCATAGTAAATAATTTTATATTATTTTACAACTTACACTGCTAATACAATCAGTGATACTTGGACCTGGCGTCTTAGGTTTTCCCCTTCCAAATATTCTATTCATTTTGAATAATGTACAATCGAAATAGGAAAAATAATAATACAACTACTAACAAACTCCAACAATTTCAGAAAATTTGACAACCTTCGACGTATAACTATGACAGATAACAGAATGTTTTTAAATACGCGTCTTGCCATTTAATTTTTCTACATACCATAAGTTATGTTTTGAATAATAAAAAATAACGTAAGGAAAATTTTGTTTTCGCCCTTGATCTGTATTTTTTAAACGCTATGTGCATCCTCAAAATTTTCAGCATTTTCAAAAGTTATAATATATAATAGGGCGTTTCAAAAAAAAAAGAAAAATTTTATTTTTGCTTAGAACCACGCTCAAAAGTTTTATCTCAATGCCAAAATAGGCCTCTGAAAAAATGAGCCCTTAATATTAATATTTAGGTTGTCTGCATCGGTCGTTTCGATTTCCCATAAGAATAAAACTGAAATTTTTTTTTTCTTTTGATTTTTATAAGTATTGAACGATAAATTGCATTGCAATACTCTCTATGTATTTTGTAGAAAATTTAACGCTCTATAAAAAAGGTCTGGTATCATTTTTCAATAAATCAATTCAGTCGAAAGTTATTCAAGTCAAAATTTAATTTACCCTCAATTTAGCTGTTTTCTTTATAATACTCTTAAATTTATAAGTTTACAAATTTTTAAACAAACTGATAGCTTATTTCTAAGTTCTCGTAATTAAAAAAATTAAACTATTATCTTTTGCCCTCAAAGATTGCTGCAGTTATATTGAAAAAATATTTTTAAATTATTTGCGCTCGAAAATAGCTGAAATTTTTACATGGTCTGAAAAGTTATCAGTTTGCTGAGTTTTTATTACTTATTACCAATTAAAAATATATAAGTTGTAATGAATTCGAAATTTTTTCATCCAAAAATAAATTTTATACATTTACATTAAATTGATCTTGCTGAAGAATTGCCTTATTGTAATTAGAATATCTCAGCTGATGCTCACAAACTACTTGCACTAAGTATTGCAGTTGTTCCTTATTTTTTGTGAGACTGTTGTTGTATTCCTCAATCAAAGCAACCCTTTGTTTAGCTACATCATTTTTCACTTTGTTATTCAATTGAAAATTAGACAAAAAAAAAGATCGCAATGGAACGATTGGTGCTATTTTTCAAAAATAAAAATTTTCAAATTTACAGCTAACTGTCATTGATAATTCATTTTAAGTACCTCGTCCATCTTTACTATATAGCAGAAAATGATGGTTAACAGTCTTTAGAAATCTTATTTATATTTTGTAAAATGTTTTGGTCATATTTTTCAAAAAACAAATTTTGCTCAATCATTCAGAAAAACGGCTAAATTGAGGATAAATTAAAATTTCACCTTGAATAACTTTCGACTGAATTGATTTATTGAAAAATGACATCAGACCTTTTTTGTAGAGCGTTAAATTTTCTACAAAATACATAAAGGGTATTGCAATGCAATTTATCGTTCATTCGTTATAAAAATCATAAGAAAAAACATTTTTTTTCCTGAGTTATTCTTATAGAAAATCGAAAAATGTGATGTGAACAACTTAAATATTAATATTCAGGGTTCATATTTACAGAGGCCTATTTTCGCATTGACCCAAAACTTTTGAGCGTGGTTTCGAGCAAAAATAAAATTTTTCCTTTTTTTGAAACGCCCTAAATTTATATAATTAGATATAAAACATATAAAATTTGCTTGAATTAAAGCTTCATTTTTTTAAAAATAAAGATGTTTCGTTTTCTTTTCGTTATTTAAAACATATACATTTTAAAACACAAAATCACTTTTTTCCCACCAAAATATTTATGCCCATTCGAGTTTCTATCTTTATTGATTTAAATTTTTGTAGGTGTGACATTATTAGAATTATTATTAGAAACATTAGGCTTAAGAAAAAATGCAAATCAATTAATACGTATTTTTAAAGTTTCACTATTTGTACACAATTAAAGAGTTATCTATGAAGAAAACAGTTACACTGGAATATATTAGTTTTATTTATTTACGTGAATTGACATCTACTGTTTCGCTTAATAACTAACGATCGTTATTTAACATTGGATCCATTATTTTATTTTATTGTTACAAAACTATAAATTATTAAGTAGTTATACATAACAGTGTTTTGTTTTTCGAATTATAGTAAAAACGCAAGTTATTTTCGTAAATAATGTATAATAAAAATTAAGAAATTTTTATACTACAATATAAAGTATATTCGTCACAATTTTTTTGTAACAACCATGAATTTACGTACTGTTTATTGTTAGATTATAGTGTGGTTTTCACGCCAAAATCAAATACATACACACAGAATAACTAGGTCAATACTAATGAAAAACTGACTAATTTTGAGTGAAACTCGTACACTGAGGGTACCGTACTACCATAGTATATATATACTGTACATTTACAATTAAATGCGGATTTTTTTTCATTGCGTTCAATGTCCTTTAATACAAGCCCAACTCACATTTTTTTAATGTATAGCATTCTCAAGGGGCAAATGAGTATTCGAACAACCGAAAAATAGGTGATTACCGCTATGAATGGACACTCGCAACCCCATAGGACTCATCAGTGCGTTACCAGCCTATTAGATAGAAATAGGACAACTAGAGAAGGGAGGAGTAGGTCACTGAACTTTCACTCACTGGACGAAACACAACAGTAGAGGCTCATACTTCACATCTGTATTCTGTGAGAGTGTTGTATTTCATCGATCGAGCTGGCCCAGTTTCTTGTTACGGCCAAGTTGACTGGGGCATAGCTCTATCACATGTAAAATAAGAAATAATGTAAACTTGAGCGGTTTATATTATTTATTTTCTTACTCAATTTTTCTTACCACTTAACCACACTAATATTTAGGCTTATATCTCCGTACTACTATTGCCATAGTAATGCATATTTATACGCAAGAGAGAATATACGTTTCTTGCATAGGAAACTCCTTAATTTTTTACTTTTTTTTCTTTATCTCGTATGGTATTCGCTATAATGATACATACTCCAAAAGGTTTTTAACCAGCCCATTATTACAATTTAAAAAATAAAACCCTTCAAAATGCAATACAGGAAGATAAACAAACGAATAAACTGACTAATAAGCAGGCATGAACTTAGTGGTAAAGTTTTATTAGCATTTTTGGGTACGAAACATTAAAAATATAGGTGAACGCCAAGATCAATAAATTTCATGTACGGTGATTCAAATTTTATTTGAAATTTATTAAGACGAAAATATTCAGAATCAGAATATTTGAAAAAAAAAAATGTTCTGAAGATATTTGATTACTCTATCAATTTACTAATACAAAACTAGTAAGTTGAAATGATAGTGAATGAGTCGTAACTCTCGTAATTGACTTCGCAAGTTATGACAGTCCATTTTACGTAATCTACGACTCATAAAATCCGCAAACAACAGCTTTGATTAAAAATGCTTACCAACTTTCACAGCAAGATGTACGTTCAAAGTTTTCTGTTCAAGATCTTTATTGTGAATGCTTTGGATATAAGCTTCTCGCATTAAAGGATGTCAAATAAAATAAAAGAGATAAAATGTAAATAGCTGCTCGTATGCAGATCAAATATGAACTTGCAAAAATGAATGAAAATATATATGTAGATTAATAATCAATTTATTTTAATTCCATGTATACTGGGTTTTATTGATGGCCATTGAAAAGTAATTTCTGGCAACAAATCGCAGTATTATCGCTAAATTTCTAACCGCAGTGGAGTGCTTCTATCATCAGTTCAGCAGCATAAAATGATAACTACCTTATGCAAAAAATGAAATATTAAGAAAAAAAACTGAAACACACTATTAATGCCTGTAATATTTGAGAGTTTCCCTGGGATCAGATTCTGACTTAGTGACTATAGTTTCAACCTGGAACTAGATTATTTCAAACAAAAAAAATCGATGTCAGTTCTCAATTGTCGAAAAAATAGCTAAACATTTAAAAAAAAAAAAATACATAGAGACAAATATAAAACCTCTTCCTCTTTTTGAATTCGGTTAAAAAATCAACGAATTTGATCTTTAGTGCAAGAGAGTTTTGAATGTATTTGATACAATACTTCTGAAATTTGATTTTAACAATTAGTAACGCTTTCTTTTTAAACAGTTATTTAAATAATTATTAAATGAATTATTTTTAATACGCTTTCATTAGCTTCACCTGTATATATATATATATGTTTGTAACCGACTCCTTTGAACTCGATTTTGATCCACTTTGAACGGTCAAATTTCATTTAAACTTTGTAGATTTATCAAGGACCGGTGGGAATACAATAATTTCTTATTTTGAAAAATGAATTGTAAAAAAAAATTTAATATCTGAAATTTGGTAAAACTTCAAATTGAAAATGAAAAAAAAAATATATATATATTTAGTTACTTCAAACATAATAAAATTTAGCAATTTTGAAAAACTTTTTAAAAATTAACTAAAAATAATAGTAATATTGAAAAAAAATATAAATTTTGATATTACATAAAAAATAGTTAAATTTGAAAATGTAAAGAAAAAATTTGAGTGTTTGAAATTTCATAAGATTTGAAAGTAAAAAAATCTTAAAAACCTTGTGTTTGTCACAGCTATAAGTTGGACAGCGCAACGTTGTTTTATGTCTAGAGCTAAATTTCCAATCAATTTTGAATTGACTCAAACAAATATAATGCGACATAAACGTGCCGAGGGATAAATGGCAAAGAGGGTGTTTCAAAATGACATGTCTCTGCGTATACCTCAGGTTGTCAATGCAAGGTTGTAGTATAGATTATGCACTTATTTACCTGGGCTCTCAGTTGTTTGCTGCCGGACAAGTTTATGTAGCTTAATTCTATGTGAATAGAATTCAAATAAAAGAACTTAACTGTTCAAAGCTAACAGGGAAAGTTCCATGTACAGTACAACGTACGAAACTTTGCCGCTCTAAATTGACTGCAAATAATGTAATGCACCCGACCCTTCTTTCTCCTCCGCTGCTTTCCTATTTTACGCCATTGCAACGCTTTCGTAACGAACTTCATAGCGGCAAAGTTTCGTGCGTTGTACTGTAATAGTCATGCGTTAGATCAAATGGAATAGTTATTTAGATATAAATGATATCAACGTAAATTTATTGCTATATGTAAGATATTTTAAAATCAAGGCTCTTGGTTATAAATACTATTGAGATCGTTTTGAAACTCAAAATTTAGGAAACAAAATATGGTTTAAAAAACTCAAAAACACGCTTTAATGATAAATCGAATTATAAAGTGAAAATAATTTCTAATGTAGAAAAAAATAATGACTGAAAAATATTAGTATTATTGTGAAAAAAGCATGGGGTGCTTTGTACTATATCTTTCGCACCATTTTAGACTAATCGTATCGATCGAATATTTTCGAGTATTGATTTATCGAGCAACTCACGCTTTTTTCACAATAATATTAATATTTTTCGCCCATTATTTTATTCCTATGTTAAGAGTTATTTTTACTTTATAGCGTGATTGGTCATTAAAGCATGTTTTTCAGTTTTTTGTAAAGTATATTTTATTACAGTTATTCTTGAATTATTGCAATATAATCTTTTTATTTTATTTTGCTTGTTGAATAAAAAACTTGTTTTACCATATGGTTTATATGCGTATTTAACGATTGTGCACACATCTACATCATATCGGGTTATGTTGTTACATATGTAAGTCTGTGCAATAAGTGAAGGAAAGAGAGTGACATTTAACAAAATTAAAAACAAGTGCTAATTAAATAAAATAATACCGAGGAGTTATCTGTCTCTCATATGTCCTCCCTTTGTAATGCTATTACCTATTAACATAATAAACAAACATTAAGCGTTAATTGCTAACTTAAAAGTGAAATTTGAAAGATACTGTATAGACAACCTATCGGGTGCGCTCTGGAGCAGGATTTTGACCGTTGATGGAGTTAGAGTTGGAGAGATGGAGGATAAGTTTGCAAATTGCGTTTTTCTTTTGCCACAACCAGTGTTAAATACGTTTAGTATAGTGACATTGTAGTTTTTTTTTAAGGGATCAAGTAATTTCTAATATTACAATTATAGGTATTCATTTATAAGTCTATACAGATGTGATAGCACATTTGTTTTATTTAACATTTGTTTGTCAATTATGTAGAGAAGTAGATTAGAATGTAAAGTAGGATATGGACTACTTGTTATATAAAAATACATACTAAAAACTTTATTTTTGCATTCTTAAAAAATATTATTTAAAAGCGCGAGGATTCTTAATACGAGGTAAAATAAATAGTAATGAAATAAATATTAAATTATGTCTAACGAGACAGGCGGGAAACGTGAAAAACATTTCAATAACTGGATCAAAATTAATACAAAATATGAAATATTTTAAACAATGTTTGTTCATATTATTGTTGATTGCTTCAATTTTCACTTTACTTCCGATTTTTATTTCTATTAAGTTTAGTCGAGTGATTTTATTTTTTCAAAATGCTAAGATAAAATCAATGCTTTGCCAATACGCATACTCTTTGACTATACTTACATGACACTTCACTTAAAATATGACGTTATTATATCTGCGTTCTGTGATGACAAGTTGTCAACGGTCGTGTAGTACAACAAAAGTTTTTAGGTTGTTTTGTGTAATTTATTTTGCTTGTTACTTTGAATTAGATAAAAAGAACCCACATTGTTGAGATAAAAAAAGTTTGACGTATTTTCAATTAATTATAAAAATAATTATATTTTAATGGTATGTTATATAATAACATTTCTCACATATTGTTCGTTAAATAATATTTTTATAATGAAACATATGTTTATTGACTCTCATTTTTTGACTCATAAATTTTGTTCAAGCATTGCAGCTGTTGTGAATCAGAAATGAAGTGGAATGTGTCTGAAGTAATTTCTTCTGAGTTATGGAATGATATAACATATGCTGTATTGATATTGAATAGACCTATAACTCAAAATTATGCATTTTTCATAAATTTATGGAATAAAGGTATAAAACAAAAACACTATCAGAACACATTTATCAAATCAATTTCTTTTTTGTGACAACAAAAAAAAAATGTTTGAAAAGTGTGTTTTGACAAGTTCTGTAAATGGTAATCTTTCGCTAATTTATATATCTTTTTTTATTAGCTACAGTAACTATGACTGTAGATGGAGGGACAAAACAATGGGATATCTTTTTAAAAAAACTAGAAGAGAATGTTCAAAAAACTGTGCAATTGCCGCATCTAATTACAGGAGACTTTGATTCAGTAACACAAGACCTATTAGAAAAATACAAAAGAAAAGGTTGTAAGGTGAAATTATATTTACTGTTTGAGCGTGATATTAAACATTATTATCATATTACTTGATATTTCTGTATACACATTCTCTTTTTTAATATGATGGCATTTTGATATGATATACAAAATAAAATATGTTAAGTAGAATTTCAGTCAAGTGTGTACATTGTTATATTACAGCAAGGTTTACTATTGTTATCAACAAACGTTGTGAAACTTTGATTCTAAGTTGTAATTATTCTGTTGGAAGTTCATATTAGTAATACATTTAATCTATTATCAGTTTTATTAGTACCAGCTGATATTGTGGTTTCCCTCATTTGGCATAAGGTGTTATTATATCTTAACATTTATCATGCATATTATTTCAGACTAACATACATATTTATTAATTAAGAATAAAAAAAGATAGTATTAAACAAAATAATTACTAGCTTAATAAATGTAAATAATGAAATGGTAGGTTCTTGTCTTATAGTAATGACTAAGAAATTTGTAAATCTTAAAAATTGTGTTTCAAATAAAATACAAAATAACAAATTCAACTGTCATTCAATGAGCTATTTGTAATACCTACTTTATTCCCTTAAATTATCACACTATTGTTAAATATCTTGGCTTATTTCTATTATGGAGAAAAATAAAACCCTGTTTTATAATAAAAGATGCGACTTACGAGGGGCGGCTGATAAGTCTGCGCCTAAGGCATTAAATGAAAGAAAAGTACGAGTATTTTATTTTTATTTTTCAATATAGTCTCCCTCAAGCGAAATACATTTTTCACATCTGGTGTATAACGCCTTCAAACCACCCAAAAATATTCCTTTTCTTCGCAGTCAAAATGGCTTTCTACAGCCATCTTCATTTGATTGTCATCAACAAATCTATGACCACGTAACTCCTTTTTTAACTTGGAAAAAAGGAAATAGTCTCTGGGAGCTAGATCTGGGCTGTAGGGTGGGTGGTCAATTTCCGAGAAGCCCGTGTCCTTCAGGGCCTGCCTCGAAACCCGCGCCGTCTGGACAGATGCATTGTCTTGTAAAACAGCACTCCGCGCGATAACTTCCCACGTCGCTTCTGTACGACTGCCTCTCGTGCCTGAGCCAATAAATTCGCGTAATATTGGCCATTCATAGTAGTCCCCTTTGGCAAGTAATCAATTAGTAAAACACCTTCACTATCCCAAAAAATTGTCACCATAAGCTTCGATGCCGACTTTTGAACCTTGAATTTCTTCGGCGGCCTTTCTCCTTTTTTCGTCCATTGCATGGACTCCTGTTTAGATTCCGGATCGTATTGACGAACCCAGGTTTCATCCACGGTTACAATTCGGTCGCAAATTTCGTCTATATTATCCCCGGCTAACTCCAAAAAATCCTTACTTGTCTGAAGTCGCCGCTGCTTGTCAAACGGCGTTAGCATTTTTGGTACCCAATGCGCACTGATTTTTCTCATATTCATATGCTCGTGTATAATTTCTCCAACTCGTTCTTTACTAATCTGCAACTCTTCAGCTATCTGCCATAATTTTATTCTTCGGTCAGCCAGTACTAATTTTTCGATTTTTTGAACATTTTCCTCCGTCACTACCGTCACAGGACGCCCTGGGCGAAGATCATCTTCACAGCTCTCTCGTCCTTGTTGAAATAAGCGAGCCTATTTTTTGACCATCGTATACGAAGGCGCAGATTCGTGAAGAACTGATATCATGTCTTCAAAAATTTCTTTGGGCGTTTTTCCTTTCTTTACGAAATACTTTATTACGGCGCGATGTTCAATATTACTGAGATTTGACGATTCGGCTGACATGATGACGTTTGTGCTTCGACAGATAATTTGTTAATGACTTTAATAACGAAAGGAAGCTATATTTATACTAACAAGAAGTGTCGCAATTAGTGGTAATAGTTTTGAAATAATGAGTCATTGCTAAGTACCTTGGGCCGCGGACTTATCAGCCGCCCCTCGTATATGCATAAATATACTATAATATTTACAAATATTGCACTGGTTTAAAACATCTATTTCTATTTATACAAAATAGAATGTACAATTAATACAAGGACTTAATAAATTTTTAATGAAACCAAGGGCAAATCTAGGGAGTTCATGGAGATCATGACCCCCCTGGGCTGAGTCACCTTATGTGTGGGCCCTCCCGATTTGAAGGCTGGATCTCCCCTGAATGAAACTACTATAGCCTAACAACTATAAACTGATGGTTTCCATGTCTGCTAGGCAGTATGCGATCGGGGGGATTATGTGGCTTGTTCCACAAGATGGATTTTCTCATACATCTTTTCGCAAATATTCAGTCTTCTCTCCTTGTAAAAAAAAATTGGCAAAGAAATCATAGTCATAGAAGGAGCTGTTTTTGATAAAAATAGCTTAAAACATATAGGTGGAAATGTACTGACAATCTTAGAACAGATGATGTGTAGGTACTGCGCCAGTGCGCGCCGCGCGGCCGGCGACCCGATTGCGCCCGTGCTTGCATTTTGGCCGAGCATTTATTAGGGTTGTGTCTATATTACTTTACATTACAGTTGAACCTCGATAAGTTAAAGTCCAAGGGAAACAGAAAATATTTTAAGTTATAGAGGTTTTAAGTTATCAAGGGTCTATATTAGGGATAGGTTAATATAGAGGTAGGTATGTACATATGTATGTATGTACCTTTGTTCCACCCTTTATCAGCATATGTGAGTGTTGTTAGTTTTCTTTTTGAACTCATTATAAGCCAGTTTTATCACACAGTAAGTAAAGGGATGTTTCCAGGACAATGATCAAAAACTTGTGATCCAAGGCTTACTTATATCTTAAGGCTAACCCCTGCAAAGCTTTAAAGAATTTCGAAGAAGCAAACAATAGGTGACATATGTATTGTTTACATTAACAATTTGACTAGTGAACATGTGCAAGCAATAAATACTGAAACCTTTTGTTTTGCACACTCTTTCAAAATGACTCATTGACAAACAATTTTATGTTATAGAGGTTGTGGAAACATTTCTTTGAGTTACTGAGGGCCAATACAGAGATTACTTATTTAAGTTATAGAGGTTGCGTATTTTAAGTTATAGAGGTTTTGGGCTCTGATGGGAAGGGAACATATTATTTTTTGAAGTTATAGAAGTTTTTAAGTTACCGAGGTTTGAGTTATCGAGGTTCAATTGTATTTATATCTTATATATTATAATAATATTAGTATTTTATAGGTTATATTTTATATATTTATAACAATAAAAATATATAATGATATATTTTTATCATACTTATTTTTGCAAAGTTGTTTTGAAAAAGAAGATTATGAATACATATTTTGAAAAAGATGCATGATAAAATCCATTCTTTGTATGATGTTATATTGGATTGCAATATCTTTGGATGAATTCTCATACAAGTTAGGGCATCATTATCAAATAAATATTTTAAAAACAAATAAGATTATTTTTTTTTCTGACCAAAATATTATAATTTTATTTATTTTTATATTCTATTGGGTAGTATATATCGAAATATATTTAAATTCATTTTGTACTACTCAGTAAAAGTAAGATACAGAATGTAATCAACAGTAAAAAATATACAAAAAGAAAATACAACAAATATTAATAAGTACTTTTTATTGTTAAACAAAAATCATATGTCAAAGAAATTAAGAACAATAATTTTAAATTATAATTGCTATTATGCAGAATCATCTGAATTGGTATCCAATGAATCCAATTTTTATGAAATTTCATTTGATAGATTTATAGGTAAATGTTGATATAGTTCATCATATTTTCATCAATCAATTAAATAATCTTTTTCGCTGTAGTATGTTTAAATTTTTTATGCATGTTCTACACATTTTCTTCACTGTTCAACAGAATATTGCCTGAAATATATCTTTAGAATGTGTATTTTCTGTGTTGAAACCATGTTTAAATCTAAATTTGCCAATTTATTTTTAGTATTGTCCCAAACCGTTTCGGTCAGAATGGTATGGTGGTCATTATAACACTTTGTGACTTTGGTTTTTTAACAGGTCATCAATAAAAAAGTTTGTTTTTTATATTAGTGCTTTAGATCAGGCTATATAATTCATATTTCAACATCAGTTTGTTACAATCTATGTTATGTTTTTGTAGCTACTCAAACATCACTTTTTGTACTCAGGGGATTTGTGGCTTTTTATTTACTTCTACGATGTGATATGCTATGTTATCTAGAACTATGTCACATCTGGATGGCAAATTTGGGATAAATTTCTTTTTTATCCACTTCTAGAAATTTTCCTAACTCATTGAGTTGTGGTGATCACCCAACTCAATATTTAACTTGTATATAAGATGAATACCATTGACAAATTGGTCACATTATTAAACGCGCACCTGCTCCAATTTCTTTTAAATGACCTCTATCTTTTGGAGTTATTGACTGTGAACATTTGGAGACAGTATCTGACAAGTTCACACATGTTTCATCCACACATTATAGATCTGTTTTTTGCTCTATATCTATTTAGTTTTAAGTATGCTGTTACTTGTATACCATGTCCCAGTTTTTAATGAACATTGTTCTTTTTGACTGTAATGTAGATGGCAAATAGATAAAAGATATTGCCATAAATATATACAGCCACAGTCTATTGCACCAAATTTTTTATTCAACAAATTTAAAACGTTTTTCTGGGTCGGCAGTTTTTTTTTCATGGGAATAGTATTAGTTGACTTTGTGCTTGATTATGCCTGTAATATAAATGATCAAAAAAATCCAATTCTATTCACTAGTAAAATTAACCATATTTAAATATTGTTTTATAAGTATATATGAATAAATTAAATATGCAAATCCACCAATTTCTCCCAGACCCAATTACATCTATAATGTTATGGGAATATTGACTTTGTGAAAGAATTCTTTCAACTGTTCTTAGTAATACACTGGTTGCTTCCAAAATATGTTTATTTCTATTTGTATTTATACCTAAAAACAAATTAAAACATAAATAATTTTTATAATTTGCAAATAATAAATTATACACATTAAATAATATAACAAAGAAATTACCTTTATCCTTCTCTTCAGATGATTTTAAACTATTAATATGTTTTACTACAAGCAATAACATGTTTGCATGAGATAACTCTGTGTGTAACAGACCGATAATTCGAAATGTGCAAATTCTCTATTAAACATCTCCAATACTGTGCGATTGGCCAAAAATAATTCCCCCTTTCGTCACAGTAACATAGGAGCCACCAGCTTAGAGTTATTGGACTATACATAGACATGCAGACGTAGGGACTGTGTTGAAAAATAATGTATAGGACAATAAAAATATTAAAAGTCATAATTTATTATAAATTTCGATCTATGTTTAAATTTGTTGTGTTATATAATAAACCTTTGGATTAAAAAAAAAGAATATATATCAGTTTTATTATTGAGTGAAAAAATTGCATGTCTGGTAGAAAGATCAACGATCCAGTGGTAAGGAAAGGAAAACAATACAAAATTAAAAATACAATAAAAAAAATAGTAATTCTGCATCCTTCCTAGATTTTCATATTCCTGCAAAATAACACTTATTTTATTTTTTATAACATCATCTCTAAATCTCCTTTTCTCCCAATAACATAAATGCTTTGCTCAATTGTGTTAGCACTCAGTTTTTGTAAGCTTCAAAATTATTGTTTAAAGAAAGTTATATTCCGTTAAAGTTGAATTTGGTTTAGCCAAAAATAAATAGTTGAAAAAATCATTTCTGTTTGTATATATATTTTTTATATACCTTGTATCCTATTTATCAAAATCGTGTTACTTTACATTTTTGCCAATTTTGAAAATCTATTAACAATGAATTCTTACATGTATATCATCATTCTAACATTTATTAATTGATCGAACTTAGTTTAACACTGTTTCTCACTGTTTTTTTCGTTTTTGTCGGAAGGATAGTTTTTTTGGAAAAATACTAAAAAATTTAGTGTTGCAAATAGCAACAATTTTTTATTGCACTGCATGTACGTTTTTGAATTTGAATAGTGCTGGACCACAATACCAAAATTGCATAAAATGCTTGAGATCATATAACAATAATCTGTCCATAGTTGATGGTATAGGATTTCGAGAATAATCTTGCCATTCTATGAATACATCTTTGCTTACGTGCAACGTGACATCTTACTCTAATATTTATTTCAAAATTCAATTGTCTATTAAAAAGTAGATTATTACTGGAACTTATAGGTCTTTATTCCCTCAATGTAAGTGAAAAACTTCACAAAGCATTCAGAATTGATAGGAGGCTTTGGGGTTAAAAAATTATTAATTTTGTTATTCTTTTTATATGTTCTCTAATATTGTTAATTGTTTATAGACAATCTTCACACAAGACCAGAATCATACAGATTTTACAAAGGCTTTAATGGAATTAAGTAGATACTGCATAGAAGAAAATATTGAGGTAAGATTCATTTTTATTTTGTTAGAATTGCCAAATAAAATTACCAATCAATTACTCTTTTCTAGTTAAAATACATAGTTGCAGTTGGACAAAGTTCTGGAAGAATCGACCAAATACTGGGAAATATACACACATTGTTCCTCAGTAAAAGTGTAAACTTAATAAATGATAAAACCAATTTATATTTAATGTCAGATGACTCTCTTTCATGGCTGTTGTGGCCAGGCCAACATACAATTGTCATTCCAGAAGAAATACGTACACATCCAAATTGTTGGTGTTCATTAATACCAATTGGTGCAAAGTGTGAAAAAATTACAACAAGTGGGCTGAAGTGGAATTTAGGTAATGGAAAATCTTAATATATAAAAAATTATATTCCTTTGTATAAAATTAAACTTCGTAAAAAATTATGCATGCCTAAGCTTGTGATCTGATTACATTGAAACTTTGATGACGTGTTCTACGCATGTCCGAAATTCCTGAAAAAAAAAATTTGCATGTGCCCCTAACATCTGTGTATTTGTACTAATGAACCAAACTACTGTAGTGACCAGTGGCGGCTGATGGGTTATCGGACTGGTGGTGCACTTTACTTGCTCACCAAATATTAAAATTAGAAAATGCAACAAAACAACAATTGACATAAAATATGTTTATTTTTTATACATTAAATCAATGCGACGACATTTTTCTGAAGCGAAATGTTCAATCATCTTTTTATTAAAATCGGGTATTGATTGTATAAATTTTTTTTCAATACTGAGCACAGAAAGTGCATTTAGCCGATCCTAAGACGTGGTGTTTCGGAGAAAAGTTTTGATTCTTTTGGATATTGCTTCTATACACAGAATCTAGCTGATGACGAATGTCGACCGTGCCTAACACAGACAAACTCATTACATTTTGTAGGTGTACTTGCGAAGAATCATGTTTTTTTTTTATTTTTTCACTCAAATGCGTCAAATCCTTGATTCCAGTTTCTGTCCAAATCGATTCTCCGCCAAAAATAATGCAAGGAAAACAAAAGAATGCATTAAGACGCTTACATCCACACAACCATTTCTTTCTATTATACATTTCACTTTTAAAACTTCGCGTAAATGTTTTATTTTTTGATTTGCACTCTTGTTTTAAATTTAAAAAGGGCCGTGGCGGTCCGGCCAATTTTATATTCACTTTATTTTGAAAAGTCCTGTTATTTTCTTTAATATAATCAATGTTTACGCTCATTTTCACTAACACCACACACAGTATAGAATAAAAGTTCTATTATAGCATCGAAACAAAAACTAAAAACAATTACGATAATATAAACAAACAATAATTAACGCGTCACACATACAGTGAAACTATACTGATAACGAGTCGAGACGTCAACGATGGCCGCCGTCGCCTCGGGCCCACGCCGGCCGGCCAATTCGTCAAAATCGGGTGCTCTCGGCTATCTTCGGTTCGCACGTGCGGCGCTCGAGAACCGACTCCTTACTCGGTACATTTCTATGAACTATCTTTTGTTTCACGGTCAGACGCATTAACTCGTATCTCTTACAAGTTGTATTAGCAGCCCTCGTGCGCTCGCCGAATCGCACGAGAATTTGTATTTACAGGAAAATAAGTCTTAATAGTTTAGTAAAGCGCTCAAATTGTTTCACCATAATTGGAAATTTAATTTTTTATACGTATCTGTATGCTTAAAGATAAATATTAAAATGGTAATTTTAAAATAAAGATGAAGTAATATTTTGTAATTTTTAAATCTTTTGAATTGGTGGTTCAGTGCACGAGCGCACTTAAGGTACAGCCGCCACTGGTAGTGACTCTAAAGATTCTTTCACTAGTAGACAGCTACACTATTTCTTAGTAAAGCTTCAACCTCTGGCTTCATTAATGTAATTATATATTGCTAAGTCAATTATTAAAATTCTGTAACGCATAGAAAGCTACACTGTCCCTGAGTATTATAACTGTTGTATTTATTTTCATTATATTAACTTACTCCTGGATTCATCCCAACCAGAACACAATAAGAATTGAAAGTGAGACTGGTCTCACTTTCCTCAATCTTAATCCCGGGATTGAAACTCAAATTAATCAATGAAGACATTCATTCTATGTTAATGCTAGTGAATTTGTAGGCAAGTTACCCACTAAAAAGGTCAGAAGTGTGTCGAGCTAGCTAGTGTAAAATATATAATGTTAACCATTTTTTCTTTGTCCAGGCATAAATAAAAAAGTACTAAAGATATTGATATGAGACTTCATCCATTTGATGTGAAATAATTTGCAGATGCTTTTAGACTAAATATACATTACTTCATGCACAATAGTCAATTGCTTTTATTAATTGAAGTACTTTTGTAACTGATAACGCCCAGGGAAGGGAGTGAGTTTGGTGATAACTAAGCTGATGACTAGTGTACAATATTTACATATCTAAATAAAATATGCAATTAATATTTAATCATAAACAAAAAATCAAATATCAAAATGTATTTCAATATAGAATTTCTATAAATAAAACTAATGTCCATGCGCAGATTTTTCAATAACAATCAATATCGGTGTTGAAAAAAAATATATAAAACTTTTATCAATACACAAGTTTTTATACATAATGTTCCAATATCAATAGTATTTAAAAAAAAAAAATTTCAAGTGTTCTGCACAACATTACAATAGTACATTTTTTTTATAACTCACACCATTTCATCAAAAGGTAGGTATAAAACTACAGATTTCCACACGATCTTTGTATATCTCCCTACTCTTGCTTCAATAACTTTGCTTTGCTTCAATGTTAATATCAAAATATGAAAATTTATTATATAAAAAAATTTTTAAAGTACTGAAAAAAAATAGTGATCAACATGAAGTCAGTACCAGAAATAAAAATAGACTGTATTTACATGTTAGTCGACTATGCAAAGTCACAAATTCACTTAGAGGGCTCTGTGTTCACAACATGTTCAATAAGGTCCCTGTGGATATACAAGATTTACCCCTATATAAATTTAAGAGTGTTATCAAACAATCATTCAGTAAAAAAGGGTATTAAGCAATTTCCGAATATTTAGAAAACAAATATCCATGGGCATAAGCGGCTCGACTTCTTACCAAGCTGTTTCATTCATTAAAATTTTGTACATTTGTTTAAGTTATATGTGATCAAATTAGAAAAGAGCTACCCCTAAGTTTCTTGCTCATTCTTCTTGAGGGAACACTACCTTCCAAACATAGTAGTAAAGTGTAATTTCACAAAAAAAATATGATGTATTTAAAGTGTCATTTTATAACATATGAAATAAAGATATTTGAATTTCATGCAAGCTTGTCAATTTCGGGTGCTTATAATTTGACTCCTTTTAGGGTTTCGAACCAAAATGGCAACAACCGAACCCTTATAGTTTCTTCATGTCCGTTCATTACATAAATAATTTCGGAAATAATCTTTCCGAAATTAGCATAAATTGTATCCCGCCCCATTTCCAAAAAATATGAAACAAATAGTGAAAGTAACGCTTAATAAATGCATGCTTTCAAGGAAAATTATTTTGAACATGATTGGATATATTGTTTTCGAATTATTGCCGAAAAACTGCGCTTCTCAACAAAAGGACATATGTGCCATGAAGATAAGCTCTTTTACTAATGCACTTTCATTTACACCAATTCAATAGTAATAGTCGAAATAAATACTTATTTTTCGAGTTATAGGCGACTAAAGTGCTTATAATTATTCGGTGCGGGAAACATAAAAAAGTGTAACAACGTAGGTACTTTTTTCATGTTTGTTTTTTTTAATCTACCACCTATTTAGTCTGCATAGAATTTTCTAGAGTGACACTCATTACACTCGTTTTGTAAGCCTATTTTAAACTATCGTCTCCAGATAACCGAAGCACCGTAACACATTTTTTTTAACTCTAGTCATTATATCTCCTTTCAAATCACACCACTCTCTGACATCAAATTTACATCTATCTTTCCAAGGCACTCCGCACGTGCTACGCAGAGATCACATCTCCACAGCATTGACTCTACTTTAATTTTTTTTCCTGATATACCCTATTTTCACTAACCTACCGTATGCATAAGGATCAGGACCCCAGTATTATTAGTGAGACACGCTTGTCACTTTTACCATTCATAATGGCAAGCAAGGCCCCATTCACTTTTTTTCCCCGCATTCATCTCCTTTCAATATCTATCATATTTATAGTCGTTCGTAAACAGACTACCCAAGTATACAAACTCTTTCACTTGTTGAACCCTCTCATCTTCTATACATATATATCTTAGTCTTGTGGACCAAAGTCATGGTGTTTGAACTTTCTATAATAAATTACAAAAATTTCATGACAGAATCATTCATTTTAGTTACTATCACCTGCATATGTACTCTAATATATTTGAAGAGCAGGTGTAGATTTTTAAATTTTAATATTGAAAGGTTTATTTTTAATAAGTCGAACTGTCGGTTGGAGTTGGTAAAAATATAAAAAATAGGTTAATCCTGTAGGCCAACCCTGAAACTTCCCGCTATTTTCGAGTTCAAAACACCCGAAAATATACGGGATTTGACGCGATTTTTTGAGTAAAAAAACGGTTTGTTTCGATTTCTTTCGACAACGATTTCTCGCAAACTAATCAACCGATTTTGACCCGGTTTGCGGCAACCGACGTGTTTTTACAGGGTCAAGAGCTGGTTAGAATTTGAAATCGATCGGTCAAGCCGTTTCGTAGTTATTCCGAAAAAAAACTGTTTTTTCGATTTCTTTCGACAACGATTTCTCAAAAACGAATCAACCGATTTTGACCTGGTTTGCGGCAATCGACGTGTTTTTAATAGGTTAAGAGCTGATTAGATTTTGGAATTGACCGGTCAAGCCATTTTAAAGTTATTTAAAAAAAACCACTTTTTTTTCTTAGTTTTTTGAAAATTTCTCAAAATCTACCGGTCCAAATCGACCCAAACTTTCAGGAAATCTAAGTTTGGTGAAACTCTTTAGAAAGCCGTTTAGTGGGCTAGATTTGGTCAAGCCGTTTAAAAGTTATAAGAGGTTTACATACATCCACACATACACACACATCCATACGGACATCATCTCAGGGATGATCAGGGAAGCTTCCTAGACCCTCAGAACGTCGAGATCTGATGAGAACTCGATTTTTGCAAAATGGGATGAAACCAATAACTTCCCGAAAATTTTAGAAAATTTTCAATATTCTTAGCGGGAAGTTAAAAATGATACAGAAGTCTATTTGAGTATTTATATTTAAAAAATGGGGTTTTAATAGTATTAGTTTCACTCAGTGTAATGGAATTGATTTGTTCATATCTGCCATGGCATCAAACTCCAGAGCCCTAGGCCCTCCAAACAATTTTATGTTGCGGTATCGAACCCAAACATTCTGGCTATTGTGTCGGAAAGGTGCTAAGAGGTCTGTAGGCGCAGTCAAATAGCTCTTTGGCCCACCTAGAAACATGATGCAGACGTGCCGCGAACCCTTCAATGTGGCTACGCTTTTTTTTTTACTAGGTGAAAGCTGATGAAATGTCTGTAGGCCAGCTGCCGGGGTTGGGCAGCGTAGGAACATCGCTTTCTAATCATAAATTTTCTAAAATACGCGCAAATCAGAGGACGCGCTCTGGAAGTTCGTAAGCCTGCGACACAGATTCGGCCTTGCTATAGGTGGATCCTTCAGACGTGTGATTCAAGACCGCTTGCTCTCTTTATCAGTCTCAATCGTAGACGCGACCACTTTCATGCACGCAGCGCAAACGCACAAGAGCCGACGCCCGCGACGCCGCTTGTCTCGAAAACCTATCGGTGGCCGCACTGTTTAAAATTAAATTTATATAATGAAGGCATTGAAATATAAATGTTATCACTTCAGACCCAAAAAAATTACAATCTCGTACTTGTATTTTAAGTAAAATAACGATAATTCAGTGCACTTGATTCAATTTAAATTTTCGATAATGTGGTTGCAATTAGAATAAACAGTCACATTACTCACGGTCAGTGGTCAGTGGTTATGATTATTTTTGCAAATTTTCAACATCTAAGTGGTCTAATAAATTAATGATTGGTAGTTTTAAAAGATTAATATTTTTTTTCCAAAAAATTTGTAATTTTTTAAAAAGACAGAAAATTGATTGGGTTTATGTACCTTATTGGACATTCTCTTGTGGAGAATTAAGAGAGGATGACTTACCAAATAAATCATACGAAATAAAAAAATGGTTGTCTGTAAAGTCGGTTTATGGGCGATAATTTTACGCGATAATATCATAAGAAGACATTGATGAAAAATTACATTCTTTTATGAATCTAATTGATTTATTATCACTGAATTATCATTATTTTGTATAATACAAGGAAGGAGTTAATCGAGAATGACAATGTTTTCTATAAATTAACATTTATTTGCACTCGTTAATTCAAATATTTTTCTACTTAAATTATACAGCAAAGAGATAGATGCGTCACAAGCCGAACGCTTAGGCCGATCGTGCCTGTATTGTTCCACGTTCTCGCTCGCACACTCGACTCGGGCGGAACGCGACAATGAGTCATGCTCTTTCGTGCGTGCAGCCGGCGTTCATCGATTTATAAGACGCTATCACGTCAAAAGACTTATGAGAAATATATGTAAAGAAAATGTACAAAATAAAATTCCCCTCATCTTCAAAACTATGACTCCAAAATTTATAATGAATATTTAACATATATAGAATATGGGACTTGATTCATAATTTATAGAAAAACTTAAATGTTATAGCTCTAAATTCCCACGGAAAATATCCGCGAAGATGTAATATGTATAAAATGTGTTGCTTAATTGCTGTTATTACTCTTTTTTTTTACAAATGTTAATTTTTATTAAAAATATATTTAAATCTTGTTACCATTCATTACTAGTGTATATTAATATTGATAGAGCTTTTGGTATTGTTTTAGATGGGCGATCTACGAGTTTTGGTGATTTAGTTAGCACATCAAACACATACAGTAATTCTAACAATGTCAAAGTTATTTGCAGTCATCCAATTCTTTGGTCTATGGAAATACCTAATTTAGTAAGTTGAACTAGTTTTGTATTCACTATAAGGTTTCTTAATTAAGATGTATAGATTTATTCACATGTATTATGTTTTAAAATTTCAGATTGACAAAAACACGAACTGAAATTGAAATTATTGGTTCATTTTAGTTACTACCTGTGTGACTTCATTTTTTTAGTAAATACCTTTGTAGTAGGAATATGAACTATTAGGTTCATATGAATACTTTTCAAGTATGTAGATACATTTTTAAAATGTAGTGATGCATGCATTTATATTTTAGACAATTATTTTTTTGTGATAATGAAATTTTATTTAATAGCCTTTATTAGTGTGTTGTGTACTTATTATAGTCAGTACATGTATTTCATTAATGATAACAGATGCTCTGTGAAATCTGTATTATCTTTCTGTATGGTTATGTACTTCATTTGGGCTGTTACAATAATGGAATTTTATGGTAACTAATAAAGGCTGTGGTTGAATAGATTATCTTGTGTCATTCCAATTACATGTTTTTATCCAATTACATTTTGTAATTATTAATATGTAATTACAATATAACATCTTATTTTCATATTGTTAAGGTATCCATCACAAGGGTAATTCGACTGTTTTTCAAAAATATGTAGTTTGATTTTGCAAAAAAAAAAAAATAATTTAAAACCATAATTTATGTATTATTCTAACACTTATTTCTAAATAATTCAATTTTATACTATTTTTTTTTCTTTTGTGTCATTATACTTATAAGACATTTTTTAGTATTTACGAGTTTCCCGTATGATCGATAATCGACAAATTGTTTCTATTTGATTGTTATTTTACAAATATTGCAGGTTAATATTTTTTTTATCAAATATGAATAAAGCAATATATATATTTAATTTACTCAAAAATTGCATGTCAGAAACTCACAAAATTAATGTAGATATTTACAGTATTGTATTGCCAATATCAAATGTTTATCCTTTTCCGGACTTATCAAACCAGATATATGTCTTGTTTTCCCATCTCGAGAGAGATGCGAGATGACATTTACCAGATGAGCAGGGCTGCCAACAGACTCGCGCCGGTCACGCGATACCTCTCAACTTCCTTATCATCAGCTGATGCGCGCCGCGCGCGAGCAGCCGCAGTTTCATCTTTTTTTTTCCAAGATCGCTACATCTTTAAAAATAGTGGTTTAACGTGAGTACATATTTATAAATAATGTAATAAAATTAATAATTTAAATCGTTTATAAAAATATTTTGTTTTTTTTTTATATATTTTAATTTTCAAAAATTTACATAATATGATTTATGCTGAATATAGAATTTTTGACCTATATTGCTTATCATGTAAAATCTATTAGACAGATAGTAAGATTTATATTAAATTGTTTTTTGATTTCCAATTCGTTTTTGAGTTAAATACGAGATTATGAATTTGTATACGCATACATATCAATAATAATTTTGAACTTCAGAATGAAATATATAATCTTGAACGTATTAAATTTCACTTTATAGTTTTTTGTATGTTGATATCATATTCATGAATTACTCTATATATTTAATGAAACTTATGATAATAGTATGATTTTCGTTTGTAGTCATATGTTACAATGAATATTCATTAGACTACTATTAGAATCGCTTGCAAATTTCAATATCCTTCCCGCGCTTTTTTTATTTTGTCGATTTCCTACAAGCTCATGTTTTAGTTAGTGGTCTGTGTCCAGTTTAACATATTTAGGTCTCATTCTCAGCACAGAACAATCATGAGAAATATGTACGTTTACGGCACGCAAACGAATAAATCAGGACCGCGCTCGCTCTCGGCTCTTATTAAATTAACTCGCCGGATAGGCGCGCACCATCGAGCGCGGCAGCCTGCGCCGGCCGTCACACGGTCACATGCCCCTGCGGCGGCGGCAACCTCCCAGTCGATCCGAGTGCTGCGCGCGTTCACCACACTGCGACCGGTCGCGCGGATCGCACGCGTACCTACGACCCGACTTCGCAGCTTTCATACGTTCACTGTGAAAATTTTCATATTTGAACGAGCGACAGCGCCGAGTCCACGCGCCGCCGACGCGCCGACTTCTCGTAAGTAAATCGATAGTATTTGATCGTCCCGACTATTATGTCGTCCGATGTCGTCGCCTCGGCCGTCGTGCGCGTCCTCGAGGCTCGCGTTCGATTCTGTTTCCGATTCGAACGCGACCGCCCGGAACGGACGTTGGAAAATATCGAGTTATGAGAGGAAACTGTCTCGTCGCATCGAACGAATTCGATTCGTGATGCGGTTTGCTTTAACGTTCCGCGTTCCTTATTAACGCATTCGCTGTTTATGCGCCCTGTACGGGCATCTCGTGAGTGATCGACTGTGAGCCGTGATTGTTTTGACTTGCGTGTCGTTCGCCTTTAAATATTTGAAATGAGTTCAAAAATTTATGATATCAAGTAGGAATTTAGACTTGATATAAATGTAAAATTGGTGGGTGTTCCTATGTCGGCAAATAAAACTATAAAATAAGTTATATAAATGAGAATTCGAATATGGAAGAGGTAACAAGTAAGTTAGTATTTTTAGTGTATTTTTCGGAAAACTGTGGTAGATGATGATAAATGATGTAAAATTGCGGTTGTCGCTTATATCGTTCTTTAATATTTCTAAATTGGCTTGCTTTAATATTGGGTTTAACATTGCAAAACCTCCTACGACTTCAGTTGAAAATTAATTAATTATTCCTTTTGCCAATTTTAATTGTATAATTTTTGTTGCTCACGCTTGCCTTATGCAATTCCGGCAAGTCAATTAGTGAGATTAGTCACTACTGGCATATTCTAAATCTGGCATGTTCGTAATCGGGCCATTTTTCAAAAACAGCTTGATAATATAAACTTATATCAAAGAATCCTTTAGTTATTTAAAGGGTCCATCGAAAGACATCTCTCTAAAGTTATGGCTTGAATATTGTACATTGATTTTTTTTATTAATATTCAAAGAAACCTTAATGATTTTAAAAGACCTGAATTTCAATAGTACCCGACTCGATTGCATTCTGTAGTTATTACAGAAAAAAAGGTTTAAAAATGGCAGATATTAAAAAAAAGAAAAAATTGTGAGAAATGACATCTATCATACCACTCGCACAGAAAATCTTTTGGTCTAATGGTAAATTTGTATATATAGAGTTAAAACGTGTTTTCTGACATTTGTGTTCCGTATATATATATATTAATTAACTTTTTTCTTAGGGCCATGATGCTCGAAATAAACAGCTACGCGCAGTACCTATTTGCGACCATCAAATATATGTTGGCACATAGATCCCGATTTTTCGTACCATTTCGATTTAAGATTTAGTTTTTTAACTATATCCTTATAATAGTATAATTTATATGTGCAAAACTTGAAATTTAATAAATACCTACCTACTTTTAATATCGGCGGTGTGACAGACAAACGGACATGACAAATTTATAATAAACAGACTTCGGAACTTATTAAGATTCCGCACACGACCTTACTCGTTCAAGTTGTTAAACGATACAAGTGTAAAAAACAATTTTTCAACTGACACAATACCTATAATAACAGAGACCGTTTGCAAAGTAATACGGAACGCGTCCTTCTGGCTTAAGTACACCTAATTTTGTGTAACATCAAATATACAAATATGTGTGTTTGTGTGTGCGCGCGCGCGCGTGTTGTGTGTGTGCGCGATCACGTAAAATAAATACTGCGTTTTCCGCCCGTCCGCAGCCCCGGATACTCACTCGGCCGCGATTTATCGTCGCGAACGTAACAATAGTGCTTCGTAAAGATTATTGTTATCTTTGCAAGAGCTCTCGACCGGCATAAGTTTGTTTTAAAGTTGTGCCGCGGCCGCTTGTTATCTCATTCGCCGCGGCGAGTTTACGTTCCGTTTCAGTCTATACCAATATCTGTCCGATCGCGGGGCGTCTCTAAGCCGATGCGAGACGGAGCAAGCGCAACAGCACCCGAGCAGATAATGATTATGTCGGTGTGAGGATAACTTTACGACTCCCATGAAGCGTAAGATCTCGCAGTCCGTAATATATGAAAATTCTGTACGATGAGCTGTCTATAGATGCAATTTCGTCGGAATATAGAAAAATCATACAGTAATGATATTTAGAAGATATTTTTATTGATGACATACACTTTAAGAAGCAGTTAAACGAGACGATAAGATAATATCGATAATTACCGAATAATATAAACTACCACACTTTAATATACTCTAAACAATCTATGGATATTTAACATATAGTTGGATATTTTTAAATCAAATTAAGTCGATTTAGATAAAAATATAATGAGATGAATCTATCTTTGTAGATCTCCAAAACATGCATGAGCCGATGAGGCGCAGGCATGTGAGGCCTTTTTATTGACCATCATTTGAGGAGCTATTAATAATGTTGACTACGTTTGAGGTTTCATGCTAACGAACGTCATTACGGCGTAGGCATAATCATCAATATGGTTCACCCGTAATATGTTTTTTTCAATTCAAAGCAGTCATACGGAGTCTTATTAAGACAGACACATTATATAATAGTAGCCGATTACACGAAAAGTGGCTTAAATGAAATTCTTCCGTAGAGCAAAGTCACTCTTACATGCTTGTAAGCGGACACGGTGCTTCTGAATTACATAAATGTCACACCAACACGTATGAGTGTAACTTTATGAGATTGTCGTCGTTCTTTTTGCAGTTACATAAACGGCCGATTTAGCGAATGCTTTGAACTGCTTTAGCATGGAAACTAGTTTTTTCTATATCGAACTAACTTTTACCCGCGACTTTATCCATACACGTACACGCAGATAGGACGTCTGATTGGAGTGAAATTTGGAAAAGATAGGATTTTTGTCATGAAGAAGCATATAAAAGACCTCAACTGTACTTTTTCATCGCGATTTCGGCCGTGCGGATATAGACTTTTGTGTGTGTGGAACTAGATCGGGACCCTGAATTGATGAGAATTTCGGCACAAATAAAACTAATGTAGAAAAACTTTTGTATATCTTCATTTGCGCATGGCTTCGTTCTCATCGACATACAATAAATTCCTTCATCTTTTACATATAGAGTGAATATTGAGTGGACATTGCTAATACTATTATCTAAGGGGGCCGAGGTAAGGACAGTGGCCAGCACGGGAATTGGAATAGAATTCGAAATCGAGAACGGCACTAGGATTGGGACCAAAAGCGGAACTGATGTCAGAACTGAGCTCGGAACCAGAACTGAAGCGAAGACGGGTTTAAAATGCATGGATATAAAAGATGAATGAAGGCTAAACGGCATTCGCTAAAAAATAATTTATGTAATACAATTTCACTTTCATTTTATATTCATTCGTTTATTCAAACATGTAGTCGATTATCCCCTAAAGGGGACTGTTCATTTTTTTTACACGAGTTAGGCTGGTCTGTTTTATAATAATACGGTAAATATCTAAGCGAAGTGATTTATGTTTAGATCCGTATTGAAAAAAACAATATATATATATTAATTTCCTTCCATGCCCCGTAGTACGCTTGTAATTTGCCTAATTTCAATTTTAACTTCAACAAACAATGAGAAAAAAAAACCTTAACAAATATGATCACGTAACATAATAACATTTTCCCATTGATTCGCATAAAATATTGCAATTCGACAAGTAAATTTATTTGCTATTTGCATCGCAAATAGCTACAGGGCGGCGTCGACGGGCGCGCAACAATTTGTTTGGCGATGACTAATTTTAGTAGGAATATGTCGAGTACGTTCTAGTCGTTTACTTTGCGCCCGCGGCGGTCGATCGCGCGTGAAGTAAACGCGCGTGTTCGTTAACCGCTGCCGAAGCCGTGAGCCGAAGTCCACGTAAACTGATGGCCGATTTATGACTAAAGTAACTTTGTGATGAATTTACGATACCTATTTGCTAAACGGAAGAACGGTTAATAACCGCTGCTAGGTAGGAATACGTAACGTAACGTGTGCATGTTTGTTATGAGAGGGAAGAATTGTTGCAAAATGATGGTTCAACGGAATAAGATGGCTAAAGACAACGATGTTCGTTGACGGTCTGCTCATGGGCGGTGTTTATGGAACCGATCCATTGTTTACGCCCATTTTCTATTACCTTCGATGGCTATGAATCGTTAATGATGATAACCCTATGGATGTACTTTTGAAGTCGTTATTTTAAGTGAATCTCCGGAGTGATTGGTGTAAGTTTCACGATTGAAAATTTTCGAAATTGTATTAGAAAGAAGTAGACTTCATAGGAAGTGGTCTGAGTGTATATGAATCTTTGTGTAATACGGTCAAACACGAAACAAAATATAAGTGCCACCGTTATTTATATAAATAGTAATCTTTGGATTGGATTTTACAATAGTGCTTGTATTTGTATAATACATTTGTTTTCAAGGGATGACTAACTATGAATATTTATTCGAAAGATATTCAAAATCTCAACTTATTTAGCAAATTTCAAATAAGACCGCTTTGATAGTTCAATATTTATTTTCTTTCATTTTTCAAAGACAACCCATTTTAAACAATATGCATTTGTCTTTCAAACCGGTTCTTTCAGAAGTGAGAAATCTAGTTTTTTTATTCTATTTCACAGTAAATAAATTTGTCATGCCTAACAATAAATCTCTATCTTATACAAAGAACATCAATCAACACTCAGTTGACAATCTTATTTTAGAAGGAATACTTATTTTAAAAGGCCCCATGCACAAACAATACTTCCTCGTAATAGTGATATCATGAAAATACGGTCAGTACGAACCTATCACATTTGTATTATCACTGGGTAGTAATTTGTTTCTCATAACTTTATTTGCCCTCATTGATCCTCCTTATTGGTTAATCTTTCTCTGTTTGCCAACATCTGCACCATGAACATTAATATTAAGCTCAAACTCAATATTTTGTTTATAATAGAAGCTAAAATTAGAAACCCTGAGGTAATTATTATCAGACCCTTTAGCTTACAGTTGTGAGGATCGCCTAACTGAATTGCACATTGGAGTTCGAAGCTTTTATGTGTTATATCTACTGGGTATCCCAAGGAATATATAGGATCCCGTTTAACATCAAACCATCAAGTTTACTACTGCGGGGACTGCTCAAAGAAACTGTTTTCGAACGAACTTCAAATGCTTAGCTTGAATGGTTAGGGCTGTCAACTTCCTTTAGAAGTTAAAGAAATTAAAATATTCCTATAAAAGAAAGTAAAATAAGTGATTTCATAAAAGGTAAAATAAAGTACAGCTTTATAACAAAAGGTAGTATTATTTATTTTAATCCTTAAAACATGATTTTCGTAGAAATGTTTTGTATTCCTTTTGAAAGGTATTGGACAGATAAAAGAAATAATTTAATGTTTATTTTATTCGATGCATCATTTTGTAGACAGAATAACATATATAAGATACGGTAGGTAAGGTGTGGTGCTAGTGAACTATGCGCCGAAAGAGTTAGAGTTTCTGCCCAAATAGTATTTTAGATTATTCTACTAGTGATATAAATTATATCTACGTAAAATGTAGCACAATACTCTCTTTTAGAATATAGTGACAACCCTAGTAATAATAACTGATATCGAGGGCTCGTATTCTGATTACTGCTGATTAAAATTGATCTCATTTAAAAGTTTCTAGTTGTAATAATGCCGGGGATCCATTTTGATAAAGTGATGATAATTGAAAATTTTGAAAATACGCTCTTTCTCAAACATGAATGCCTTTTAAATAAAAAAACTCGTTAAGTCTTCTGGGGACTGCAATACTGTGTAAAGACAGGCCTTGAAACTACATCCATTTTTCTCTCTATAGATCAAAGCACATTAAAGAAATAGGTTACGACCGATGGACAGACGAAAATGTAACGATCTTATACGAGTTTCTTTGGTTCAGCAAAAGAACGATACCTTAATAACTGCCGAAAAGTTAAATAAAATATTCTGTGTTCAGAGATTATAATTTAGCAGAGCAGGAACAACATGGATTTGCCTTTTAATTAAATTACTTTCAATTGTTCAATCGTCAAAATAAGGCAAAATACGTCAATTTATTAAATAAAGTTGCGATTTTCAAATTTACCAGAGTGTATGCAATATTTAGCAACATTCGCGAAAATATTTCCGTGTGGTTGATTTTTATTCATTCAAGTAATGAAATATAAAAAAAAAAACGTATATTTAATGGAAAATAATTTGGGAGGGAAAATTGTTTCATGTCGGTTATTCAATTTGGAACTAAATAATTTGGATCACAATTTCTTATAAATGCATTAGAAGAAGCATCAAGCATGTCTGCAAATCACTTACAACAATAAAAATCATAAAATACACTGCTTATTGCTATATATATATATATATATATATATATATATATATATATATATATATATATAACATGTTTGTAAAATCAACGTTGATCTTTAATTTTTATTGAAGGCACCTTTACAAATCGGAAGTAAGCGCACCTACATATTGCGTATGCGCAGGCCGGAAAACAAGTGCACCTTGTTTTGCTCAGCGAGACCTTGTCCAGGCTCGGCCCGAGGTCGTGTTGTACGAGGCCCCTGCATAGTTAGGACTTTTCCTTAAATTCAGTTTGAATATTTTTATTAAATAAGATAATACGTTCTGCGTTAAATTTTGAGTTACATAGTTACAGAATCAGTATTCGACTAAAAATTGTGTTTTAAAAGATATTTGAAAATTTTATTTTTGCAAAGGTTAATTTTAGTTGAGTAATAAGTAAATTACTTAATGAAAATAGGTCTGACCTCATTGTGATTATTTTTTTTTTAGCTGCAGTTTTTGTCAGTAAAGTACATGAACATTATATTTATTATACAAATATCTATTAAACCTTAGACCACATAATTAACAAAATATGTGCATAAAGTGTAGTAAATTTTTGACTGAATAGTTTTGCTAATATGTCACAAACTTACGAATTCTTAAACAAATTCTGTTTAGAGGCGACAGTAACGGTCAAAGCTATTCAATTTTAACTTATTATCTCATGTTCATGTACTCCATATTTGCATTGCATTTGCATTTTTACAAGACTCTAAATAAAGTCGAACATCGGCTAAGCTTTTGCCACGTAGAACATGGATGTTAACAGAAAAAAATAAAATAAACAAAATCAAGCGAAAATGCAATGATATTGCATTTTTCAGTATTTTAAAGTTACTAAAGAAGTGCCTACATGTAAAATTATTTAAAGAAAATTGAAAAAAAAATTAAAGTTTTTGATGATTAGTGATCAAGGCTTTTTGATTAAAATGTAATCAGAGTCAATTATGCAAAAAAAACTAATTACAATATCCGTTACAATAAAAGAAATGTAATGCAATGGTTTATTCTTATACATACAATTTTTTGCGACATTTTTACTTATTTAGTTAAATCTAATTATTGCAGGCAGATAATAAGAATTACGGATACCTGAATTCAACTTGTTTAGGGTGCAAAAACTTAGTAAATACCCATAAAAAGCGGCGACCTTCTGTTCGGCCATGAAAACATCGATTCCTGCTTCATTGACTGCAGAAGACAACTGAGGCATGACTCTGCTATTACAATTCTTACGGTCATCAGACTGTTTTTGTACAGTTTCACATCTGCTTCTTTATCGCTGGAATCCAATTTCTCGACATTCTTTATACAAAAAAAAAAAATCCATTAGCGAAATGACCACGCGCTCATAGCGCCAGTCACGTACGAACGGCCGCTGTGAGATAATGCGAAATGGAATCGTAGTGGAAAATTATTATAATATCATCGACAAAGAATATGAGTTAGAAATGAATGTATAACATTTTACATATACGTCATGACCTACATTTAATTACGTGTTTTTAGCGATGGTTATAAGCAGAGAGGAATACTATTATGTTACTAATAACGACAACCGGAGCAAAGACATTGTCAGATATTTATTTAAGGCACCTTTGGACTTCTAAACTTTAGCAAGATGTCATAAAATTGGAGCCATCGTGGGCAACTGAAATTCGAAACCAAATCTCTATTAGAAATCTAAGTACTTTTATTGTTCTAAATGACGAATGTTCTGCTGTTAAATTACTTGTTTCATATGCTAGAGTATTATGAAATATAGGTACAGTACGACGCATGAAACTCTGCCGCTCTGAATTACCTGCGAATGATTGAATGCGCAAATATAACGTTACCCGACTCTTCTTTTCCTCCACATTCCTATTTTACGCCATTGCGACGCTTTCGTGACTAACTTCACAGCGGCAGAGTATGTGCATTGTACTGTAAATGTGGGTAAGTAGGAAAGTCTTGCCGTACTACGAAAAAATAATACTATTTGGTATTATTTTTTCATATGAAACATCTATTGGTGCACCTTGGTGGTAAGACCGATTCGTATGCCGTAACGGAAAACGGCGTATCGCCAGAGTTGCCAACCATAGATTTTTTCAAATGTGTTGCATAGTTTCAGCTTCTACTCGAAAGCCGAAATGCGTCTCCAAACAAGTATTAAATTTAAGATGTTTTGCAATTGCAAATTATTTACTGAATAAGACACCATCTTGTTTTGTATTAAAAATCATCTTTAGTATTACTCACATGATATATCAAAAATACAAAATTTGCTTATTAATACGAATCTTAACGTAAGAAATTTCTAAATTTAGTTTACATCTTCAAATATTTATAATTTTGTATTATCGAATGATATTTACACATTATAAATAAAAAATGTTGCCAATAGATAATATAAATTGTAAAAGTGGACATGTAAATTAATACACTAATATTATTTTCCAAAAAAACACTATTTGAAATGTTTAAAGGTTTTAAAAGAGCAACAGTATAGAATTGGATAGGATACCTTGTAGGATTAATCGTGTGTCTGTCTATCCGTCTGTCACTCCCAACTCGTTCCGAATTTACTGGAACGATTAAGTCGAAAAGTTGATGACATATGAATTTCTGCAGACCAAATACGACCATATTACGTAAATATATTGTTTTTAAATAAAGGGGTCGCTTTTGGATGGCAAATTAAAAAAAAAAATTTTGTAGACTATACTAAAAAACAACAAGCCCTTATATGTGATATATCAAATATAAGGGCTTGTTGTTTTTTTACTCGTGTTGCTTGTTCTCTGTTTTAATTCTCATATGTATGTATAATTAAGAAAGAAACTAACGTCAAAAATCTCTTACTATTATAAGTAAAAACTTACATTTACAGTTGTTTTCAACAACAAATTCGATTTTGTTTTTAAAAGTATCGTAGGTAATATATTCGTGCGTTATCTACCATGGGTAGGAATCCCTCTCCACACGAGTTCAACTCGTATTTGTTGTATTGTATCTCTTCAAAGAACTATTCATTGGCATATATGCAAAGCTACATATGCCTTAACCAATTTTCAAAACACATCTTTCAGTCAGCATCAAATATCTCGTCAACCGTCTTCTTAAATGCAGGCAGTATGTCTTCTGGTGTTGATAACTATTTCATTTTTATTTTGAAGATCAGAAAAAATCACACGGCGCCAATTCGGCAAGGAGCAATAACCTATAAGTTTGACAGATGTACTGTCCAAAGGTCCAAAAATTTCCTTGTTTTCAGCGCCAACTTCGTGGACGCGCCGTGATGATGCAGTAGCTCACGGAGAAAGGTGATGGGATCCTTGCTGTTCATAGTAGTAAAAACTTTCCGGCTGACATTTAATAACATACCATTCGGCATGATGCCTCTGTGGTCTCCTAAGGGTACTCACAGGGTTGACACGGTAGAAAAGCTTACAATCAAAATTTTATATGCGCTTCTCGCTCGCTTCGTTTTGGTAGGCATCGGACCGTTTTGAAACAGCCAAACGGTCGATTGACGTTTATTTCCAAATCGTACTGATAAATCCATGATTCATTGCCCGTAAAAATATCGTAAGCATGTTCATTCGAAGCCTTCTTTAAATTTTACTATCGTATCGGCCCCGTTCCACTTGAACCTGCTTGCATTTTAACGCGAAGATCTCCTTGCAGAACTTCATGCACATCTCTCCGTTCAATCCACCGTATAGTTTTTCATAAGTGATTCGCCCGTTCTCTTGAATTAAATATTTCACTGCTAGCACGTTATATGTATATAGATAAATTGAAAAACTGTTGCATTTCCATTTTGCGATAAAGCGCCCATTTTTTGCATATAAACGGAAATCAGGTTCGACTTTGATTTACCGTCTAAATCATATCCGACTGCAGAAATATTTAAAACATAGAAATGAATCTTAATCATCCGTTTTCTATTCGCACTTGACATTTCTTATTGCATCACACGCCTACATCAACCAAACAGTGGATATTAGCTCGCAAACCGCCAATAATAAAGGCCATTCGTGCTGGCGCACGTGAACGAATACCATAAGACGCAGTGCCCCCATTTCATAAACGATATTGTCACTTTAATTATCAGTCATTCAAACGCTGACGTCGATGCAGGTGCGCCGACAGAATGTCAGGCTGTGAAATGTTGCGCGCGCGCGCAGCCCCGTAGTTGAATTGACTTTTTGCACGCGTGACCCCCGGGTACGGTCGGCGCATGGCGTGGCTCCTTGAATATTTGCCATTTATCAATATTAAATAATAAAACCGTCAAGGTAAATACTTGTAACGTACGTCTATGTAACTGTTTAACCGTTGCTTTTAATGGAACGTCATTGGATCAATGCGTTTTCCTTTTTGTGACGGTAGTGATGTGTTACATTAACCGTGGTGCAATGTTTACATTTAATTTCAAATCGTAACATTGTTCAAGATTCAAACTATAAACGTTTAACTTGAATCAATGGCAACAATGCAATCTGATATATCTAAAGAGGGAATGTTTATCATTATTAATGGTGAATATGCTAAATAATGTATATAATATGCATCAAGAACCTAATAATATGCGCCATTACAGAATTCTGTATGTATAAATATGATAATATATATGTGTATATTTTTGTATGTATAAATTAAATATGCAACTGCATTGTAACTTTACAGTTTTAAAAAAATAATAATATATTTAGTAAAATTAAGTATACAAACTAAACTAAAAAAAAAAAAAAACTAAATTCGGCACATAATATTTGAGACCCGGGTGCCGCTTATAACATTAGCGCCGTCTTCGATGGCGATAGCTCTTCGATACAAGCTCTGTCGATATCTGGTGTTGCCACATTCGAGGAAATCTAACCTCCTAAACTATTCACGGGTTCCGGGGCAAACGACTCTGGACAGCAAACGTCACAAACTGCTAATTTTGAGTCGGTGCCCAGTATCCAACTGCTCATAAGCTCCATCGAGAAAGCGGCTCGACACAAGACGTTCTTGTTTTTTGTTGGAGACTTTTCCATTGGTGACAATCATCAGGTCCGTCAATTTTACATTTATTTCCATTTGTGTGGCAGGCAGCGCCGACGGTATATAAGCTTCCAAGATGGGGGCGATGTTCCGGAGCGAAGAAATGGCCCTCTGCCAGCTGTTCATCCAGCCTGAGGCGGCCTACACCTCCGTCTCCGAGCTGGGCGAAGCCGGCAATGTGATGTTCAGAGATGTGAGTACGATGGACATATTTTTTAACTTGTATGGAAATTTATTATTTCAGAAATATCCTTGATTCTTCGTGATGCACAATGTTATTATAAACGTTTGGATATTTTCTTTTTCTTCTTCTTGCAAACGGCAAAAAAAAATTTTTATATTGGATGCAAATACAGAGTCTTTTATTTAAATTGGACATTTACCTTGTTTAATTATTTGTTTGTTGTTAAATATTTAATGATAATGTTGTCGACGTGAGATCGAAAATATAGATTTGTCCATAGACATTAAAACATGTGAAATAATTACGTTAGTGGCCGTTATTTGTTTAAAATGTTTCTTGTTAGTTTGAACGGAAAACTAGTCTTTAGTCTTTGCATTTTGTATGTATTTATTCTATTGTTAGTATGTATTATAGCGGTATGGGTGCCGGCGATGGACCAGCGACAAAATTATAAAGAACACCACCAGCCGCAAAAAGACTGAAGCCCATGCTCCATGTTTTATGTCTTTTCAGATGTTTGATTGGATTTTTTTTAATTTACAGGAATTGATTTTCTACATTCATTTTGATATGATTTAATATGTAGAGGTATATGCCTCCGACGGATCTGATTTTTTTTTTGTATATATTGTATATTAATCATGATGTCTTCGAAAAGCTTATAGTATTTTTTTGTTAAAAAGTGACATACAGTAATATAAATCTATTATAAAGAATTTTGTACAGTGATCTACATAATATTTGAATACAATTGGAGGAAAGATGCATAAGAAAAAATACTTTACACATTAAAAGTTCTAGGGAAAAGTGCCATGAAAAATTTCAGCACAAATTACAAAATAATTATTGTAGATAGCTTGTATAGGACGTTGACGCTGCGAGATATTTGATCTACTGCAGATGAATACAACTTGCCCACGTTTCGTGTTCAAGGCAAACGTATTCTGGAATCTTTCAGAGTTGTGTATCGATACTGCATCCTCCGCAAAATTGACTAGACGTTTCTAGAGTTCACCAGAAATAATAAATAAGACGTCAGCTTTACACACACGGAGAGGCCGTCGATGACGGTCGGTTATATGTTTAAAAAAGAAAAAAAAAACACCACACCGAGAAATTCTTTAGACGGGTTACGTCCGTAACGCGCCCGCTGTACGTGCACAAAACGTTGAAATCTCGCGTGGAATTAGCATACTTATGATATATGCAAACGGCCGGTATACGTGCGCTCATTGTCGTCTCACGCGCGCCGATAGATCGTGCGCGGCCCGAGGCTGCCGTACGTACGGTAAGAGTCCAGGCGCCGAGGGAGCCCGCACGGCCAAGGGCGACCTCTCCGCGCCGGCGGCCCTCTGTGTGTTGTCAAGGTAAGGCAACCGGTCGCGACCGTGTTGGCAAATTATGACCGATGTCGACTTTTAAGTATCCACACATACTTGTATGTAAATTTATTTTTCGGCAAACGCGATACTCTCTTTACTAAATAACGGCGGTTCTATGAATACGGTCACACTAGAACGCCGCTTTATTGTATGATACCTTTTATTCTCGATTGTACCCGCTTTTTTTTTCAGTAACAAATGTACTTACTTAAAAACAAATTACGTAAGCACGGCGCGTCGTTCCGCCGTCTTTAATTGGTTTCGTTTCAAAAAGATTCAACTAAGAAGAAAATAGAGCGTATTCTATTAAAGTAGTGTTTGAAATTAAAATTGACCGAATGAAAATGATAACGAGCATACTGTTTTTACTTTCTGTGTTGAATTTCTTTGAATTGAGACACCTACTGCTAATAAACATGAAAAGTGTGCTAAATAATTGACATGCATCGTTTTATTTTAACTCGATTTCAACTGAGCGGGTCCAATACTTTTCTCGATAAAATTGTCACACCATCAAATAGAGCTGATCTATCTTGATGGTGCTATGACAAGTGTCCGTCGGCCAAGTCGGTGCCTTTGTTCTCAAATCAATGAGAACATCCTACTTAGTCTCACGGCGACGAGAGAATAATTGGAGTGGTGGCCGACCCTGGACCGGGAAACGTCAGCTTGCTAGAGAACGACTTCTCTATATAGCCTGTTTTACTTTTTCGAATTTTATTATAGCAATATTGTATCGCGTCACTAAGAATATTTCAGCTCTTATTTAAAGTTTTTCGTGTTGTTGATATTACAAATCGTATCAGAATCAGTGCAATAAGAAACGAATGAATAGATAAAACAAAATACATATACAGCTTTCTTGCAGTATATAAAGAAATAATAACCAGAAATATTTTTGGAAAGGATTGATAATTCATTTAGTATAAGAATTTAGTATAAGACAACATCGCTATCAAAATTATTCAATTCTAAAATTATCCAAATGTTTTGGATAATAGAATAGAATAAGAATCCTAAACATTTGGATAATTTTAGAAATATCGCTAAGATATTTTTAGTGCACGATACATGAACAATTTGGCCATTTTGATAGGCGTGACCTATTAACATACGAAATTAATAGGTCACGCCTATCAAACGTCTATTATATACCATGTACACGTAAATGTACAGAAAATAGCAAATACTTATTCTGTGTATATTTTTTATCTAATCAAAGAAAAATTATCTTGTGTCAATACAGTTGAGTATTCATACCCTAACATTGAAACAAGATATTGTTAAAGGCTACATACCGTATTTGCTACAGAGTGAACAGCCGTGAATTTCTTCCTAACAATCCCTCTGGATAACCAGAACTCCTAAATCTCCACTTGGTACAATTTTGCGTACCTAACTCTTTGGCGTCATCCAAAACTTGTGTAACACTTGGAAAAGTTCCTGACGGTGCACGTTATTACATTAACCTCTGAGAGTTTATGTTACAAACAGGCAGTCAATTTTGTAGACAGTGTTTTTGCACATGTTTCATCGAAAAAATATTTTTGTAATACATTACACGAATACCGATCACATTATTACGGTTTGCATTGAAATACTAAAAGAATTAAAAACACCGAATACATGACACATTTGACGAAGTTTCGTTGCAGTAACAAAAAAAAAAAAAAAATTAATTACCGAAGCAAAATAAATACGCCGCCCGCAGCCTATAAATCATGCCATTGTTGTAATTTTACGTTCGTTTGCTTTACAATGACGCTACACACAACTGCACGTTTTCCAATTCGACGGTTAACGTGTTTAATTAAGTGAAATTGCTAATGTTCTATGTATCTAGGTATTTTTAATTATATTCTATTTTCTTTTTCGGATAGCGTAGTCTCCTTTTATGGTGTTGGCGTTCGTTAAAAGTCTGATGTAAATGTGATATTTAAGGCCTCTTCCACCACCTCCTTTTAAACTCACTTTTAACTAAAAGTCAGTTTTAAACTCGCTTTTATCAAAAGTCACTTTTAGAACACAATTTACGTTCTATGTATATCTTCTAACGAGTTTCAGCTCGTACAACCGTTAAAATAAGGATATGGAATGCAAATTTTATTTTAAATTTACTTTTGTTAAATGTCAGTTTAAAAGGAGACGCTGGAAAAGGTCCTTAGGCTTCTAATTAGAAAATATATATATATTTTACGATTTTTGCAATTTCATCTTCTAAGGATTTAAAACAGGATAGGAAAGTTTTTATGTAGGAACAGTCAAATAGGTATTTAAGCTTTTAGTTAGTAATGACAATATATTTTTGGTAAGTATACCCTTAAGAATTGTAAAATCAGGAATATATATGGACATTCGAAAATATTTAAAGACAAGAAAAGTGTGTCTCTTAGAAATGAAAGAGCACCATTTAATGTTTTTTAGAAATCAAAAATTGAAGAAATAAAATGGAGATGAAAGGAACACGACATATAATATCAAATCACCCTCATTGGGACCGTCTCCATAAATGGCGTCTCGTATTTCTAACATCCAGCCGACAACCAATTTACTTGTTAAATTTAAGCGAGTATAATTATATAAAAAAGTAGTTTCTATACTTTTTAATTCTATCTAAAATTTCGTTTGAGATCCGCATTAACAAATATCAAGCTGAAATCGGAATCGGCTTAAATGTCGACTTTACTTATATCTATCTATCAAATAATGCAGAGAATCGATTATCTATCAATCTTATAATGCAAAATTATTTTGAATCTAACATCAAATAGGGAAAAAAGACAGTATACACAAAAATGTAGTCGATACCTTTTAGTACAACTAAACACATAATTTATTTTTCTCGTTGTATGTGACAGTATATATATATATATATATATATATATATATATCATTTATTCCTCACATTATTATCTATACAATTAAACAGCGCCTTAAATATCTGCCTACACGTGGTCATCTTGTAGTTGTGTCGCATATACATGAGATACACGAATAATTTCCTCATTAAATCGTTATCATCCGTTTCACGGTCATATTGTATGTTTGACCGGTCATTAGCGCTCACCAATTAAGGTCTAGTTTTGTACACTGAAAGTAGAAAATGTGCATGTTTATTCAGGAAAATTGTATTACTTTGTATATTGTATACTTGCGCGATATGGCGTGTCGATATTTCTGGATACATGGCTATAAGCAATATAAAGCATGTATTGCAATTCTGTAAAATGAACTAGCGCTTACATATGAGGCCGTTCATAAAATATGTCGGAACGTGACGTGTGCAGTTCGTCAAAAAATTAACTTTAATCTTTCCCTCTACTTATTATATTTTATTTTTTTACTACTAAATTCTAAGCACCCGAATCGATAAGTTTGCTTGAAAACATTTGATGGATGACACTGAAGCAAAAAGATATGCAAAGATAAGTACCATATGGAAGTCTATAGTCTCTGCCTACCCTTCTGGGAATAAGCATGAGCCTATATATAAAGTGGTAGTATTATTATACTACCACTTTATTTATACGCTTCTTGCAGCTCGTCGAGCTCGAGAGCGGATGAAAGCACCGACACAGAAAATGCAGAGTGAATAGATAAAGATGAAATAAATGCTAGTTTCGAAGATAAAAAGAAGTTATGCAATACCGATCTTAGATATTTTAAACATTTAAACGGACTTCTGATAAATAATATTATTTATTCGTTGGTTATTGTAGATATTTATTTAAGTTTTATTATGTATTATGAAATAATAAATATTTTAATATATCAAAATTTGTGTACTAATTGTAGCAGTGTATCATCTACGAGGATTTATCTTACGTTACGTAATATTAACAGGAGGATCGCAGAAAAAGGTGACGAAAGGGTCCAAAAAGCGAAATTTAGTGATGTAATTTCTAAACGGCCCCTAGGGTTTAGTCGTTTGCGAGGAGGCGAAGTGTATGCAGGTCGTGCATTCGACCAGTCGTTTCAAAAGTCGTTCCTTATCGAACACTATTGCATTTGCAGATCTAATTATTCCTTTATGTACGTGACAGTATCTCTATATGTCTTGGAGTTTTATGATATTATGTATACCAAGACCCTATTTCGTCTTACTCCATGGGCATCTTCTGCTTGCCTAGATCCACTTGTCACCCTAAAACACCAAAATAAAAATAGAAAGACAAAAAGAGATTAAAAGTGGTTTTCACAATTTTATATTTTTAAGACTCGGCTTTGATACGCCTCAAAAATTCTCACATCTTGAATTTTTTTTCTTCTTTAAGTAACAATGTGTCGTAGCCTAAACACACAAAAATAAATTTTAAAAGTATTAAGTGTAATGAAGGAGAATTTTGTCTAATAAACGAACTAATAAAGTATTTAACGCGTATATTTTTCTCTTATATTGTTATAAGCGAGATACACTAAACGAGTGGAAATAGCACGAACCAAACAAGAATTTAATGCGCATTATTGTTTATGCCAATACATTTCAAACACTGAACACGATAAATAAGAAGAAGAACCTTGTTACCAGGTTTAAATCTATTTAAGATTTATATTTTATTGTAATTCCACAGTAAGCGTTTATATCTTTTTTTACTTCTGATAGTGTTTGATAGTCCTACGTCACATGTTTTCGAAATAATTACAGAGCACAATAGTTATTCAGAAAGTGCATAAATTTTTGTAGAGCGTAAATAAAAATTGTTTTACACCTCTTTCAAAATATCAAAGATTAATAAGATATATTTTATTAACAGTTTACAGTAACAAATGGCTGCTATATTTATAAAAATACTTAGCTGACTTGTGTACCTCAAAAGGACACTGAGTTACATATTATAGACAAATACCTAGTCATTTACAAACAGATGAATTGCTATTTGGCACTGCTAGAGTATATAAAGAGAAAATGGTTATTTTACTGCTACGTAACTTGAAAGTTCATGCATTGGTCATGCATTCTGGATTATAGGCATGCGCGTATAATCTAGATTATAGGCATGTAGTGCGCGTATAATCTAGATTATAGGCATGCAGTGCGTGTATAATCTAGAATATATTGTGTATCGTGTGTTTCATTTTATTTAAGTCCGTCCAGCAGTTTATGCGTAATTTTGTTACAACCAAACATTGTCACGAAAGGATGAATTAAAGCAGACAAACAAAATAAAACTATAGAGCGAATGTGTGTGAAAGAAATATCGGCAAGGGGTCGCCCTAGAAAATCCTATGCAGACCATATTGGTGGCATAGTAAAATGGGTCCAATTTAAACATCCGTCACCCACGAGCTTACATGAAAAGATTGATGGATGTCAGTGAAGCAAGAGAGATGCAAAGATCGTACCATGTGGGAATCTATATTCTCTGCCCACCCTTCTGGGAAATAGGCGTGAGTTTATATTATTATTCTTAATGTTATGAAGTATCACATTTATAATATAATAATAGGATTTAATGCTGACAGAAGACACAGTGTAACAAACTATCGTTCGTTTTAAAATACTATATGACTTTGTTTATTATTAAACCATTATTATTAATTATATATTTGCAATCGGATTGTTGACGCTGTCTAAATTTCGCTTACTTTCTATCTCACCTTCTTACACCAAACCTTCTCTCCTTCCCTCTCAATTCACAACGTCCACTCCAACATAGCTTCTTTTCTAAATAAAGCAAACAAGTAAATAAAGCATGGGTGACAAAAGAAATGAAAAATAGTTACTATTATTAATTTACGATTCATACAGATAGATACAAAAAAATAAATAGTAACCATTTTTATATGACAATGAGTCCTATCAGTTTTCTAAATTTCATGAAGATTGGTTGAGTCATAGTTGAGTTATAAGTAGACGTATAGACAAACAGACAGAAAGACGAACAGATAGTAGCATAAATATTACAAAACGGTATGCTCTATGAGTACACTAAAGTTCATTATAATGAGTTTAACTATTATTTAGGTACTAAAAAACATACAAATAAGCAAACGATGTCTGAACCCTAATGTTAAACTATTTCCATGCCAAATTTCATCAAAATCTGTACAGCGGTTTAGGCGTGAGAACGTAACAAACAGACACACTGACTTTCGCATTTATATTAGTATGGTTTATGTACCTAATCGCTATATGTATCTCATATCAGCTGTGAATAAGATCAACGTTTTTACTCATTTTATATTTACGGTTTCGACCTTGTACAATCACAAAATACCAAATGCAGGGCCGACAAAATGCTTTGGTGGTCGGGCGGGCGGGCGGGACAATGGATGCCGTTAGCCGGTTATTCGTGGCGCGACCTTATATAGGTCGGCTATGAGACATCGCAGTACATAATAGTGGCTTTATTGTTCACGCACCATTTTCCTACCCCATTACGAGCTCACGTGACGACGGGACGGACCGCGGTGGGAAATGCTTCGGGAAAACGTTAAATATTAATTGAAAAACCCGTTAAATGTAAAGGATAACAATAAGTAGATAGATGCTTATTGATTTATTGTTATGTACTTTTATTTACTTATCTTCCGTTATATGCTATGGTGTAGATTTGTGTACGCATACCTAAAACAACTACACTACGTATTTTATTGCGTTTTATAAAATAAAACTGCAAAGGTTTTTATCTAAATTTAAATTCAAATTAAAGCATTAACAGCACTAATAAAATTGATATTTCAAACCTATACTCTGTTTTTCACCTTAAAACGGATGAAATGTTATAGTTTATTAATTATTAATGTTCAAATTAGAGGCAATGATAAATTTTTTGTTTGTTTTCTTTTCATACAAAGTCTATACCAAAAAAAAAAGAAATATAATCATATTAAAATTTGTCTAATCACTCAGCAAACTTTTATCAAATATGAATCAGATCCATCCATTTAGAAACAACTATTTTTGAAATGAGAAAGACCGAGGGAACTAAATTCATGTTGGCGTATTTTTATGGTTCCGTGCTACGAAATGGAAAAACAGAACCTTTGTAGGAACTGTCTGTCCATTTGTCACCCAATTTGCTCTGACACTACTGGACCGACTAAGTTGACGTTTGGTACCCTGTGACTCAAACACGGGAACAACTAACACTCACTAAGTATATTCTGACATACTTAGGAGTGCCAGTTATAGTGGACTTTATTATTGCAATGCAATATTAATTTTAATGATAAATCGAAAAACGAAATAGAGTACCTTCTATCAGTTGGTTTTAGTCATTATTCAAGAATATAAGATAAGACATAATTCAACAATAAACGATATATTCAGAAATTGCCTTCTCCAATCCGGTACCGTACATGCTTTTCTTTTAGTAACCATATAGATATTCAATCTACGAAGCCCCTCCACGCAAGTTGTATTCGCACTTTTCGGGTTATTTTTAATTCAAATCAAACAGTTTTAGAGAAATATACTGGTTTTCTAAAATGGCATTGATTAATTTGGTTAGTTTCTAAAATTTTAAGGTTGAGACAACAAAATAATGGAAAAATGACTCAATGTCGACCAGAAAATGAAATATGACATTCTGATCATAGACGTTAGATGTGGAATAACTAAAATGGCGATTTTGTTTTTTGCCTTGTATTTTTACAAAATACACAGCATTCTGAATTATACGGATATACGTTGTCGACTCAAAGTCATTCTTTTCTTACTTTCCATAATTAGGGATAGATATCGCTCTAGTCTGCCTTACCCTTTTACGAAATTATACAAATAGACATAGCGTTGAAACTGAAGACGCTTTCTATAAAATCGCTTTATTTTTCGTGATTGATCCTTTCATTTTTCTGAATAATTTCTCGATGGTATTCAAGTTAACGAGACGCGCTTGATATCTACACATCATGAGCATGAAACAGGCATGTATAATTCAAATTTATCCAACAGGAATGAAACCGTGACGCACAGCTGCAATACGTATAAAAGCATACATCGTGATCTTTATTTTTCTTAGAGTTCAAATTCAACACATCTAATTAAGGCATACAATATTTAGCTTATAAACTACGTATTATAAAGAGGTTAAAAATTAGAGTGGGTACAATTAAACCCATTGCCCTCCCGACGCACAACCGAAACATTGTTATCACACAAAATCTTTCCCTCCCCTGTACGAAATGTTCAGGAGGGAAGATTTTTGTGTATCTTAGATCCGCGCTTGCGTGACCGGCGTCGCGAATCGGACTTGAACGAGGCTAAGATGGAAATATGGATTGAGATAGAGTACTGCATTAAGATTACCGGGGATCAATATAAAAGTAGAAAGAATATTTTATACCTACGCAAGCGAAGTCGCGAGCGAACACCTAATATATTATAAGTTATGTATATTAACGGCATTGGATGCATATAAATATAAAAAAAAAACTAAAGAATTATTTACGTATATAAACTAAACATCATTGTAAATTACCACAATCGTATATTCATTATGTGGACTCGGATGTACATATATTTTTAATTTGATTATTAATTATGTTTATTTCGATACCGGCACGATGCTTCTCGAATGTGCAATGCAACGCACGAAACTTTGCCGCCGTGAAGTTAGTCACGAATATGTCGCAATGGCGTAAAATTGTAACGCGGACGGGGAGGAGGAAGGGGCGGGGAGCGTTGAACCTGCGCATTGCATCATTCGCAGACAATTCAGAGCGGCAGAGTTTTATACGTTGTACTGTAAGGTTTTGTTGTTCTGAAACACAAAAAGAAATCCTGAGATGCTCTTGTCCGTCCGCTCTCTCAAATATTTCATCACTTCTACAGTTATGAACGCAAATCGAATTTATTATAGAATAGAGAGTCATTTTGGTGTATCCACTTCAATGCAAGCATAAAATTAAAAAAAGAATTCAATTTAAATATAAACAAAAGTTGCTCGTAAGACTTGGACAAGTATTAGATGAAGTTTTTTTTTTTTATGAACCCTACACGACACACTTGATTTTATTTCGTTTCTATATGGCAGTGTAAAATCTACAATAAATCCCTCCTTTTTGAATGTCCTAACTTCTATATCTAATATTATGACCATAGCAGTACATACCTATTTTTTTTTGTGCCCTTAATGATTCACGATCGAAGCATAAAGACGTTCTTTTTCATTTATAGTTGAATCCCGATGTCAACGCTTTCCAACGTAAATTCGTCAACGAGGTTCGCCGTTGCGATGAAATGGAACGCAAGCTGCGTTACATTGAAGTGGAAGTGCATAAAGATGGCGTCCACATACCGGACGTGCAGGAACCGCCGCGCGCGCCCAATCCTCGCGAGATCATCGACTTGGAGGTAAACTGTTCGCAAAACTGGAGACTCCCATATTTATAACTAAACAACGTGAATGTAATGTAAAAATGATGCTTTACCATATAATAATGTAACGTGGAGTATAACTAATTATATTGTCACATTTTCATTTCCTATAAATTGCTCACTTTATAGATCAACTCGTTGCACAATCGAACGCTACACTCACTAACATGGCATTATTGACGTCACTGCTGCAGAAAATGAATGACACTACAATCGGTCTGTGTCACTGTTTAATTGTTCATTTTGGAGTAATATCTCGATGGTCGTTACTTGGATCGGTAAACCGATTACATATTCATCTATATATTAACAACGTGACTTTTGCGTATTTCCAGTGTTAATTGATGTACGTCAATCATTCCTATATCTTCTATTTATTATATAATAATTTTTCGTAAATCTAGAAAAGCTTATGATAAAGAGTAATGATCCTTGAACACTATCCATGCATGACGTGAGTAGCGGATTGATACGGGCACTACAATCTCTATACAGATGCTCCAGTGCCTGCATCAGAATAATTGAGGCATATATTAAGTGAGTAGCTTCACCATGGTTAATCAATATTATTCACGGATAGTTGTCTCCATTATTTGAAAAAGTATGGGTGTGGTTTAAGATGGAATGTCTGTCAAATGCCTCGACGACCAAGTGATCCAGGTGTCGTCGGCGTGCGAGTAGTAGGCGATGTAAATTAAGTGACTGATTCTGTTAAGAAAAGAAGTATGAAAGTAAATGTCAGCAAGACTAAGGTGACGGTATTTGAAGAAACGAAAACGCAACTGAATACGTTATATATTATATGGAATTTTAGAGTCGAACAAGTGAAAGTGTTTTTATGTTTGGGTAGTCTGTTTACAAACGATGGTTAACATGATAAAAATATTAAAAGGCGAGTGAATGCGGTAAATAAAGCGAATGGGGCTTGTTTGCTATTATGAATATAAAGGTGTCTCACGAGAAGCGCGTTCAGCCTATCCGTACGGGGGTCTGATCCCTATATCAGCTTATGTACAATAGTGAAAGTTTGGGTATGGCAGAAGAAAAATGAAATTAGAATCAATGCAGTGGACATCGGATCTTTGCGTAATATATTTGTGTGTCTTTGAAAGATACAGATAGGAATAGTGATGTCAGAGAGCAGTGTGGTTTAAAAGAATATGTGGTAATTAGTAGAAAAAGGTAACACGGTGCTTCGGTCGTCTGGTGAATGAAAGTAGACTGACAAAACAAATCTGTAAAGCAGAATGTGTGTGATAGTAAGGTTATCAAGGGTCGCCCCACACAGACCAAGTTGGTGGTATATTTTAAGCACCAGAAACTGACAAATTGACGAATTTACATGAAAGGATTGATAGATATCAGTAAAACAAGAGAGATATGCAAAGGTCGCACCATGTTGAAAACCTTGGTCTCTGCCTACCTTTCTAGGAATAGGTGTGATTTATAATAAAAATATTTATATATATATGCTATCTACAAGCTTTTAATGAACCGTTATAAAGTCGTCTTTGTAATAAACTTTCAAATATTCCTTACTTCATTTTGTTAATATTATCTGTCCTGGATATTTCATTTAAGTAACATGATCTTTTTAAGATATGAACCTATTAGAATGGCAACGAGCATCTATAGTCTATCGAAGGGTGTCCTACTATATATAGTTGAAAGTAGCTATAATATTCTAGAAATTTTACATAGGGCAAAACGATGGAGTATCAAAGAATTCTCTGATGTTCATTAATCATTTCATGCAAGCTCATCAGCTTCTGGTGAATAGAATTTGGTCATTCTTTTATATGCCACCAATTATTTGTATGTCTGTTTTTAGGAATTTTGTGGCATATTCTAAACACCATAATAATAGTTTTCGGGTAATCATTTAAGTCTCCACTTAGGACTAAATGTATCCACAATGGTGAACAAACTAGAAATTTTCAGAACAATAAGACATTTTTCGATGTTGTTCCCTTAAAACGATTATATTTACTTCTTTTATAAACATTTTAATCATTCCATAATACATGTTCTGAAAATGTTGACATTTGCAGGCACATCTGGAAAAACTGAAAACGAGATATTGGAGTTGTCGCAACGCGGTCAACCTGAAACAGAACTACCTCGAACTGACCGAACTCAGGCACGTGCTGGAGAAGACGGAGGCGTTCTTCACGGAGCAGGAGGAGTTTGGAATGGAGTCGCTCACCAAGTAATTCTTCTTTATTGGCGTATACACTGCTTCGAAAACTATTCTAAATATTTAAAATATCTAAATTAAATGATAAATAAGAATGTTTTATTTTGTCAGTTTCTTTAATACTGTGAATCCAAATATTTAATAACAAACCATTTCATCCAAAATATTAAAAGAACAAGGTACATACAAATGATGTAATTTCTATAGATATAATTGTTCCTAAATATTGACCGGTAGTATGAATAATTACAACATACAGAATTGATTGCTGCCAGATGTCTATCAATGATGTTATTTTGTAGAGTTAAAAACATTTCAACTGATAAAATCGAACACTGTCACTAATATTTGAAATATCCTGTTTGCTATCAAACAAATAAATTTAAACCATATTCTAGATAAGTTGAATTTTTCAAATCTTAATAACCCACAAAGTTAAAAATTGAATAAAGAAGTTAATTAAACCTTTTTAAATATTGGTATGAAAGATATAGACTTTATTACTAGCTGTTGAAACTGCTGTTACTAGTAGGTATTTCATTACTAGAATTTATATGGTCTTTTAAAGTTACTATAGAAAAAATTTAATGCATTTTATAAATTCATATGTTTGCACTTATTTGTGCTTATTTTCGATATTCCCTTTAGCATTATTGAAAATTAGGAACTCACATTTATCCCAAAAGTTCATATAGTAGAAAATAAATAATGATTTGAATACAACTAATATTTTTCATTTAAAATAGAAAAGATTCTTAAAATAACTGTATTATATTGATATTTTACATTGTTTATTTTATAGGGTTCCGGTACCAATAGGTGTCCATCAAAAGTATTATGCTTATACTGTCCATTCGTCAACCCATCCATACGTTCATGTGTCTGTCTTTAAAGAACTGCAACTTTTGGATCATAATGGTAGCTGAAGTTAAAAATTTCCAGCAAAATATGTGTTATTATGACGAAAATTCCAACAAATAATAATAATTAAAAAAATAATATTATGGGGTCCCCATACAAGAAAGATATATTTTTAATGTTTTTTCGTTTTATCGTATTTACGCTTTAAATTGCCTGTGAATGAAGTACTACGCAAGTTCAACGCTTTCGTGACGAACTTCACGCGCGTTGTACTGTACATACAACCGACAAACTTGATGTAATTGTAATATAAACTCTAAAGTAAAACAAAAATAGAGCCCGATTCGCACTTGACTGGTTTTAAATAACCATTATATATTTTATATTGAATATATAAAATAAATATATGATGATAAATAGATATAAATGAAGTATATTACTGTGTAAAATATTACAATTAATAACAAGTGGCACAACTTTGCCTTAGGTAATAATAAAACCACATAGAATGTTATATATTTTGCGTTTGATAGCAGCTCATGCAATGTAAATGAGAATGGGTTGTATGCTACTTCATTTTATGACCAACCAACAAAATGACCGCCCATGTAGATGATCGCTACCTTTCGGGGTAAGGGGTTTGACACATGCAGCCTGATCAACCTGCGGTATGTAAATTATAATCAACAAATAAAGTATTTTATGGGAGGGATTATTGATTATAAAATTATGTTGATATGTAAAAATTTTTCCCTGGAAAGTATGATTTAAATTATAATAGCGCTTGTGTCGAGAGATATAACGAATTTGTTACAATACCCATTCAAAACCAAATCCGATGTATTACCAATACCAAATGTATAACAATTTCTATCTGTATGGAAATCATATGCCTCATAATCTTTTCAGATCCTTAATATCCGACGAGACCGGCCAGCAGGCTGCAGCGCGCGGCCGGCTGGGCTTCGTCGCGGGCGTGGTGCAGCGCGATGTGCCCGCCTTCGAGCGGATGCTGGCGCATCTCCCGCGGCAACGTGTTCCTGCGCCGCGCTGAACTCGAAAGCCTCTGGAAGATCCTGCTACGGTACAGTTTATCTGTGCTAGATCAATTTTCAGAAATGTTAACTTCCAATGTCTTCTGTGTCTTTACTATAGAAAAAATCCCATACAAAACGGATATAGCTCGTGGGAAGTACATGAATATATCCATACACACATGGTCGGAGTTATAAAATCATCAGATCCTTGTAATTTTTGTTATATCAGTGTATTTATTTTGTTTTTAACTAGAATGTATTAGAGTTTAATAATATATGCTCATAAATTCGATTTATATTTGTCTAAATTATAGAGCTAAGCGACCATTTAGAACTACCAGAGGAGTTAACTTACTATAGCGTATGTGCTTACATTACATTTGCTGTTACATAATTACATTACATGTACTATTGAATGTTGAAAATTGGTAGTTAATAATGTTAAATAAGTAAATAGCTTTTGATATGCTACTTTCTGAAGATGTAACAAAAACATATGCTATAATTTAGAATATACTAAACAGAAGTACAAGTAGAAAAGTGTGTCAAACTATCCTAAAATTATATTTTCCCCTAAGCTCGTGTAAAATAACCAATGCTTACCACTCCCCACCTCTGAGATAAATCTCTCAGTGGTACACCAATACAGTACTGGGTGCCTTAAAATATCTCATTTGGATTTGAAAGCTTCTAAGTTTTTTAATGAAAATGCATACCCATAAATGATATGTTGAAATACAAAGATGAGTCTATTGTAATAATGATTTTTTCTTGTCCATTTTTTGACGTGACAACGTCTTAAATTAGGTTGCGGCTGGGAGTCACTTATGAAAAAGTAACGCTCGGTAACGTAACGATGAGTCACCGAACGAGAGAGGCCCCGCCGAATGCCTTGCGTCTCTCTCCCACTCAACTATGATCGGTCTGCGCGCGCAGCACTAGAGAATTAGTGCATAGCTTGCAAATGTATTGCAAGTTATTGTATGTATATTGTATATAAATACGTATGTATGTGTAAAGGTAAAATAAAATTTTGTTAATATGAAATTCAGTGCGAGATTCTTTGTATAAATTAATGTTTTAAATATAATTCTTTGTATAAATAAATGTTTTAAATTGTTACTATTATTTCATCCTTCTTCCTACTATACGAATGAATATTCACATTAAAATGATTTTACCATTCAAAGTCGTTGTCACGTAAAACTTTCGCCCGTATACCGACTTTACAGGCAACCAAATTTTAATGTATTCCCTCTCACCATTTACATATCTTTTAGTTATCGTGATTACACGGGATTTTCAGGCGACAGTGAAACGTACCTGCGCTTAAAGCATGCAATAATAGTAACTAACATGACATCTACCGGTCAAATGCTGCAATTTTTAGCGATATCTGTTACTTGTTTTTATTATAGAAATATGTTGTCTGATCCGATTCGTCTATACTAGCTTCAGTAAGCAGCTTCGCTCAATTGAACAAAGTAGATAATCATCTATTTAATTGTATGTTTTCTTCGAAGGCAATGTAGTCGAAAATGAATCGAGGGCGGAACCGGTCAATAAAGAAAGCGAGATCGAAATCACCATCAAAATCGAGGATGTGATCGCCAGTAGGATCGCATATTATATATTCAGGTAAATCAATCACTTGCATATTTTGTGTATGTTGTATATTTTAAACATGTTCCACGACTTATAAGGCCTATAATAGACACACATGCGTATTATACGTGTATGTATGTTTAACTCAGTAAATAAACACCATAGGAATCATTTTTAATGCGTAAGTTAACAACGGCATCACTAACGCGACATAGAATAAGAATTATTGTATTTCAGGCGAGTAAAACTGTTGGCCGCATAACTATAATAAATGCTTGATATACAAATTGAGATCGAGACTGCGATTGAAACAGAAATTAGAACCTAAATTAAAATAGAAAACAGGAGCAGTATCGGCATCGTGATTGGAAGAGAGATTATTCGATTACAAAAATAAAGGGATTCGCTCTCTGTACAGACGAAAACAGCCGCAGGCGTAAGCTAGTTTTTCGTATATTTTTTTTGTCAAATAATACTTTTTTGCCTCCGCAGAATCCCATCGTTTTATATTAAGTTTATTATCTTTTAAAACTATTGTTGATATTAAGTCTGTTTTACAATGTTTTTTTTTTAATATGTGTGCCCTCTACTAATATTTCTAAGAGTAACACTATTGGTGCACACTTCATATGTATTTTCAAAATTCATAAAAAACTATGCATGGGTATATAAATATAAACCTAAAAATTAAAAAAATATACAAGAATCCAATGATGGCTATTGAGTAATTCTTGTCATAGTTGTAAAGAATAACTCAAGTAAGTAATCGATTTCATTAATTAGAGATATCATTATGTAACTATTTCATACGCACATACAGATTATTATTTAGCAAATAATTTAATAATAAATTGAGTCGTAATTTAGTAATGTCGAATAAAATAAAACAAAACTCCCCATCTTGCGTCCGCAAGGTCACGTATAAAATATCGTTATTAAAGAAGAACCCGACGATGAAATATTTAATACACTAACTTTGAGGCTAAAAAACATCGTAAAAGAGACGAAAAGCTTTAAGAGATTTATCTTGTGTAATCGCTGCTTAGGAGCGGTTAAACGTTATGGAAGACAACGAACCGACAGAAAGAAATAGAAAATAGGCAGAAAAATTTAAAACCAAATAAGAGCGGAAATAATGAAGAGTTTGCAAAAACAGAAAAGTTATCAACTAACAAAGAGGAAAAAATTGGAAAGGATGGACGAAGTTGTCAATATTATAAGCTAAATAAATATACAAGATTAACGATTTTCTTTGATAATTAAATATTTTTACACATTTATCAAAACTGGTATATACCAGGTTCAAAGGTAATTTAGTGTCAACAGGTTAAGAAAGGTAATATTACAAAGCTGATACATATTATTTACTAACTGATCAAATTGAAAACATATTGATTAAAAAAATAACTATTTTTTTAGTATCTCTATGAATATAAAGACTATTTTTTTATTGTATTTGTGAACTTTTTGAAGTATTCTTCTTTTGGTGTGTTAGAGAAAAATTGTGAGAGTAAATTTTTACAATTCGTGCGCAGACCGACATCTAAGTCGACACTACGAAGTTCATTGGTAAATGTCTCTCAAGTTTTGCAGAAAAGGCTATCAACAAAGTGAAAAAAGGACATCTATCACGTATGTTTACGTGCATGTGAAAACTGTCAAATAGTTATTCAAATATTTTTCGGTCTACAACACGTGTTTGAGTACAAATAAAATATATACTAGCGGCTCGCCCTATATTCGCACGGATATATCTATAGCCAGACGATTTCTGGTGGATGAACGGAGGCGGTCACTTGATGAAGTTCTAACAGATATCTATAGTTACGGGGCCTTGATATGCTCAAAAAAATTATTAAACTTTAAGGAAAATATGCAAAATTGCAATTTATTGTGGTAGAGCTATGTTAAGGTCAACAGGCTGCAGCACGTAAGTGGATCGGCTCGACCACTGTAATACCACACCCTCGCGAAATATAGGGGTGAAGTAACAGGTTACGCTGTTTTATTACTTCCAGTGAGTGAGAGTTCCGGTGGCTGACTTCCCTCCATCAGCCACGTCCCCTTGCCATCAGGCCACTCCTTTCTGCATCAGATATCCTATTCCTACTCAAGACGCCGGCCATGCACTCGTGACACCCTCAGAGTCGTGAGTGTCTACGTGCAGCGTTGACCGCCTGTTGGTTTGTATGTCCGTTGCCCCTCGATAAAGATATAAGAAAACATTGTTTATACAATCGCTACCAAACTTCACAAGATTGCCGCTGAGGTAATTTGAAGATTACTTGAAAATTTCATTAAAATCAGACACACGCGCGTTCGTGTGTGTGTATGGGTGGGCGTGTGCGTTCGTACGTGCACGCGTGTGTATGAGTGAGAAGAAAGAGAAAAAGAGAGAGAATAGGTGTATGTCCGAGGGTGTATGTATTTTGTTTCTTTTGCTCCAGAGGTTAGTAAAAACCTCCTCTCGGCCTCTAGTTTCTACTCGGTAGTCATTAACTTCACAGAAGAGAACCTAGTTATTATTCTTTCTTTAGGTGGTTGAAGTTGCGGCTTCTTTTCTTTAGCTCTCTTTATTCCACTCACTTTTTTTTATGAATCGAAGTTCCAGAAGGACCTCCGTTGCGAAAGAGCTTCTCTACTCCGTGTACGGGGGAGTGTGTAGGTAATGAAGGTATGAACGTTAAATGGATACCATATTATTTATACTATACGCAGTCATCGATGCGTGTGTTAATGCGTAAATGCTATTATTATTGCTGTCGACAGTTGATTATGCCCCCATATAAGTGTTCTTAATTTGGTAAAGTTAAATAAGGAATGGATGTTTAATGCCAAGATAATATAAAAGTTTTACGTGTCTGGTTGTCAAGAGGTCAGCCCATCGCTTACAAATAATAAGATTGGGGTTATATAACTTCTACCTAACTTTAACAACTAAGATTAAAAACTTTTGTTAAGCATATATTTAACAATAGAAAATTAATCAACATGTATTTAGATTGCGTCAAATTAAACCATTTGCTCCGTACCTCGGAGAACACTAAACACTGGGCCCGGATGTAGTTGCCTATGACCCGAACACGACCAGCGTGGAGAGCGCACGCTCGAAACACTTGAAATATGATCGTGGGAGTATCCATTTGGAGTGGGATGACAAGAACCTAAAGAAGCATCGACAGACGCACATAAACGCTCAAAATTGCGTCAATAAAGTTTTACGATGGCGGATATCTCATTAATGGGATATAGGTAATATAAAAGTACTAGAAATTTTCCAAGGCTCGATATTAGGTCATAATTTGTTTATGATCCATCCGGTTTCATACATAATCCTTATTTACGACTCATAGGACTTTAGCGCCTTATAGCGATGGGTTAGGTTTATTAAATACCATTATAATTTTAAGTGGGACGTTTTAATGGGATCAAGCATTTTAATATTTATTTTGTTTTTAACAAAACAAAATTAATAAGTCAGTGTGGAAGATGTTTAACTTTTGTTCTTTAATTCATTAAATTGACGCCGTTTATTTAACAGCAGTTTCTTTATAGAGTTACTGTGATGCTATTTTTCATTTCCTAGGTAAGTACACAAAATCACGAAAATTTTGTTAATGTGTTTAGTAATAAAATGCTTTAATTATATCCAGGGACACAGAGTTAAGTTTCTTTAGTTCATAACATTTAACATTCAAATAGAAAAGTTTATCGTGTTACGAATAACCGAATAATCAAAACTAAATTACGTCTAATTTGAAAAATGTGTAACTTTTGCTCGTTACGCCGTATTGTGTGAAGTTAGAAACAGACTCGCAAATTCGTTGTAATGAAGTCTCCTCGTCTATATGCAAATGGCGGCCGCGGCCAAACCGCCCAGATATCGCAACGTAACTCGGCGACGATTTGTTATGAATATTATTATCTTTTGTTTACGTCGCGGATCCCTTTGGTATTTTCCTGGAGGACAAATCGATTTTCGACATCGAATTTACATGCAAATTTTATGGAAATTTTCAGATACGTAAGCAATTAAGATTTTCAAATTAACAGTAATCGACGTAACTTCAAGAGATTATCGGCAGCCGTCGGCGTAATGCGGTCAGTGTATTAGAGAGTCATTTAAAAAGTTTCTGTATTATGCGTGATCACATAACTAAAAATAAATTAAACGATAAAATATTTAATGCATACAAAATTCGCATTATTACACAATTATATCCACGAAAAATTTGTCGCAAATAAACTTGTTACAGAACGTTACATTTTCACAATCTTTGCGTATTTCTTAAATTCCCGTAGCGAAGATTTAAAATAAAATATATAAAAAAAAAAATCAATAGTTCCAGAAATCGTCCTTAAAGCTAACGTGAATAGAAACACATTTCTTTGTTTTTTGCTCAGTCGAAAATATCGGAAAATGTTGTGGTCTCTATGTTATTCAAAAATAAAAACCTAAAATTATTTGCTAGTTTTATTTTTTTATAAAAACCAAATAATTCAAATGTCATTATTAATTCTTAGGGTTCCGTTTGTCACAGTGCAATAAAAAGTTTTCACAGATGTACATAATGTGAAGTCACAACAATGTCTACGTTTGCATTTTAGAGGGTTTTTTCCTCTCTGAGTAATAATGTTGGAAAGTTCTAATGCGATTTTTACGACTTTCTCAGTGTGCTAGTGTTGCGAATTCACAGAAACACTTTTTATATGATCTCTGCTGATACCATTCGAAATATTTCATACAGTTAATGAATATGCATACAGCAAATACTAAATTGATTATATATATATATATATATATATATATGTGTGTGTGCGTGGAATTGTTTCAACACAAAAGTAAGGAAACTCGTTTCATCCTTCCGCATATTAACGACACCGCTATGAAATCGTCCCGTGATTTGTAACACTCTGGCACATCGAGAACCAAGTAATGTAATTAACCAACGTTCAGATGTGGATCATCGTTTAATCGCACCAAGCATCAAATGCGGAATTTAAGCCCATTTTGAAGCTTCTTAGACAAGACTACTTACCATACTATATTTTTCCTGTGCTTTCGGCTAAGTTCTCTACTATTTATCTATTTATTTACTATCCCATCTTACTTTCGCTTCCAATTTATTTTCTTAATGCTGAACTCGGTATAGGTTCTGGCTTAGATTTAAACCTTTAATCCTATCCTGTTTCATTCCATGATTTTGATCTTAATTCCCTATTTTTCTATTTCAATCCTTATTCTATTTAAATTCTTATTCGCCGTGGTTTTTTCAATGGCAAATCGATATAAATTACCAATTTTACCAAATACGGTAATTTACCAACATTGAAGGAAAAAAATCCGTTTCAAAACAGTAAACAAAATCGTGTTACAAAACATTTAAACTTCTGAGTTTTTCCATTTTCCAATCCTTTGTCAATTCAATTGCGTTGTATTTTTACAAATAAGCTTTGTCAGTTTTACGCAAACAACTCCGTTGAACAACGACGATTTCCCTTCTGATTGTGCTAAGTTTTTGTTCTTGTAATAAATAAATATAATTTGCATTTTTCACTTAGTATATGAATATACTGAATCCCTTTTAACAGTCTAATACGCTAGATTTGGTGTAAATTTTCATACAGTAGGTAATTATAAACGAGCAATATTACATTATCGAAATGTCATACTATTGCTACATACGTAATTCATAAATTTTTAGAATTGGCCACTTAAACATTGCAAAATAAAAAAAACATATTTCAATTTTAAAATGTAACTCTTTGTTAACCTTATTATGTATATTGCATTTATCTATTATTCGTTTTTACAAATTGGTCGCAAAAAGAAAATTATTTGTTTAACATCAACATGAATTTGACGCGCGAAAATTTTCGTACAATGATTTCGTATGATTTTAGTTGCCATTTAAGCAACAAAAAGCTTAAAACAGATTTCGGTTGGCATTTCATGATGATGCTTCATTCTTTGCCACTGCTTATCATTGGTTCGAATAGTTCAAACGTGGTCTCACTTCTCTGAATGGATGATCTACGTGAAGGACGTCCTTCTGCGGCGACGACCAAAGACATTAGTGCTGTAGGTACAGCTCATAACAGAAACTGACAAAACAGTGACCTACCACCAGATCCGGACAAGCTTAGGCATCCGTATGAGTCAAATGCACAAAATCCTTCATGAACATTTAGCGGTAAGGAAGCTTTGTATTTGGTGGTTACCTCATAATTTAACTGAAATTAAAAAACTCCGCCACGTTAATTGCTGCTGCGAAATGGTGCAAAAATTTGTTGGCAGCGCTCAAACGCTGTATATGACATAGTTACAGGTGATAAAAGCTGTAACGGTCCCGAAACCAAAAGACAGGCTCAGTGGAGACTTCTTTATAAAATGAGGTCGAAGCGTATGAAAAAGATGGTGGTTTCTTTCTTCGGAATGACAGGTCATTATGCAACAATTGTTTTAGCAGATAAAACAAACTGTCACCGTAGACTGGTACACTAACAATTGTTTGCCTTTTGTTTTGGAAAAACGATCTCACAGTAAGATTATCCTTGAACATGACAACGCCTCACCACATACTATCAGACAAACAACTAACTTTTTGGGGACGTTAGGTATAGAAATACTGACTCCACCCGCCTTACAGCGCTTATATCGTCCAATTTGATTTTTACTTATTTCCTAAAATAAAAGAAAAATTTCGAGGTTAAGCGATTTACGGATGCAGGGAACAGTACCTACATATGAAAAAGCCGTCGACCCCCAAATGCGAGTGCGCAAAGTGTTTCTCTCGGTGCTTCCATCAAATGCAGCGATACATTTATTGATCTCAACGGACATCAATCACACCGAAAAAAAAATACTAATAAAAAAAAAGTGTGGCACTCGGGGACTGCCGCGGTAAAGTTAATTGCATAGCGTTTTTTAACAACTTATGCAATTATAATTATTTATTTATGCAGTATTTTTCTTTGATATTAATTCAAGTTTTTCATCACTTTCTTCATTAATAAATGCACTTTGTTTATTCATATTTAAAACACTTTATACAAATTTTGCGCGTATAGCTATTCATCAGCAACTGCTATTCACTGTTGTACATAGATACACCTATGTATACATATATACCCACATGTATACTTACAGGGCACATGCGGTAAGTGTGACATTATAAAGATATGATAGATACCTATACACCTATATACTTTCTCACAAACAGCTGCTTACGTATTCGTCCGATTTCGGAGCAGCTCGTCTCGATCCGTGCGAGCTTCGTACAGTCGTACCATATACATACACGTTAAGCGAACGCTCGGCCGAGCTACATAGTAGGCAGAGTGGGGGTGTTAGGTTTTATTTTGCGTTACGGAATTTTTTGATTCGGTCGCCGCGTTCAAAGCCCGCGATAAAAGCTATGCAATAGATTAAAAATTTGCTAGTTTGCTCAGCTTTTGATTTTCGAAGGATGATTGACCCACGTATGGACAAAATCTCGTTCTAAATCTTATAAAGCATTATTATTACGAGTTATATATAACCGCGTATTCGGACTGCGGGTTCGCGGTCAACAATTTCCTAACTTTTGATTATTTATATTGGGATATTCGTTGTTCATACGTATTTGTGGGCTGTCAAGCGTCCTTATGGCATATATATATTAACAACGAATATTTCAATATAAATGATCAAAAGTTGGGAAATCGATGACCGCGAACCCGCGAATATGCCTACAGCGCGGAGCTGCTCCGGCTACACGTGCACATGAGCCGTTAACTTTGTGCGGATACGCAAAACGAAAGTGGTACGATAATATTGTTATTTATTGCTACATTTGAAACTAGAAATAAAATAACAATAATATATTTAATTTTCAGAACGTCCTATATTGAAAAAGTTAAATATAATATATAACAATAAATAAACATTTTCCAAAAACTGCAATAGAGTCGTCAGGTGACAATTATTTCAATTTAATAAAAGCTATTTGACGATCAATACATAGTCATGGCCGACGAAAATCCTTCATTATTTCATTTTCACGATTTACGTAACTTTCATATGAAAAATGACATTAGGTTGTAAATTTTGCGACATATTCAAGGACACATGCCACATTCATTAATTTATTCATCTTAGAATACTATAAATGCATAATACAGAACATGTTTTGATATAGATAAATTGTTACGTAATATAGAAACTGGTCATATTAGTTATTACAATAATAAAAGCCCGTATGTAAAGAAAACAAACTAACAAATAACATTAAAAAATGAATTTATTTTTTAATTTTTCATATTGCCAGTCAAACCTCGCGTCCATAAACGTTCAATTTATTCAATTCCAAATATAGATAAAGCTCTAAAATATACGTATGACAATAACACACCGATAAAACTTCAAATATCACTTCAAATTTATCCGATTTGAGAGTAAAAGAAAACCTAGTTCTTAATTCCCGTCGAAACTTATTACGTTACGTCAGTAATCATAATACACATTCATTTTGTGGATAAAAACACAATCTCATTTCGCAGGATTTCTCATATTTATTTTAACGGCGCCCTTCATGGTTTATGCATTCGCCGCTGTGCGCCGACCCACTAAATCTGTTTATGGGCGATTTACCTCGTCCCGTGGTACAAATCTCGCCTCCAGCAAGTCATCGTCGTGACGTCATTCAATAAAGGCCTCCACGCGAGCTATAGCTTTCAGGCTTACACGAGAGTATCATCGAAGCGGATATTTACGAATCATAATAGACCTTACGCCGACCATAGATGGCGCCTTTTTATTTATCGTGGCTTTCGATAAATTTTAGTGCTGTCAACTGTACCACTCCGCATGCGGATAAACGTGCAATAACTGCGCGGTGACACGTGTGATACGCGCTTCGGATATCGTGCTTAAGGCGATATTGATCATCGATGTGGAATGTGCTTACGTGGGCATCGAATCTGGGGAGGATTTGAAACACGTCTCGAGAATTATATATTTTCTTGGCAGTTCCGCGTAGCACTTGGAAATTTGATACGAAAAATATATCTATACTTGTGTGTTTAAGGTTGTACGTGTTTTTCTTCTAATTACATTTTTTTTTTCAAAGGACCTTATATGTGAATAGATAAATTTCGTATATATGTAGTTGCTGACGGTTTAAATTCCATAAATAATAATACAGTTTGTGTAATAAACAAAATTACTGTCTAATAATAATTAATACGCTTTCTCGGGATTAAAATAAATTACTTTCTTTCTTTCAAGCTTTCAAAGAAAATTCAGGTCAAAACGTTTCAGGGCGATGTAAGTACAGATAATATTTTACAAGGGTTGGAAACACTTAATAAACGTTATTTCAAGGGCGCCGTATCTCAAAATGATCCCTTATAAGTCATATGTCTATCTATTGGTTCAGACTATTTTTCTTAAGAATGCGTGGAGGTATCAAGTTGAAATTAATACCAAGTACTTAGATCAAGTTAACTTAATCAATAAATAAAGCGATTTATGCCGCATATTTTAATACTGGCAGATAAATAAAAATCTACAGGATTCTTGCCGTTGTCTTAAAATCATTAAATTTTGCAAGAAGCAAGGCCTCAACAGCAGAAGTAAAAGAAATAATCTGAAAATCGTAATTTACAATTATGTCCCATAAAATAATATTTTTTTGCGGTTAAAAAATTACTATTTGTGGTTACAGTATGTACTGCGATGCAAACCGATGTATGGGAGAATATTTTTCAAATTACCTGTACGAAAATTTAAAATTTCTAAAAATACGGATATTTAATTACATTTTAACATAGTTTAATTAAAATTAATGCAAAGCTCAAAGCACTACTTTGTCACAAGTTGATAAAATATTTTTACCTTGTGAGGTTTGTACACAGAAAATAGGTTTTTCGGAACCAGTACTTACATATAAAAAGTAAGGTAAACTTTGATCAATAAACGCGTCCTGCTTGTGACAAACGGGTATCTGTGTTTTGTAAGTTTGTTACATTCTCTTCTGTTGCAAAGTTCTTAGAAAACATAGTACGAAAAAAATTGTGATATCCGAATGATTGAACTGAATGTACAAAACGCTAAAAAGAAGAAAAAAATAACTTTGACAAAAACTGTAAAAAAAATTGCATACATATAGACAAACACATTTCCTCATTAATCATAGCTTAAACTTGATTCAAGCTTAATGTGTAATTCATTAAAGAATCGCCAAGAAAGACAGGGAGCTAAATGTACATCATGGATCCTCGGGGGGTAATCATGATTTTATTCTCAATTAAATTATTTTAATGCCTTTTGTTGCCATTTAAAGGAAAGTTGTGAAAATTACAGGGCAGTCAGCGGAGAGTATCATACGCCACTGTAGGGCCTTATTTGAGAATTACAGACAGTTGTAACTCACGCCCTTCGCTGTTCCGGTGCAGGACGCAGGCTGTTGTCACGATGCGAAGTCAATGGCCGGAACAACTTTAAGTGTTCTCTGAGGCACTAAACAGACGTTTTATACATTGTTACCTTGCTGGCCAATCGCCGCTCACGTGAGGATGCACAAGGATAAAAGGAGTCCAATTATGGGAGTAGATAGCTATCGGAGAGTCTGAAGGTTGAGGGTGGGCGTGAGAGATGGTAAAAATAGCATCGGACGAATGCGTATTGGACCGCGTACGGAAAACTGGTTCTGTAGTATTTTGTTCGTATCAAATGCGAGCTAGGGAAAAACATTATTATTGACAATAATCATAAGTTAGCAATTCGATCAAAATTCGCAAATGAAAAAAAAAACGACTATTGAAAGATTATAAAGTATCATAATTAAAAAAATAATGAAAACAGCAATTCACTGCAGTCCAAAAAATACCCTGAGCATTTCTTTTTGGTAAAAAATGCAATTCAACATTTACTTTATTTTGGTAAGAAAATATGAATGTCGGTAATTTTAATCGGCAGTGCCTTTGGTCTTAAACGATGCCACTGCGTCGGTGGCATGAGTCGTTAACGGCTCTCAACTTTGCACTTGGCCAGCGTGGACGCACGGTTTAGGGTCGAATACTCTGAAATATAAATTTTAAATTAATAGACTGTGGGAATGTGTGTCTTGGCGATAGAAGACTTAGTGCAACAGTCTAAAATTGAATAAAGAATATCGATTAAAAATAGCTTTCGGAGCTCGCAATAGTAAGCGTAGTATAGCTAAAAAGTTCAGAATTACGAAATTCGATTCACAGGGCATTCGTTTCATTCGGACGATTTTGTATACGTTAGACGTTTCGTATAGAATTTAAGGCCGTTCGTATACAACAACAATATCAAGTAAGAAAGTATTGTAGGTAAATTTTGCAACATCCTTCTAATAACACTTTTCGCATCTCCAACACCTAAATTGTTTATTGTCAGATAAGCAATGACTTGAATTTATATAACAATTCATATCAAATTCACGTCTAGCAAGGCCGAACCGAAGCCGAACAGGGTCTATATATTATCATTAGCGTTGCACCACTGCGTGACCGTAGCAACTGCTTTCAGATTGGCAAGTTATTTATTGATAAGTGTAGGTATATTTAAATATGAATATATAAATTATATTAATTACAATATAACTACAGTAGGAATATATTGCAATTATTTCATTTATGGTTATTCTACCTCATGTAACATTTAAACGACTTTCCATAATAAATTATACATCGAAGAGCATCTCACGAAGATATTTATTAGTATAGGATATTCGCGAATGTGTAAAATAAATCTGTTATTCCCGACAATGTTCCAACTAATGATGTCTTTTCAAAATATCCGCTTGTTTATTTATCAAACGATATAACGTTCAAATTTATTTTATTCACTTGAGAAAATTAAATAAATACATACGTCGAAATTCAAACAATTTCAGGTATGTAATAAATTACGTAATTGAAAACAATTTGTGGCAGTTGGATCTGAAATCAGCTCGTCATCAACAATTAGACGCACATCGTCGTACAATTCATGATATACGAACTTGTATTTGAAAATAACTTTAACACACGAAGGGATAAAAAAGTTAAGATCACAAAGGACGATAATAATACCGATCCATTGTTTATATAAGAAATTATTCCGGGTGGAATTCACCTCCCGCAGCTATTTACTTAGTCCTCGTAAGCAAACAGCTGCGTACGTGTTCCCACAAGTGGCCCGGCCGACAGGCTCCTAATGAACACTGGGTTTTGGGGGGACATAGGTAGTCTGGAAGCTGGTCGTACGAATTCCCACGTATGGGATATACAGGAAATTATGTATTTGGGTACACTATACAAGGCTATTATACAAGTGAACACAATCGCAGTACAAGTCGAATTTGAATACATAGTACATTTATTATGATTCGATTATGGGTTACGATTTGATTTAACTTTTCATGTCGAGGATTCAAGTACATAAATACCGAAACGTTAAATTAAATTCTTATAAAAAGATACGTTCTATAAAAATACTTGCGCCTCTATTGAAAAAAAAAATCACTGTTTTTTTTTAATAAGGATTTCAAATACAATAATAATGTTCAACCTCTCGATTAAAAATGTGCACAGCGGTGATGCACTTTGTTTAGCTAGAATAAAGTGTAGAGATCCTTCTAATAGTTTGATTTTTGGGCTGCCTGCCGCCACTGTAAAATTGTCACAAATTTAAAACAAAATTATATCAAAGATTAAAACATTATTGCAAACCCTTGAAAATTAAGGCAATAAAATTAAATGAAATACATTTTTGTGTAATTTTCAACTTTCCTACAATGAAATCTACTAATGCATTGATTCAAAATGGCGCCGCCCAGGCAACAAAAAAAAAATTACAACTTGCGTTATAAACTTTTATATAATCCAGACACTCCGTTGGATTACAAAAAAGGTGGCTCCGTTTAGGTATATATTAAAATGTTGTCATCCGTCACAATTCTTAGTGAAATTTATAAATACACAGAAATTTCTAATTTTTAGAACTATATGAGAAAATCATCCCGGAGTGCGCATGTTGACTTAAATAGCGCATTTCTTAAGTGACAACACGTCTGATGAGTCGAAATATAATTTGATTTTGTGGGATAAAACAATGTTTACGCTTAAACAATTCGATCTAAGCCAGGCACTTTCTTTACTGATCCTTTACTAATAATAGACAGAAATAAAAATTATTGAGAAAAAACAGATAACGATAAATAGGTTCGCAAACGAAGAGTCCGAGTAAGTTTACATTGTCCTTCGTGATATATTTACAAGGCTCGACCCAGAAGGCACTAGCAAAACGATTCTATCTCAAAATCAGATTATTTCATCGAAGATATTACATAGGCGCAGCGCGGGGAGTGCGTGCGCGTGCAAACCTCTGTTAAATCCAATCAGTGAATTCGCACCGAGATAATTGAGTTTACGTTGCGCTCAAATTAATATTATCTAGATATACGTCTATGCGGTTTATGAATATAATATATATGATACCTCTGTTATGCCATGATAACAATAGGTCAACTTTACTCTGCCAAAGATTTAAAGATTAACCTTTACGACAACGTACTACGTTACCGGGAGTTGTGCGCATGTACATCGATCTTGATATAATTTTATTTTATTATTGTTCTGCGTATTAATGTAGGTTTTTCGTGACTGTGATGCGATAAGTAAACATTTTTCTTACACTGGACACCTTGAATCCTGTGAGTTTGTCCAATACGGTTCAGGGTCTATTAATAGACCATAGCCACCAACGTTTTGGTGGTGGCGATGTTCTGGGTTAATGGCTTAATGTGAATTCCGATAATGAACGAGTAGTTTTCATTTTACATAGTTAAGAACTCATTGGTCAGTTCGCCTATAGTCAGAGTTCAAAGCGGTTGTCGTTGAATGAATAAGATTCAGTAATACCTCACAAGAACTACACTGGATTTCGTCCTTGACAAAGCGTATTTTTACAAATCGTGTTCAGATTTTATGAAAATATCAATGAATTTTAAATTCTGCAAACATACAAGAATGTGATGAGACACATAAATTTACGTCATCAAGTTTTATATCAATGCAAACAAACTTAAGCATTTCGACGACAAACTCGTGAATCGCTACTCAGACTCATGCGCAAATTGTTTATCTATAATAGGCTTTGACGGTGAAAGAAAGTGCCGCCGAGTAAATTTTGGAGTCGGTAATGCTCATGACCATCTACGAAGCGTTGTAAAGTTCCGATCATACATTGGCTCAGCCTGGGGACTTGATGTTCTGACACTTCCTTTTAAAATATTAGTGGAATACATGGTTCGATTAATGGAAATGAGTAGGCGTAAAAATGAGAAAAGACTGGTAATATATAAATATAATGGAAACATTTGAACAGTTTTAGTTCAAAGAAGCGAGCGGGCGACCGTGTTAGTATATGTAATAAAAGTAATAATATAATATAAACTCGCGCCTATTTTCTAGAAGGGTAGGCAGAGACTATAGATTTCCACATGGTATAGATTTTCACGATCTTTGCATACCTGTGTTACCTCACTGACATCCATCAATCTTTTCATGCAGACTCGTCGGTTTCGGGTGCTTAAAATTTGGCCCTTTTTGAATATACCGCCGGTTAGGTCTTCATAGGATTTTCTAAAGCGACCCTTACCGACCTTTCCATCGCACACATTCGCTCTATAGGTTTTGTTTTGTCTGTCTACTTTCACCCTTTTCAGATGGCCAAACCACCGCACCGTACCTATTTCTACTCTCGTCACAACAATAAAAGAACTTGGCACAACCAGAAAATAGAGTAAATCTCCAAAGATTATTTACATCACGGCAGACACTAATGTTCATCGTATATATTTTATTAGTTGTTTTCACTATTATCGTTTTTCGTTATTATCATTATCGTATACAAAATAATAAGAGCTTTCTGGTATGAAGCAGACGTAAAGTGATGTACCCCTCGGTTGAAGTAAACGCACGCGCGCACGCATGCACACACACACAACCGCGAATGCTTTAATTATAATATATACTTAAGTGACTTTATTTCGCGTTCGAGTACCTGCATACTATATTTTGTTAGGGATTTGTTTTTGTACTTATAATCGCAATATCCCTTAAATAAGGATGGCAACTTCCGATTTTAATATCGTTTATTGCAATAATTTTAGTGAATTTTGAATAAATAAATAAATTAGTGATTTGAATGAATTAATATAATTGTACAAACAGTTGATCTACGACAAAAACGATATTGCCAAAGAGGGTATAAGCCTCCGGCTCGATCCATTGTAATGAATGAGCTTTGAGCACGTTGTAGACAAAAAGCTAAATCGTTCTTACGAAAGTAGGTTAAGCTATCCGGACGCGCTGACCGCGGCGAAGGCCCCCGAGATACACGTGCCGGGACAAAAGGAAAAATTATGTTGATTCCCTTACGTAGGGATAAGGGATAATACAAATGGAAAACGAACTTCCCGAGACACATTTTGCGTAGGTGCGCGCGTTTCGTAGGCGCGTTAAAGAAAAATGACGATAGTAAAATTTTACAATGTTACGAAACGAATACGTAATTTCAGTAAAATAATTATGCTTATAGTACATTAATATGTTTACCGTGTCTTTTCCTATTAGAATTGTGAAAAGTAAAGTTTGTATGCAATACAGCATGGACACGATCATGTGTATTTTCGTAAATACACCTGATTTTCTTATTTCTTTGACAAATTGGAAAAAAAAAACTTTTAGTTGTTGAATTAATAATTAACAAGAAATATAAGATTGAAAATATATTTAAAAGAGACTAAATCACAACCTTACCAAATATCAAATAATAGCTGACGCTGAGTCGCCGAGGGGTGTATGGGTGAGTAGGAACAGTTATCTATACATGCCAGTACAAATAACAGCGTAATAATTACATAAAAAGGTTATATTTGTTGTTGCGTTATGTTGCGTCGATACTAGTATCAAAACAAAATTCGCCCGAATCGGCACCGGAACCGATAGCGGAATCGAAATCGCATGAATGGGTCCAAGGTCGGAATTGGGTGTGGAACTAAAATTACAAACAAGAGCGTGATCGGATCGGAGTGAGGAGCAGTACCAAAATCACAAACGAAAACAGGACCGGTATCGAAATTGGGACTAGAATCACGACCATATTTAGGTAGAGATCGGGTTTGGAATCAAAAACCGGACCGCGATTAGAGTGAGAGTGAGACAAATTCGCGTTGACATCGGCATCGGCCGACCAGGATCTCAATCATGATCTAGCTCGCTGATCCTAATTCTCATTTCTGATCCTTAGGATTGGGATCAGAAATGAGGATCAGGATCAGCGAGCGGGATCATGATTGAGAGCCTGGTCGGTCGATGTACAAGGTGAAAGGATTCTTTTTATGTCTACGTGGAGGCAGTCGTGGGCGAAAGCTAGTTAAATTATAAATTCATATTTCATACAAAAGAGCTTTAAAATACAATTTTGCATTAAGTATTATATACTTTTATTTAATAATAATGAATGCGGAATATTTATTTACATTTGTCATTAAAAAAATTGTTGATATTATTAGTATATACATTCGACATATTTAATTAATTATTCATATAACAAAGAATTTATAACCCATATTTTTTTTTAAATTTAGTTGAATATATAAAAGGCATATATAATTTAATATATTTAGGGTTATTTGGGTTACCCGTACGACCATATGATTTATTATATATCAGATCATTCAAATCTTATCTTTTTTAATCATAACAGTATTATTACTTAGCAAAAACTAGTGTAAAAAAGGAGATCATAACTTATATGTGATAAGACACACGATGTATTCATACCTTTGTAAAAAATTTATTATTAAATTAAAAAAAAAATTGACTAATCGTGTTTTTGTTCCTTATTAAAAACAATAGGTACGTAGTAAAATTTAAATTTTATCTTATTTACCATCATTTATAATCACGTCACAAAAACTTAAGTTCTTATTTTGCACATGCACTAATTTTTCACAGTCATACGTCATACTACAAGAGAATATACACCCTTCAATTTTTTTTTGTTGTGCCCATTCTACTTCATTAGAAATTCAAACAGACTGCTGCCTCCAGATGTATTAAAACGGATCCACGAATATTAAGTGGATCCAAACAAGGTTCATCTCATGAATTTCGCGAGGGCCGGGCAAAAAACAGGGCGCGGAAGTTAAAAGTTATAAAATGGCCCGCTGATTGCGAAGTTCCTGCTTATGGAGATGTAGTGAAAACATTATAATGAACGGATAAATTTACGATTGAATGTTTAACCAAAGCAATGTATTGAAAAATAAAGAGGTATACAGTGTTTGCGTCTTACAACAGAGAAACATAAAAACAATTCATTTTCACTATTTTTACATTTTATCGTTTCGTCGTCCTATCTCCGTTTAAACCACTGCTAATATAGCAAGTACTTGTTTAGCCAAGAAACGGAAAAAATACACTTTTGTATTTTAATAATAAATAAAATACTATTATATTTCAGTCGTTTTTTTTTTTACATAAAACTACATAACCAATCAACATAGGCCATTAATTACATATCGAGATTAGTACCGAAACCTACATTGGGATTAGGAATCAAGCGAGTTGAGGTCTAAGTTTAAGACCTAGATATGGTGTGGGATTGAAATCGGGACAGATCGAAACTAGAATAAGATCGAGAGAAATGTCGGAATCGTGATCGAGAATTGAACAGGGAACGGTGCCACGAATAGCATCGAAATCGAAACCGGAATAGTTACCGTGACGGGTTAGAACGAAAAGCAAAATTGAAAGGTACATGAGCCTGACCGGAAGTCTGACTGACGTATTCATTTTTTTTAATATCAAACTGGATGTCACGCCATATTCATAAATTTGAAAAATTAATTCTAAAATAATAAAATAATATCGACACAAATATACTATTGCATAGTAGAACACTTATTGTACTAAAATTTACACGCGTGTCCATATGATCTGATGATTAAAAATTAAAAGTATGGATATCTAGAAAAAAATACCGTTCATAATATTTATTATTGAATTTGTTTACTGAGCTAAGTTTATGCCATTTTATATTTAGATATTTAAAACTCGCCGTTGTACAGTTTCAACCCCTAATTTTATGTATGGTGAGCAACCAAAAATTAAATTTTTGGAGTTACAAAGTCGTATGGCAGGTTACATAAGACACCTGCTTGTATATCTTTGTCGGATCGATGACACAATGGTGATGTTATAACGCTGTGACACTCTGATGGATATGAAAACATTATGATGGTTCCATTTTTTCGCTCTGCTTATGGAACCCTAAAAAACGAGTAATTTATTCGGGCGACCCAAAACGCAGGTAAACACTCTGAAGTGATAATCATATTTTTCATCATGTCTTAAGGCCTCTTCCGCGATCTTCTTGTAAATTTATTTTTGATAAAAAGGTAATTTTAGTTAGAAATCTAAAAACATTCTTAATTCTGTTTCGTTTCATCATTTCTGATTGTTGTTTTTAGTATAAGAGTTTATTTATTAGTTTCAATAAATATTCCGTTTTTGTTACATAAATATAAGTAGGTAGGTATATAGGTAGGGATGACTTCAAATCGACATGCTTATAGATCTTGGTGTGCTCTTATTTTAAATAGTTGACTTTTTCGTTCATCACTAAGATAATATATAAAATTGGTACTATTAATCTACTCCGTCAATACCTTTTTGGATGAAAATACATATAGCAGAAAAATTTACTCCATCTAATGCGTGGTTAATTTATGATATTTCTATATGTTTTATGTTACTTCCAATATACTGGAAACATAGTTGCTAAATAAAAAAATGTTAATTACATGTATTTCGGCGCCGTTTTGTAGCATCGTATATACGAATATTAGTTTTCAATACTTTTTATAAATATTCGTTTTAAAATCTATTTGTATTTTCTGATCTGCTGTTAACTACTTCCTAACTAGCGACCTTTTAGTGTTTTTAATGCCGCGAAGCGTTCCTAACTCAGTTTTCGCGAAAGCTTTCAAATATGACGCACGACATTATATATCGGATGCGCAATGTCACATATATTAAAAAAAATAATGACATAAACATGTATCGAAATTGCAATAGTTCTAGGCGAAAAAAGAAAAGGAGCTCGAATTCAACCCGATATAAAATGCGAAGATCTGTCAACGTCACACGCGAACGAAACCGATTTTAATCCCGCTCGGCGATGCTGAAAATCAACAGCTCGATTTGAAATTCGCAAACAGCTTTAGTGACCGTTTTAAAAATTAATATCTCATTCATCGGGAATTTAATACGAGTACGAATCAGAGCAAACGATTTAAGCCGCTTATAAATTAAATTCACTCTCTTATTTCTTAAGAAATATAACACCTCAAAGACGTCAAGTTCTACCGCAAATTGTTATTAAAATCGTATCACGTACTAGCATTTACTCTCAGCTTCGCCAACGTGGATATGGAATGAATTCTTGCCCCTTTTGATGATGATGATGGTGTTGATGACTGATGACCCTGTGTCCACCATGATCTCATTTCCGATCCGGTTCTTTAAAAAACCAATAATTTCCTGTAACCGGTTACAGTCACAATTACAGAGTTTTACTTGTAACTCAAATTCTAAGTGATGCATGAAGACGACATGTGACCTAATTTTTAGATTAGATTACCGGCAAAACATTTGCGAATACAGCATTCGATTTCCAGCAATAGTTTTGGCATGATGTGCGGACAAACAGACAAACAAACGAAAATCATAAAAATGATTGTATTGGCTTTTATTACACTTATAAAGATAGTTACATTCGACAGCAGCATAGAAAAAGAGATAGTGTAAGGTTTTTCCTGGTAATATAATAGTTTGACAAAAAAGAAGGAACTTTAATATTGATCAACGATTATAAAGTAGAAAATGGCTTGTTTCTTAACGAGATAAGTTTTTTTTTTAACTTTTTATACTGTTTTTTTTTTTTATATATAAAAGCTTGTTTTCAAATATTCTTTACGTTTATTTTTTTATTATAAATACAATTTTCTAATCATTACGATTTACATTCGATTTTCACAGCCGTATTGCTGAAAATAAAAATCGTTTATATAAAAATGGTGTATTTTCTTTTAAGCAAACCTTATGGTAGAAATGAAAAAGGAACAGGCATCCACGCGGGCGGAAGCGGGTCTTCAATATTCATAGATATGCAGAATATTTCCGAGAGAAAGGAAATTTGAATTGCAAAAGAAAAAGTTTTTAAATTTCCCTTTCTCTTAACGACCTAGGGAATCCTAAAAAAAAATGCACTAATACATAAAGATATGGCTGCACGTTAACCACAATGAAGTACTTCGTTAATGAAAAATGCATTACTATTTCGTGCATTTTTACATGACTGCACGACGCAAAGGAAGGTAATGTATTTATCAATCTATATGTGAGTGTATGTGTGTACATATGTATGTGCCTTAATAGTACTATAGAGACAAAACGCGTGGGCTGGTTTTAATGATTCTTACATCTATAGATAAATCTTGATAATGTGATTGTCACTAAAGACACGATAGTAACAAAATTTTATATTACAACCAGATGCGGTATTGTGGAAAAGAAAAAATTGAAAATCGACGAAAATATATGGTAAAGTATCATTGAATAGGTTTTTAAAAATTATCTTTAGGTTTTTCGTTTTTCGTTTTGAAAGACCATTTAAGATCTTCAACGTCTAAAAGTTGGTTAGAAACCATTCTCACTTAAATTGACAAAATTTATTACAAAGCTGTGATAAAATTCGTATATAATCATACAATAGATCTTATTAATGTGAAAAATAATTAATGTAATGTAATTGAATATAAGACGCCTGCCTGCAATTTGCAGTAACAGCGTGCAACCCACCGCTGGTCCTCAAACTTGTTTTTCAACTACGAATCTTTATCCAACGAATTGAATATTAATTCGAAAATGTCACGTCTAATAATGCATTTATACGAAATAATACTGTATACAATAGAATAATTTAATATAATTCTTAAAATCAAATGAAAAACCCAGAATTTCACTGCGCTTTAAAGATAATTTTAACGATTGTGACCTAAAGTGTTACTTAAATACAGTGAGAGAAAAATAACTTAATTAAGAATAAGTAAGTAATAGAAAGAAAATAGTTATAATATTAATCATTAATTGATAATAACATTTATTGCTAAAAAAAAAATTCACGACTATTACAAGACATGTTAATACTGCATGTATAGGAAATAAAATTTAGGACATTGTTAGAACATAAGTAAAAAGTAATAAAAAAAAATAATAAAAAATTTCAAGAACGCGACTGCGTAAATTGAATTGAACTTCTTGTAAAGGATCTGCCTGAACTGCCTACTGCCGGGGTTTCATCACATCACTTAAGAGCCCCTGAAAAAATATAGGTGGGAAATATATCCCGTTTAAAAAACACCATTTTATTTTATTTTTGTACAAAAGCAATCGTCTTGGTCAATTGTCTGTGTATCAGTACAAAATCCCGCTGCAAGATCAGTACACTCATCAAGTGTTTGCTAAAAATCTAATTTTTACATAAATTAATGAATAGGAGAATATATAACTATCAGGGTGCCTATCAAAATGTAGCCGCAAACATTGTTAATTAAAATGTTATTAATTAATTTTATGGAAAAGTTTCATTCGCTAGTTTTCCAAACGAAATATCATCCACTTCACAGCTATACATGTAGGGGCTTTGAAAAATCATGGTTGCCGTTGCCCATATGGCCGAATTATATATCAAATTAAAGATATTTTTTTTCTGTTTATGATTATATACGGTTGCTTTAGTAAATCTGGCCGCAAAGAAGGCTTGCTGGCTGTTAATGATGCTGAATATTAAAGATAGAGTGAAAGAGAGTTAGCGCGCAACATCACTCGTTAGACGAGGATAGCGATTGCCGGCGTACGGCGCTTTAGAGCCATTGCGCATGCCTCAAAAGCTAGTCTTCTCAACTAAACAGCTACGACATCATTATTCTGACCACGCTATTTTTGAGTCTGTAATACACGACGTAGCATTTAATGTTGTTGTTTTATTAATTTAAAAATTATCAAATTTATGATAAGACAAAATTGAAAATCTGTCAAAAACATGTCGGACCATGCTCACTGTGGGGTTCGGAAACCATCACTACAAAGAAATGCACTACAGATGAAAAAATTATGTTCTTATACTTTTTTCCATGTTTCCCGCATACAATAGCTATAAGCATTTTATTCGCCTATAACTAGACAAACAAATAGTTATCGACTATTACTCGTAAACTATTGTCAATTTTTAACAAATAAAATTACTTCCATGTATATACATATCTTTTTAGATACACAAATACACAGACCTGCTTACAAATCGATAAGAAATATGATTTTATTGATGTGCGTTTTTTTGCCTCTTCCGTAGTTTCGTTAGTAAATCCTCAGCATAGTCTAAAAAAAAATAGGAACTTATAGTAACAGCATACAAGGGAGATTTGATTCCGGTATAAAGTATGCCCTATTCAATAGGGAACAAGTCTACACAATCACGACTATTATATATATATTGTTTTGGTACGTAATGATTATTTTTAATTGATGAACATTTTACAATATGCTAGAATAGATAGTTATTCTATTTAAACTAAGAAAACGTGATCTGACTTTGATATACTAATATTAAAAATAATTCAATCCGTACGAAAACGAAAAAATAATTCTGCATTTTAAAACAACGCATCCGCAGTTAGGGTCGTATTAATAAACGTCACTCAAATGATGCGCCATCTCGAGAAGTAACGTGGGAGTGAGACATGTATCATTTTTTATAGCGAAGCACTATAACTGTCTTATAGTGCTTATATAGCTTAAAATGGAACGCCGCACTTAAGTGCGCTTTATTAGTACGACCCTTACTCTATACCCTATACTCTAGCTACGGGTTCGACTGTCAAAAAGACGTGTCACCTATTTAGTCGAGACAATTCAATACTGTTGCCAGTAAACAGAAAACACATCATAGACAAGTGAAAAAAAAATGGAAAAGGGATCAAGTGTGCCTTTCCAATACCCATATTGAAATTCAGTGAAACATTTTATCATTCGACGTTCATTCTATTCGTCATTCATTATCTGCTCTATTTTTTGACTACGAAAAGAAACCTATCGAAAAATGAATAGTGTTTATGTAAATCTTTGCACTTGCGATCGGCGCATTGACAGTACAGCCTTCTCTGTCATCGCTCTGTTTATTTATACAGGCAGATGCAAAACGGAATATACCCAATACCGTACCGTGGATGGAGACGTTCGCCCTCTGCGGTTTCGGCGAGTTGGCCCGATTGAAATTCTCCACGCGACGCCCGCAACTTCGGCGGTCGTCGCGGACGCCGCGTCGCATTCTGATTGCCGTTGTAAATTAGACATTAAAACTTTTCTATTAAAGGTGGTTCTCGTACGTAATTACTTTTGCACATAGACGGTTCTAGGCTTTCTCTGGTTCGTTTACATGAATTTACCGAATTTTTTTTTTCATTTCTAGGAATCTGAAGATTGGCGTATGTCAAAGGCTATGCATAAAAAACAACCCTGAGTCTTTGAAGAACATGGCATAGTTTACACACGTGCAATACGAAGATTCGGGAAAAGAAACTTTTCGTTCCGCGTCATGTTATCGCGAGACGAATCTGTATTCGAGTATTTTCAAGTAACAAGATGAAATTCACTACAAAATATCGGAGAAATCGACATATAGATGTGTACATAAGTACGATTTCGATATACCTATCCTCGGACCTGGAGGTACTGGGTTCGATCCTGGTCACGAACGAAATAACAAATGACTATTTAACTTAAGTCAGATTATACCATTTGCTTCGTGCCGCGAGGAGTATGTTAAGCTGTCGTCGCCAGATATCGTAATCGCCGTCGATGGTAGCGGTCATTGGCGGACCCCGATGCGCATTAGGCCGGCGTGATGGTTTAAACTCAGACCCTGAATATAAAAAGATTGTGGGAAAGTATGCGTCAGCAGTAGGACGATTAGAACCTGATGTATAACACTAAGGGCCTGTTCTACCACCTTCCTTTAAACTGACTTCTAAACAAAAAAGTCACTTTTAGAACTAATTTAGTGTTCCATGTCATCCTTTTTATTGGGCTTTAGCCCGAATAACCGTTAAAAGGAGTACGTGAAACGTAAAATTAATTCTAAAAGTGACTTATTGTTAAACTGACAGTATAAAAAATACGTAGTGGAAGTGATTCTAAGTGGACACATACAAGAATTATTAAGCATATGATGTACTTCAAAGAGATTAACCGTTTACTTTCCAATTCGCTGGATGTAAATTAAAATTTAGCAATTGTTTCTTTTTTATGTTTGATTAAAACTTACCGTTGACAATACCATTTTTCCCGTATTCATTACTTGTATTCGAAATTTCATTACAATCCGTTCAGCGATTCAAGCGCCATAGAAAAACAGACATGGAATCAAACATACTAACACATTTACAATCTTCATATAAGAAATAGCACGAATATTTAAATGATTTCCCGAAATATGCCAAAGCTTTTCACAACGCGTTCATTTTGCAATAATACCGGCCTATTATTGTAGTCATTTCTAAACTCGCCACATGGAAAACGAGGAATTGGGGCCGACGGCGGGAATGACGTATGCAGCAACAGCTTTCGGGGAAATATAAACAACACTCCGAGAAGAACAATCGCTGTGTGATTACAATAACTCTAAATAGTTCAGAAGTTAGAGCACGCGCACCAGCTGGTCGTGACTCGCGCGGGTCTCCTTTCATCCAATATCTTCGGCGCGTTCAAATATATCCTTCCGCGTTGTAAATCAAATTTACAAAATCCCCGCACCCGGAGCCCTGCATTTTATTAAGCAACAGAATAAATGGATAAAAAGACTACGTGTTGTTTTCCTCTGACAAAGAGTTTTAATGCGGCCGGGGATTATGTAGAGATTTTTGCGGGGAAAAACGGCATTGTAATGTTAAAGTGGAATACTTTTATGAATTATTGGAGATTTCATAAAGAAAGATACTACAAGAGCTTTATAAAAGATATTTATTTTTCTTCATAACATTGTTTGACAATCAAAATTAACTGTGCATTATATAACAAAAAAAAAACCGCGTAAAATATACAGTTTTTTGTCTGCCATTAAATTCTTTTTATTGAATCTATGTAAAGAAAGATAAAAGAAATCTATTCTTTAGATGCAGACCGTATTTTAATCTGTACTTCCTTCGACCTCACCTAGCGTAAAGTTCATACGGAATAGTCGAAAGTGCTATGCGAGCACTCGAGCGCCACGAGGAGCGGAAACAGATGGAAATTGTTGGCTACTTTTCAGCTGAGTTCGGCTCATGAGAGTCGCTTGAATCAGTGAAATTATAAACTTTATCTTCTTTCTATTTGCCTTTATATAATTTACACAAAAAATAACACGGTTTCAAGGTTTTAAACTTAGCTAGTCAAGCGCCGAGTGCAGACTGGCTTTGCTTGAGTCGGCTCAGAGAGATCCAGTTAAAATTAAGAAAAATGTTAATATTTTCAGTATTTATTTGAGCAGGCTAATAAATCTATCGAATCCAATAGAAAATTAAACAACCCTATAAATACTTATTAATTTGTTAATAACTATTAGTTTACGAAAAATCGTTTTTAAGTTTGCTATAATATTACTCAGAAATCAGTATTTTCAATCAAAAGTTTTAAAACATTTTTATAAGGAATTCATGAAATTCAATAAGTAGCAGTTTATTAAATAGCATATATTTTTTTCATGAACAAAATTATTATTCACAACCGAAAACATTTATTCAGAAATGGCGTTAATGCTTTCAAAATTGCACATCATCTCGTCTGATACCACCTTAAACTGGTCCCTTAAAGGGACTGTCTGAGTGTTATAAAATATAACAAGGAATTTAACATGAAAATTATTATAGAAATCGCCAAAAAGCTGTATAATAACGAAATGGTCGTAGCTTAGTGAAAAAATATTCAACTCTTAGTCCGGATTTTGTGGGTTTGAAATAAATCTCGATAAAGCTGAAAAACTTCAGCTTTAACGCTTTTGTTATAATAGCACATGAAAAAGTGAATAAAAACAAATCATGAAATACAAAATGCGGTATCAAATATGATGCGTATATACTAGAAATTACAAATGATAGCTTTTAAGACTAATGATGATTTAACTAGGAAATATAAACATTGGTTTTAAGTGTTACAACTACATATAAAAAATTACATAACGTAATATGTATTTATTATTAGTAACACCGTAGCAAGAAACCATAATATGATGTTACAAAACATCATATTAGGTATTATAGCTGTACATTAGAAATGACAAAACACAGTACTCAATCCTACATTTTATTTGGAATTGCAAAAGGTTTTGTAATTCCAAGTAACAAAAAACATTTGTTACTTGGAATTACATTACTCGCTATGGCGATTACAAAACTCGCTACCAAAAATTATAGAAACAGGTTTATAATTTTTACAAAACTTTTGTTGTCGTAGGTTAATTACTACGTAGTTAATTACTTAACCGTATTTAAGTAATTATTCACATAGTTCACCATTTTTTATCTATCAAGAAAAATAATATATTCTCAAAACGTCGTCACAAATTATAGAATACAGAACCCCTTTGTGCTCGACACTAACTGCTCGCCTACTGGGTAACTGAGCCTTCGTAAAATACAACTAAATCAGTGGATATATTCCACCGACAGAACGGCTGTATTTCCTGCTAAAATCAATTTAGAATACGACCGAAAACAGGACCGTGTAAATATATTAAAAAGCTAAAATGAGCGAAAGCCCTCGGGGGAGTAAACAATAACAAATCAATAGCGGGCACGGGATCGGGGCCGATCGTATTGACGCGGGCGGGCGGCGCGGCGCGGCGTGACGCGAGCGACGGCGACACCTATCGCCCTTTCGACGTACATCCGATGTTGTAGCGAGATGCGGGAACACCTTCGTTGTCTAAGGTTTGCTACAGGAACATCGAAGAAAATTTCCTGCATGCGTCCATTGGAAGTTAAAATATCGTATTATAAGAGTCGTGTGTGCCGGCATGGATGAATATAATAAAAAGGAAATTTTTCAAAAAAAAAATTAAAATTTTTGGAAAATAGATAGTAAAAAATAAAAACAAAACTTCGATTTCATAAAAAGGGACTGTTATATAAAAGCGAAGCCAAAGTAATATAGCAAAAGATGAAAATATATAGATTTACATAAATACACCTTTTCATGTTTTTTATAAATAATTTCTATACGAGTTTAACAACTCATTATTGTTGTTAAGTCTCAAAGCTTTTTTGGAAGAGCTTCTTTTCATGGTTACATTTCTTGGTTCAAATACTTAAGTGACCTCTGTCTGTTATTTGGGAGTGTGAATGGATTCTCAGTAAAAGAACTAATTTGACAGAAAAGGATAGTTTTCAATAGGTTGAAAAAGATTTACAGCGCAAAGTATTTTTCGTGTTTATATATTTTAATACATTTTTTTTTCATTTCATTTATACAATCAATAGAAAATTTTGTGTTTAAATCATAGACATTAACTAGAATAAAATATAAGTGTGAAAAATAATAAATATTTTTAGTAATAGACCGACTTTAAATGAATTAAACGAATTTAAAATTCGTAAATAAAACTGCCATTCCGACAAAACCGCTTTGAAGAAATCACGATCTCGAAACCGGCACCAAGACTTGCTGTTGAATTATTCTAGATTATTCTAGACGTGATAAAAGCACCATTAATTTGTTGCGTGATGTGGTACTGGTTGGATTTCATAGAGGCAGGAATTATTACATCAAGATGTTCAAAGACTCACCTCGCATTTCGCAGAAATGAAAGACGGTACAACGGAAAAATAGCAATAACGCAACGTCAGTTACACCATAACAAAGTTTGAGCTTCTGCTCATCGTCCTCCTGTGACGTGAGTAAAATTTATGTCACGCGT